>OY986437.1:30073062-30673062 GCA_963920525.1 Dichetophora obliterata
CATAGAATTGGATCAATTTAAATGTCCAGCTCACTTGCTGGATTTTTTATTGTTTTTGCTTTGCTTGCAAATGCGATCATATGATCCTGATCTCCCATGAAAAAAACGCAGCTTATGTAAATTTTAGTACAATCATTTTTAGTACAACGAATTTTTCATAAAACATTGATAGCTAATAATGAGAAAAAAATTATATGAAAATCAAAGTTTTTACTTTTAATGCCAATATCTCCGCTGTTTTTAATATATTTCATTAAAAAATTTTTTTGTTAATAAGTTCAATATATTTTTTAATATAAATCTTTGTTTAGATGTTAAAATGTCCATATCTCAAGGACGCATTGAGTCCCACCATAATTTTTATATTGTAGAAAATTTAATTTTGCTAGCTTTAAGATTAAGTAAATATAAAAATTATTTTTAATTTTAATTTGCAGCATGTATGTCAGCTGCAATATATTGTCATATGCTGCATATGTTGTCAATAAGTTTTTGAGTTGTAATTTTCAATTAAATATTTGTTCCTTTTGCTCCAATGCACACATTCTTACGTCTGTCATTGGTTTTTTTCCGGCTTCTAATATGAAATTAATTAACTTTCGCAAAACGAAAACAGCTGATTGATTATATAAGCTTGCCACCACGATTGCTCACTTAAATCGAAGAGTAAATATATCTGGTTTGTGCAAAGGCTTCTCCATACAAATTTGACATTTCATTTATAAGGCTGATAAATTTATACATTTTATACTATTTATAAGGGTATTGCCCATTTGCATGAATACCCTTATTGTTCAATGAAAAAGTAAACTATGTGAAGGCAAAACAATGTATCTACGGAAGACCGCTGGGTGGAGATTTTTAACCACACGCAAACTGAAGTATTTCAATACTTTAAGTTCGCTCATTTAGTTGAGTACGCTTTTTGTCTTCGCGAGACGTTAGTTTCAGTTGACCGTGTGTTTTCAGCTATAAATGTAAGCATGGACAATTGAAAAACCACAATTGCAAATCAAAAATTTATTGATTGTATTATATTGTAATTCTAAGTACAACTGCCAGTTCTAGTAGCTTATAAAAATATGCATTCAAAAAGTCGACTAGGAGTGTAGAAAATGAGGAATCAGAAAGCGCATAAAAATTAAAAAATATTATGTTGACTTTATATGACTTAAATACAAATTCTAAATGTTTGATAGTTTAAATCATACTCGATTTGAAATACAATTAATTGTTATAACTTTGACCTTAAGCTCAATAAACGATTTTAAACTATCAAACAACTATAATTTGTATTTAAAATCGAGTATGATTTAAACTATCAAACATTTAGAATTTGTATTTAAGTCATATAAAGTCAACATAATAAATATAGAGGTCATTTAGGAAAAAAATTTAATTAAAAAATATTTAATATTTATGTGCCAATGATCTCGTTTAATATGATTTAAGATTTTTTTATCAATAAATTTTTGTTATTAAGTTTTCTCTTATACATATTTGATTTTTTTTTTTTAGATTGTTCTTCTTTTTTGTACTGCTTTTTATTTGAATGTACTTCTTTTGCACTGCTTTTTTAATTCGAAATTCAGGTTTTTGTACTTCTTTTTGCTCTGAAAATGTTGACCAGATTAGGCATGTCCTGCATTTCACTTTCGTTCGAAATTAAATGTGAAACCAAAACAACCTGTGCTCCAAGTTCACGTTTTATTTCACATTTTTTCGAACGTGCCAAATCGTCCGTTGTGACATGCGACAGAAAATGGTTCTTTATGATTTTGAGCCAGTCTTATTTCATTCGTTTGTTTTTCCATGAATTCAGTTCATTTGCCGGAAAAAGTTTTGTTAACATAAGGGGTATTCACGATGTCGTGTATTTGTCCTTATATTGAATATTTTTGATACATTTTACATTTTTAGTAAATTTTGTAAAATTACAAAAACAAAATGCACAGTGTTCAAAATGCAAACCTTGTAGCAAAAGTACAACTACGAAACCCTATTGCATTTTTTGTAAATTTCATTGTGTATTTGATCAGCTGGTCGTAAAAGTATTTCTACTCAACATGGACGAAGCTGCCGTTTACGATGTGAGTTCATTTAATAAAACTTAATATAATTTAGTGTTTCGTTCCAACTTTTTTTATGATTTCCTACAGGTAAATGATGATTTCAATTTAAATTTTCAAACAAAAGTACGTACAAAAATCAGCTGATTTTAAAAATACAAGACTTAATTAAAGTTTCTTTCACAACAAGTTGTAAATATTGTAAAAATTTATCATAAATACAGCACATCGTGAATACCCTTAAAATGTGCGTAATTGTCTATTTGAAAAAATTTTGTATATTTTTAATTAATTTTAATTTTTAAATTATTTTTTAGGGAAAAATAGTGCGTACGGAAAACGCGAGAGAGTCAGGACTAAGCAAAAACATTTTTTAAAGGTGACCGAACCTTAACAGTGAGGGACCTGCACAGAAGGATGTTATCTTCACAATATTGAATTAGTTCGATAATTTTTCTATGCACATAATACTTTAGTATGGGATCATAAAGGGTTGGAATGATCCCAAATCATATCATATGACTCTTTATTCATTCTTTCTTTCTTACCTTTTTTCGCATTATCACTTAACAAATAAGCATAAACAAAAAAACCAACATTTTACCACATTCTAATTCTTATTTATTTCCCCATTTATTTAATAAACGTCAATAGCTTCTCAATCATCTGTTTTTAACGTGAATTGAACTTACACAAAATTATTTGAATTGCAGCACCTCTATTTTAAATTCACGCGTTTTACTACTTCGGTTTCGAATTGACCTCGCACGAAATCCATTTTCATACCTAGGTAAAAAGTTCCATTTTAATAAATTTATCTCTGTCAGAGTATCTTACTACAACTAGTTACTTATCTAAAAGATCTTAAAAATAACTTCTTATTTAAGACATGTATTTAGTTTGAATTCTAGTTTGATTTTAAACATGCTCTTCAACAAAGTTGGCAACCCTTTATCCAATTTATGCTAGTGTTTAAATGGAATTTTATGCTTGTTAGCTGCTTTTATATGTTTGCTTATGTTATTCATTAATTTCGCGAGGAAACTATTATTTGATTTGTTTTCAAAAACTGGATCAACAAATAAAGAAACAAATCAATAAATTTATTTTATATTATTAACTAACTTGCACTTTGAATTATAAGAATAATAATGAATAAAATTACAAGCTAAATTCGTACTTTGCAATTAGTACGAATTTAATTTCGTACAAATAGGTAATGTGGGATTGAGACTTTACTATGTTAGCGTCGTATTTACGAATTTGTCTTCACGCAGTTTAACATTTTTAATACACCGGAAATTGTAACGATAATGGACCGAAAAATAAAGTGTTTTTGCTTAATTTTGTTTAATTTTTAAAAACAAAAGCATTTTCTTCAAAATATAAATTTCATTCCGGAAACATAAATTGCTATTTAACATTCTTTCAAAAAACAAAAAAACTCTGAACAAGATATATCCCAGTAAACAGTTTGACGCGCATTACTCGTATGCGGATTAAGAGAGCTTTCATCAAAGAATTTTCACCAAAAAATTACATTTGAAAAAATTATTTTGGTGGTAGTTTTCATCTCCAAACAAAGCGTGCTTCAAAACTCTCCGCTGTACCCACTGTCGCTATGGGTAAAAAAACTGGTTTCGGATACCTTAGTGCACTTTAAAGCCTGTAACTTAGTTGAATCTCAACCGATTTAACTGGATCCAGAAAGAAGAAACTTAGGCCTTTTGAATGATATACAAGTTCTTAAAGAAAAATTTGCTATATCTGTGTGCATTCGTCCGGCGATCACAATTCGATTCGAAAAAATGTGAAAAAGGTGGTAGTAGTCCCACCCCACTGTCCCCTACTAAAAAAAAACATGCAAAGCAAAAACAAAAATAATAATCCTATAACAAATTGGATTATTTTTGCTATCCATATAAAATTGTGATATAGCCTTTATAAAATTTGAAACACAGGTGTCGCACCTGTATATTTCTCTGAGCTGTCATTTATTTTTTTGAATATTCTGTTTGTTTGATACAATGACTATAAGGTAGCTATGACAGCTACCTATTTTCTAAAATATCTCTATTACAGCTATATCTCTAAAAAGCATCAATAAAGCATAACCATCAATATCGGTTGTATATTAAAGTACTATTACAGTGTGTTAAAAATTTAAAATCAATTTTTTTTTGTTAGAATATGTTTCTTTAAGGTCTTAAGAATACGTATACAAAATTTTAGAAAATCAAATAGGAAAAAAGTTATAACATATATTATATTCGTATGTCGAGTGATATTCAAGAACCCTTAAATCTTTAATCGCGTTTTTCTCGAAACAAAGTTTTTCGAATCGGCTTCTAAGATATCTGGAGTTCTACTTGATCGATTTCGATGAATTTTGATTCATTGTGATCCTTACAGACTCTGTTAAGCACTAGACCTATAAAAAGACAAAAACTTTGACAACTAGATGGCGTTAAATGCAAGCATGAGAATGTCAACAATGATTTGTTCGACCACTTTCTTCATTATACGCCACCTGGCAGTAATGTTTCAAACAACAAGTCTAAATGCATAACAGGATTATGTTTGTATGGAATATGGAATATCCGAATTTGGATGTTGGAAAAAACGCGGCTATTTTAAGTGAACTTTCTTGAGTGCACTAAGCCGTGAATACCCATATTTAAATTTAAACGTACAAAGTATGCACGGCAACCCAAATAAACACATGTATTGAACAAAGACATTGAGTAAGCAATAAAAATACTGCACGACACCCTGATCTTGATTTTGTGAAACATCTGATTGTGGCAAGCATTTCAATTCACAATGAGAAGAAAAACAAGATTTAAAATCTTGAGAGCAAGGCTCATTTATAAAGTTGTGGCACTTGAGAGAGAGCTCGGTCGAACTGTCAGAATGGATGAAAAGAAATCAAGAAAATGAATGCATAGAACAAAGAAACGAACAGTGACAGTTCAAGCAAAGGCGGAAAAAAAGTGCATTACTCTCAAGTGCCAGAAACCTTATAAATGAGCCTTGCTTGAGAGTGTCTCTTCTATCGAGCCTACCTGGTTAATATGCCTTGATTGTAAGTATGTTTGAGCGAAAGCTGCTTAATCAATTTAGCTTTCATTTGAGTGTCAATATGATGCGATACACGGTCAGAGTAATGAAATAAGGCTAACCAAAAAAAAAGTGCGCCAAATTACCCCGTTTTTCCTTACTACCAGTGTTGCCGTGTTAGGGGATTTCCCCTTAGATTAGAGGATTTTTAAATGTGTTGAGGGATTTTAGAGGCAATGAATCTTTAGGGGTTTTTTAGGGAGATTTAATGTTTTTGGGGGGTATTTTCAAAATTCACCTTTATAAATAAGTTTTCTTACTTTTCCTTAAAATAATGTAAAAATTAAAGAAAAGAAAACATTGACTTCTTGGGTATTTCAGCAATAATTTATAAAAACAGCACTTAAAATTAATTACCAATCATTTCCCACTTCACTTCAAACTTGCTTCGCGCTTTACCTGCAATTAATTGATTCCGTGTAAAAACTAAAAACAAAGCAAGTCGGCCTTTGTAGTCTAGTGAAGAGTGCACTAGACTATCAACTCAGAAGTCCCCGGTTCGAATCCAGGTTCAGGCATGGTTCTTTTCGCTTTCTTTGTTCTTTACTACATTTAAGAATTATTGCAAAAAAAATCCACAGCGAAATTGTGGAAAATGTAAAATTAAAGGACAGGAGCAACTGAAGCCTGGATATACTTGCCGAGGATAAGGCATAACACTAGCCTCTGTTGTAATCATGTTAAATTGTCTTTCAAGTTTGTTCCGCCTTATCGATGGTTCCAATCAATTCTTCCTTTAATAATAGCTGCGTTCCTTTCACCTAAATATAATCGCGATAACAAATTTTCTCAAAGGAACCGCAAGAAAAACGACTTGTAGAGGGCACTACCGTTGCAGTCAAAATTAAATTCAAACAAGCAATCATGATACAATAACTATTAGGTGTCATGAGAACGTGTGTCGTTCAAAACTGTTGTGAACTGTTATGGTAGCGATACCTTAGTGAACGATGTTTTTCTCTGTATTACTCCAAACGTCAGAAAAATTGTAAATTATTTAATTTAATTATTAATATTATGCAATTATATAAATAATTTAAGTGCAATTGTTGGCTCCGCTGAATGCGTCCAATGTGTGTGCCACACGCGGTTTGTTTTGTTTTCTTTTGTTTAACATTCGATGGCCGCAGCTCGTGAGAAAATAGGTAGCTGTCATGGCTACCTAATAGTCATTGTATCAAACAAACAAATAATTCAAAAAATGAACTGACAGCTCATAAAAATATACAGGTGCGGCACCTGTGTTTCAAATTTTTTAAAGGCTATATCACAATTTTATATTATAGCAAAAAAAATCCTATTTGTTATATGATTATTATTTTTGTTTTTGCTTTGCTTGTAAAAAGGGAATGGAAATTATTTTGAAGCGAATGGAACGCAGCTATTATATCCCTTCCTTTCAGGTCAAAGACCAAACGTTGTTTGTATAAGGCGCATGCCTTGGTTCTTTGATCTTGTAGAAAAAAAAGTTATGCCCAAAAAACAGATATACCCAAAAATATATCAAAAAGTAGGAGTCCATCTCCTCTTTTCAAACGTAAGACTTAATTTTAACGTCAATTTTACATTGGACAATTGAGAACTGTGAAGCAACTTTCTGACCTTGTTAAAGACGTCCAACAGCTCAGCCCTTTAAATACATAGGCTTGCATTGCAGTTGCACTACTTTTCAGTTGCCCCGTATGAAATTTTTGTGTTTTTCGAAAAAAAATTTTAGGGGGATTTGAAATCCAATCTAGGGGTAAATGGTGAAAGGCACCTAGCAACACATAACATAAGAGTAGTCTATCAAAATATTGTGCTATCTGGCTTAACACATGAATTTCTTTCATGGTAGAAGTTTACAAGGAGACGTGACAGCTGACTATTTTTTAAGAACGGCTACCAAAACTTGTTATTTGCCTATACAGTTCATAATTAAAACAAAGAGAGTTCACGTTTGCGAATGCCAAAATTTGGGGCAAAAATTGCACAGCGCGACAGCCCAAAATACCTGGGAAGTGATTTTTTTCTTGCAGGTCTTGTTGAGTATAAGAAGAATCTGTGTGTGAATTTTTCCAAACACCTCCAAAATCTGAACCATGGGTTAAAAAACTGGTTTTGGGTACCTTAGTGCACTTTAAGGCCTGTAACTTAGTTAAATCTCAACCAATTTAACTGGATCCAGAAAGAAGAAACTTAGGCCTTTTAAATGATACACAGGTTCTTAAAGAAAACCTTGCTATGTCTGTGTGCATTTGTTCGGCAAACACAATTTCAGTACAATTTTTTCGCCTTTTTTTCAATTTTTGTGATTTTTGTATATACTATTTTGTATGATAACGATACAACTAGTGAATTACGTTATTAACTACGTTTTATAACAATCAAAACGAAACTTTGTTTTTAAAAATCGACTAGAAATTGAATTTATTTTTAAACAAATTTCATAGATGATGAATCAAGGATTATTAATATAAAATATAAATTTATTAGATACTAGCTGAACCCGGTGTGCTTCGCTACTCCCCTCGTTATGAAATAAAATTAAAAGTATTTATATATTTTTCACGCCATCGAATTTTCGAAATAAGTCCACCCCAGCGCCACCTACCGTGTCCATTTATACACAAATTATTTTCTTATGATCAAACAAACATACATTCTGAATTTCAGTTAAATTGGTCCATAAATTCAAATTTTCGATATAAGTCCACCCCAGCGCCACCTATCGGGTCCAAATATAGCCTATGTTACCCACCGTACCAAGATGAACATTACCTCAAAATTTCATCAAAATCGGCCCAGCCGTTTTGGAGTCCGTACGTTACATACATTGCTGAGGTCAGACGATGCTCTGTTGTTGCTTTTTGTTGTTGCTTCCAATGCAAAACTGTCAAAAATTTTGGAGAATACAACAACAACCATATTGCTCGGCCATGTGTTCGCCGAGCAAACGAGCATCGTCTGACCTCAGCACATACACACATCCTATTTTATATATATAGATTATATAAGATCTATTTTATTAGACAAATTTTGAGTAATTTTTTTTGTGATAGGAAAATTAGTTTAAAACAAATTCAAGGTAATAGTTATATAATATATCTGGCAACCATTGATTTTTAAATTTTATTTGAGATACTAATGTCAAAAATTAAATCAAAATCCTTTGATCTCAGTCAAATCGAATGAGGCGGTCAAAAATGGGTGCGCATGAATCAAACGAACAAAACAGCAAAGAGAGTAATAAAAACAAAACGATTGAAACTTCCCAGGAATAGCAAAGAAAAAAGGATACACATGAGGGAGGATTTAAAAGGAATATGAAACGAAAATAGGAAGAGAAGGAAGAGGATAACATGTAATGAACCATTAAAAAACACAAATAATGTTAAAACATGAGACATTAGAAATCCGTTCAGCTGATGACCCAAACTAAAGGCACAACTCGCAACGAGCTCTAAACGAGCATTAGCCGAATATGTACATAAGTACTATTGCAAATGACTTTCCATTCTTAATTTTTTACAACGAAAATATATACAGATAAATTAAACTTTCAAACCCACCGTTTAAATCCTTTGTCAGCTGGGAACGCGTTGACATCTTGCGGCTTATGGATGCAAAAAAAATATATCACCAAAAATAAAATCCGTTTTCAATCAAGTTGTTTGTGGTGTGCCACGCGAAACAGGATTTTCAAGGGCCGTGCCGGGCTGTTCTTTGCTTCTGCTGCTGCTGAGCTGCTAAGCTGCCTGTAAAACTGGATTTGCAGCCACCGCCTGGCTGCTGCGTTCGAGTTTCTAGATTTTAATTGGGACTAAATTTATATTTAGCACATTTGTATTGAATTTCTTAATGTTGTGATCACATTTTTCCCTAAATATTTTTTTATTCTAAATTCATTTCAACACTTTTGCATATTTTTTCTTTCACTTTCCTCTTACTAACATTTCCTTTAAGCACTTTTTGTACACTAACAACGAAAATGAATATTTTCCAATTTCCACCCTCGTTTCGGGAAAATTTTAACTTTTATTTAATCACTTTAATATTTGAAATCTTGCTGTTTCAATTATGATTTTATCTTAATTTAGCACTATTTCTTTTTTTTACATTTATAAATTTTGCAAATTCTTCTTTCGTATAAACAAATTTTTACACTTCTCATAAAAAAACAATTTCAGCAGCAACGCGCAGCGAAAATGACGCTTAACACACAACATCAAAATTGTAAATGCCAAAAAAATCAGTTGAACGCATAAATACAACGATTGAAAGCAATACGAATATAAATTGAAAGGTAATGTCAAGTGATGGAGGGCAAGACAGGGTGACAATGCAGCAGTATTTTATATATTATGAATTCCATGATGCAATTACAAGGTAAGCACAAAGCAATAAAGCAGTTCAACCGTAATACCGTTTCCATGCTCATTAAAAGAATATGCTTTTTGCATATTCGAACATGCTTTTTCGAACTGCTTACATGCTGGCTTTTATAAGCATTTGCTCAAATCTTGACATTTGTTTGATAAATCAGTCCAGGCTAATCGCTTTTCTTATGCTATTGTCTGGAATAAAAAAAAATGTAAATGACTGTATATGCTATACATAACTACATATAGAGAAATACTTACAATCCTTTACTTATTGAATTTTTTGATTATATATGTTACTGGCATATGTCAAAAAACTAACTTCGAATTTCAGAAGTATCGACAAAACACAGGGTGACACATACAAAAAAGCAGAATAAAAGTAGCATAAGTTGCTTTTTTCTAGTGTTATTTGTATGGAAAAAGCTGCTTTTATGTTGCGTTTACTTGCTTTTTACAAAAAAGCTCCTTTTCCCCCAGCATGAACGGGCTATGGGGCTCTTCAACAACAAAGCTGAGACGACCATAAATGTCAATATTAAAGACAAAAACAGCAATAAGAAAAGTTAAATTCGAGCAACTGACTTTGAAATCCGAATTCAACAGAAGTAGCAGCTTAACCAGACGTTTGAATATGAAAATTCAGCACATAATAAGCCAATTCAATACCAGAAATATAAATTTTTGGCGAGTTCAGTCTGTAGGTAAGCCAAGTGACAAAAAGAAAAGAAGACTCCCAATGAAAATAGAAACTAGCTAAGAATCGAAGACTTTGTTGGATATTGCGATCACATATAATACCTTAAAATAAATATACTTTGATTTGAATGTATTCGTATGATTGAATTGCCTGTTTTTCAGTGGTCATATTTTTCAATTTTAATTAATTTATTCGGCTTTGCAATTTGATAAGTTCTGTTAAATAAATTTTATTTCTTTCCTGATTTATAAATAATTATTCAACATTTATTGAACCACACTGCTCATCAAGTTCAACAGGTTATGGGCCCAGGCAGTGATAGAACGAATTTTATTGAAATTCTTTAAAATAAGAAAGACAAGGTCTTAATTAATTTTCTGCGCATAAGGGACATTCAGCGAAACGAAGCAAACCATTACGAAACAAAATGGCTCAAGTTAAAGCCAAATTAGAAAAATTGAATAATACAAATTATTCAAATTGGAAATTTAAAACGGAACTCCTATTAATAAAAGTAGGTTTGTGGAAAGTTATCAAGGAAAAAGCGCCAATAACAAATCAAGAACCGAATTCAACAACTGAACCGAATCGAGCTGAAATTGACAATTGGAATAAATTAAATGATCAAGCACGTGCGTGGATTGGTCTATCTGTTGAAGACGATCAGCTCACACATATCCGAAAGGCTAAGTCAGCAATTGAAGCATGGAACAATTCAAAGGAATATCACGAGAAAAGTACTCTGAGTAATAAGGTCCATTTGATGCGTTTGATTTGCTCATTAAAAATGGACGAAGGCGGTAATGCAATCGAACATATCAATCATATGCAAGAACTTTTTATAAAACTTAGTGATATTGGTGAATCGTCATTGTCAGACAAATGGAGTGTTGCAATGCTGTTGAGTAGTTTACCGCGAGGCTACGATACATTGATTACGGCTTTGGAAACACGTCCAGAAAACGAATTGACATTTGCGTTGGTACAACAAAAAGTTATTGCTAGAATACGAACGACGATTGAACGCTGTAGATTGTGATCCGAATGAAAGAGCACTAAAATCTGTGTCAAAGGAAATGAGTTGTTTTTTCTGCAAGAAATCAGGACACATTAAAGGTGAATGTGAGAAGTATAAGAAATGGAAGACTAAAAAGCAATCAGACACTAGAGAAAAATCAAGCGATAAATATATAGCGAATATTGTGAATGAAAATGAATTCTTATTTATTGCAACGAATGGTATATGGAAAGGTGGTTGGATTCTAGATTTGGGTGCAACGCTTCATATAACAAAAGACAAAAGATTCTTTGTTTCACTTGATGAACCGTACAACAGCATTATTGAAGTTGGCAATGGTGATACGGTGCAAGTCAAAGGTAAAGGTAGTGGTAAGCTAATATTTATGGATGAAAACAACAATTCAAGATGTGCAACTGCGAATGAAGTATTATACCCACCGGATATGGTTGGAAATTTCCTTGTATTCGTTGTTTGGTTGAAAGTGGTTTCACGATTGAATTCATCAAAAATCTTTGTGAAATAAAGTTGGATGCAAAACAAATTGGCGTTGCTGATTTAGTAGCAAATTTGTATCGCTTATGACAATCACATACAGCGCATTCAGCTATTAAATCACATAAGGAAAATTGCATTCATGATTGGCATAGGAAAGTAGGTCATCGTGATCCAGAGGTGATTCGAAAAATTAAGGCGAATGGAATTGTTGAAGGCTTACACATTGTGGACTGTGGAATAAAATTGTCATGTGATACGTGTATGAAAGGAAAACTAGCTTGTCTGCCATTTCCTAAGAAGTCTTCAACTGTATCAAATGCTTCATTGGACTTGATTCATACGGATGTTGCAGGGCCAATGCAGACGATGTCAAGAAATGGAAAATTTTATTTACTCTCATTAATTGATGATTATTCGCGATTCACCTACATTCGTTTTCTCCGAGAAAAGTCTGAGGTAGAAAATGAATGCAAATGTTTTGTGGAAATGGTTAAGAACAAATTTAACAATAAACCAAAAATATTTCGGTCAGACCGTGGCGGTGAGTATATGGAAGAAAATTTCAAGAGTACTTGAAAGCAGAAGGCATTCGACATCATTTTACGGCCAGTTACTCTCCACAGCAGAATGGCGTTGCGGAGCGCAAGAATAGAATACTGATAAAAATGGCGCGGTGTATTCTAATCAATGCAAACCTAACTTACAGTTTTTGGGATGAAGCAGTTGCAGCAGCAGTTTATGTGCAGAATCGAACCATCACCAGAGCAACAAATGTGACTCCGTTCGAGCATTGGAATGGAATCAAACCAAATTTGAGCGATTTTCACGTTTTTGGAAGCAAATGTTTCGTTCATGTTCCACGCGAAAAGAGACGAAAGCTTGACGATACAGCAATTGAGATGCAATTTTTTGGTTACGATAATAACTCGAAGGGGTATCGCTGCTACAATCCAAAAACAAACAAAGTGGTGGTTAGTCGTAACGTGAGGTTTAGTATCAACGAGAATAAACAACAGATCCAATCTACAAAGCACGAATCGAGAAATATTTATGTTAACTTAAATGAAGAAAATAATGCTGAAAGATGCAGAGACATGTCGGAAAGTGATGAACAAAGCAACATAAACATTTCAATGATTCAGGAGGAGCCGAATGTCATAGAAAACAATTTAAATGAATGTCAGTGTGAGAATAATAATGAAGAGAACATTTTTCTACCGGAAAATATCAATGCAGAAACACAACGCATATCAACTCGCAGAACTAAGGGTATCCAGCCGATTCGTTTAATTGACGAAATCTTCATTGCAAATGACAAATTAGTTGTGCCAACGAGTTATAATGAAGCAATCAAAAGTAAACAAAAGGATAATTGGGTAGAAGCAATGAACGAGGAAATGCAATCAATGAAGCAACATGGTACGTGGGAATTAGTTGATCTAACGATCGATCGAAAGGCAATTGGGTGTAAATGGCTATACAAAATTAAAACCAATGTCGACAGGAGCATTCTTCGTTTTAAGGCTAGACTTGTTGCGCAAGGATTTTTCCAAAAATACGGAATGGACTACGACGAAGTTTTTGCACTGGTGGTGAAACAGGCAACAGTTCGCACACTTCTTTCTGTAGCTGGAAAGCGAAAAATGTGTGTTAAACATTTAGATGTTAAAACTGCTTTTTTGAACGGAAACATAAAAGAAACTATTTATATGAAGCAACCTCTTGGTTTCATTGCTGCTGATCCTAAGAAAGTGTGCCTGTTGAGGAGGAGTATATATGGCCTAAAGCAGGCGGCAAGAGCTTGGAACGAAGCCATACATAAAACATTCATTGATGCTAGCTTTGAGCAAAGCAAAGTGGACCAATGTTTGTTTATCAAGCAAATCAATGGTAATATGTGGACGATATTATTGTAGCAGTTAATTCAAACTATGAGATGAAAGAAATTGAGAAGTTAATACGAAAAACTCTTTTTACTTTACAATTTGAAGGTCTCCTCTTCTTATGTTTTCGGGTAAGTTCTTAGATATTAAATACTTTTATAGTTATTTAATAATTAAACTAATTTTTATTTTTGATTAAAATATTTTGCTTTTTAATTTATTAATACTGGATGTGCATCGCCATTTAAACCATGTTTGTGGGCTTTGTTAGTCGAATCAAATAACATTAATTTTAACCTAAGCGTACCACAAAATAAGCAGAAATAAAATAAAATAAAATAAAATAAAATTAAGTTTTTTTATATATTCTATTAAATAAACAAAAAATTCTATTAAATGATATTCTTAAAGAGATAAACAAAAATAACTTAAAATATGAGTAAAAATTGCTTAAAATACTTGAATCCAGCCCGCTGATAGTTTCGCACATCTGAGCATAGTAAGATCACATTGTCGACAGTTGATACACGAAAACCCAGCGAAATACGATTAAAGAAAAAAAGAAAACACTGAAAATATAATCATTGTTAGTCGATTTGACTAACGAACCAAAAAATCAAGGGTTAATTTAAATAAACTATGAACATATGTAAACACTGAGGTTAGTATAACTAACTCAAATATAATAACTAACACAAATCGATCATAAAATTTTTCTTATTTATTATTTTTTATAATCATAAGTGGAATTCAAGACACTGCATATGCTTACATAATTTAAATGCGTTTAATTTATCGAGTAGTTTGAAAAATATTGAGCACATGTAGTTTTTGTTTCAATCATTGGTATTGACCCATTCAGTGGATTTCCACAATATATTGGACATGTCAGAGATTATATTTTTCAACGCTTTTTTTGACTTTTTTTTAAGAAAAATAAACCGGGCAAATATCAAATATATGTTTTTTTATATTTTTAATAAACAGAATATTAAGAGGGTTTTAGGAACAAATAACTAAAGGGTTGAAAAACCTTCAAGGGATAAAAAAAGGAGCAAAACAATTTTTTCTTTGTACAAGCTTGCAAAACGTAAGTAGCGCAGGTAAAAATCTAAGGTATGTTTTTTCATAAACCTAAATGATAGGAATATTCTTTTATATATTACCTCAAAGAATATCGCAAAAAATTATTTTGTTCCTAGCTTAGCCTAGCCATTGAAAGGGGTAGTTTTATATCAAATATTTTTGAACACAAATGCGTCGTCAGACACAAGGTAGAAGTAAAGCTTTTTTAAAGATTTTAAACTAAATAAATTTAAAATTATATAACAATAAAAGTAAGTTAAAAACACAAGTTAAGATTAATTCCTCTACATTTAAAAATCAAAGTGTCTATTTACGATGAAGGCATATATGGAAAATTTAACATAATTTGATAAATTCTTCACGAATTTTAAGCTATTTTAACGTTTTGATAAATTTTCTTTATATAGGAAGTAGGCGTAATTTTCATAAGATTTCACTAATTTTCGAATATGATCTTTATCTTTAAGAAAGATGCTTAGGGGTCATTTAAGAATTACTTAAGCACTACGGGGGGCGTGGATCTTTGCTTTGCTAATTTTTGATGAGATGGTGGATGGGGGGTTTAGATGGTGATTACGTCAGCAGTATTTCTATTTCTACTTTTTCGAATTTTCTACAAAATTTAGACGATTTTTGTTTGAACACATATGGCAATCCTACTTGTCTATGCTTGAAAACGATACACATTTTCAAGAATTTTCGTTGCATGTACCAAAATGTACGTAAGCTTGTGAGGCGGGTAAGAGCTTTGCTTTCTCTTGCTGACGAGAGGGAGGGGAGGTTAATAATTGCAAAAAATCTGCTTACATAATACTTGGACGGCCCTTTATATATCAAATTGCATTTTGATAGCTCAAAAATTACGGCTGTAATTTCGATCACAGAAGGGCAGACAGATGTACAGATACCCAAGTGCTTAATTACACGGTACAAAGGTACAAGACAAAATTGACATACCTTGATGATATCAGATCAGCATTATTAAATTCAATATTGAAAGATGCCATATTTTTTTTCATCACTTGTACACACACTGGAAGTCGAATTATTTCTGATGCCTGGTTTCACCAAACTTTGCTTAAGAAATTCTTAGCACTCTCATTGATAATGCGCTGCTGAAATTCAAAACTTGTCTAAAAATTGTTAGAAAACTAAATTCAAATCTTTTAAACTCTTCACACGCACTGAAAATTCGTATGTCTGTTAAATTTTTACCATTATTAAATTATAAAATTTAAACTAACTACTGCAAGTGCTGCAGAATACGTTTGATCATACAAAGTTTGTAACTGAAATCGTTTTATCGACCTGTTAAAAATGAAACAAGAGCTCAACTTACTGGTAGTTTTCTGGATATCTTTAAAATGGATTTGGATTACGATTTGCATATGTTGTTAACGCCATAAACGTTTATAACGCATCTAACTGATTGGTATATTTTGTTGAAGAGATCTTTAACCAAGCAAACAAATTTGCAAACTAGTTGAGGTATCGATTTTTTGTTCAACCAAACAGATTTTTTTTTTTGTTCTGAACAAAACATAATTTTCAAATTGTGGTGCCCCAGTTTTCGTAATCGTGCAAATTTTGACATAAGGTGATCGCAAAAAAGCACGTTTACGATTTCCGTGGCCTCAAGATCTGAATATGCAGTTTTGAAGAACTCATTGAGAAAATAAGATTCACCGAAGAATTTATCGATATATCAATTAGTTACTGAGCTATCGATTTTAAAAAAAATTTACTAAAAGAAGTCTTAATGTATATTCGACTTTATCTGTGCTAATATATGACCGATCGGGATTATTGTGCAATTTGTAAAAGGCAGATCCACTTTCTTTATAAAAATTAGGAAAAATAGCAATATGTACTTCAGAATACAACAATCAATACTTGATAAAAGTCTATCTGGCTCCTTTTACAGAAAAAGTACATTCTGTAAAAGGCAGAACCACTAAAATAAAACCACTTCAATAAAGACAGTCTGTATCGTGGCCGAATTACGAAAAAAAATTTTTTTCGTTCCATATCAAGTACATTTTAAATATCTTTTGCATGACACCTAAATCATTCAGGTCGGACAAATGTAAGCAAAGATATAAATAATTTATAGATAATAAATTTAAATATTAGTTCCGTTGAGTAAACATTTTTTAAAAATCGATATCTCGATAACTAATCGATATATTGATAAATCCTTCAGCATATTTTATTTTCTCAAAGAGTACTTCAAAACTGCATACTCATATAGAGGAACCACGGAAATTATAATCACCCCCAAAACAAGTGCTACGTCTACCTTGTATAATTCTACCATGAATTGTACAATTATTCATCATTCAGGAGAAATTTGCCAGGTGGCCACTCTTTAGCATGTTGACACTTTTGCGACGTTCGAATGTAGTTGATGGAAAATTGCAAAAAAAATAAGTTAAATCGGGCGCAGTGTTCGAGGAAAAATTAAAACGAATTGAACCAACAAACGCGTAGAATGGCAAACTTCAGCGCATTAAATAGAATTTTAAAATTTCAAAAATTGCTGCTACCCTTAAGTAAGTAAGGCATACTTAATTTTAATTTATAAAATTTGTGTAGATTCGAAAAATTATTATTTCACAACGACTTCTGACACTTAAAGCAGAACAAAAAAGCAAGAACGAATACCAGATGTGACAGCTGTGAAATTGACAGGAAAAATGTAGAAAAATTCATTAATGAAGACGTGAAAGACGAAAGAAATTGTAAATAATTGAAAATACTAACAAAAATTGTTGATAATATTAATAAAAAAGAAATTAAGTAAAACATAAATTTTAAAAAAAATTAAAAAAGTGTAACGCTTCCAACTAAAGACAGCAAGTTTATGCAAAATCATCGGTTCAAACATGGACAATACAGCGCAAGCCAAGCCACCGTCTGCTGCCCAAAATCTGGTTAAACTAATCAAACAACTCGTTGTTGAACGTCAATACGATGGTGTAGCCTTACTCTTCACTAGCGCTACGGAGGCGCAAAGAAATTTGGAGTCACTTAAAGATGTTGCCAGCGATGTGCTGCATGAGGTCTGTCTGGAGCAGCTCAATGACAAAAACTACGAAAATAACATGCCGCTGTACAACTGTGTCGAGGAGTTGCTTCTGCTGTTGGCCGCCAATGGTCCAGCCGAGGAGTTATTGCTGGAACTACTCGAAATGGTAGAAGCTGAAAAATCCGATAATGTATTTACATCGACGCTGAAAGCTTTGCAGACAGTATTATTTCGTTTGCTCGACACTAAACCACGCGCATTCGAATGGAGTCTTAACTCCATACAAAGTCGAATTTCGGAGTATCCGGTGCCGGCTTACCTGACCAATGGTTATGACCTTAAGCAACAGCGTTTGCTTGAACAAGATGAAGAGGTGCAGCGCCTCCTGATGAGCTACATCACCGTGGGTTTATTTTACGAACCATTGCTAAGCAAATTAAATAAAATGACGCACACCAAAATTTTTCGTCCCAATGGCATCGATAGTCGTAACGTGCTCTGCTGTTTTCTCGTGCAACTGCTTGGTCGTCCACTGGCTCTACTAGATCTCAGCACTAGCGATACGCAGCAGAGCAACACATACACGTTGCAGTGTGCAAGAAATATAACTAAAGCCGTGACAGAGTGTATTGGAGATCCTTTGTATCTGTTGTCATACGTGGAGCAGCGGGTGCGCTGGAAGCCGCGTTTAGATGCCTCCAAAGGCGTGTACGAAATGAGTTCAAACAACATTTTTCTGATCGATGAAAAGTTACCACTTGTTGGCTTAGCAATTTACTACTATATGTTGCTGGTGGAAGGTGTGACGCTTGAGTGTGTTCCCAAGGTCTATTCGCCACTGTATATTTTCGAGTCTGGCTTATATCTGGCCACAGAGTTGTTCAGTCAAGCTGAACCAGCACTGCATTATCGTGGCTTGCTGCTGGGTAAGCGTCTTGTGGAGCAATTGCAGCAGCACCAGATTCCCGCTATTCAGCTAGAGCTGTCAGTGCACAAATTCTTCTGTCACGAGCTTTGCAATATCGTTGGCTACTCACCGCAGACGCATCTACGTCAAAATGGTGTGCAGCTGTTGCGCGCGTACATTCTACAATTCGACGATGAGGGAAAGTATCTGATTCTGAATAATTTACTACGTTCCATACATCATACCGGCATCGCAGGCTATCTAGCTGTTGTCTACAAAGACTTGGTTGCAAATGCTTTGCTACAAACGGACACTAAACTGCCTAACTTCTATTCGGGTGCAGACTTTCGTTCTATATTTCTACAAAATATTTGCCATCTTCCCAATGGTGCTGAGACGGATCTTATCGAGCATGCTGATAAGTTAATTTCATCATTGAATGCGTTGCGTTTCTTTGTGCTCAAAGATTGTGAAAATCGCACGGGAATTTGGAGTTTTATTGAAGATGTCAAAAAACAGTTTATGACTCCATTGAGGCAAGGTTTGGACATGTCCATGGCGCATTATGCAAACGAGTTAAAGTGCGTGGAGCAAGGTCTAGATGTGGAGAGCGAGGAACAGATGCGTGAACGTATGAAGCTGCTCGACGTCAATATAGCTAATGATAAAGAGAAAAAAAATAAATGTAATGTCGAGTTCGATCGTCAGCGTAAAATGGAAATTTTAAATCAGCACATGTGTGCTTTAGATCTAATTCGTAGCTTATTGGGACGTGCCACAGAATGCGTGGAAAATCCTGCACGAAATAGTTGTGAAAGTAAAAATTAACTATATTGCTAAAATATTGTTTGACAAATAAATTTTTCACTGTTTTAAAATATAAACCTTTCGATAAAAGCCTGTTTTCCTGTCGGTTTTCGGTTGGTTAAAGTAACTGGTTTATTTTAACATCACTTTAACTTTAATATGAGCATTTAATTTATTTCTACTACTAATTGGCCGGTAAAGGGGCGTGGAAACCCATCTTTAGTACAATTTCCGACAGTAATCATACGAACTAAATTACCAAATTTTTTAGGCCTATTACGGTTCACAACACAACAGTAATTTCTGTTTTTATTGTGTACATTGCTTATACTTAAAATTAGACAGCAGTGTATTGCTGTGAACCGTAATAGGCCTAAATTTGAGTCTTATACGACCAAAACCATCTGAAATATAGCATTTTTATTGATTTGTGGGCTGTAAAAAAGGGTGTGGCAAAAAATTATCTTAAACCATGTCATGCCTGAAACAAATCGACTGTCAAAATTTCAGCTCAATCGGTCCAGTATTTTGGAGTATAACACATAGTTTTGCTTTTCCGTTTGCCTCTTTCCGTTACACATTCACCAGCATACTCCCAAGTGTCAAGCTTATGTAAAGAGGTTTTACTTCAATAAAAACGTCGAGAGTAGAATGCCGCGTATTAGTAGAGGGAGAAAATAGGCAATAGGCATCATGCCCGATACATTTTAAAATTAAATTTTTTTTTCATGTAATTTCAAAAATTTTTTCTCTACAAATATTCTCAGTAATTTAGTTATTTAAATAATGTGAGGTCTCCTTTAGCCTTAAATAAAATAGCATTAATTACTATTTAGCCTCAAATCCTCTTTTCAAATAAGAATACAAAAATTTCCCAATATTTATTATTGTAAAAATGAATAAAACCAGCAAGATTTTCAGACCATTTTTTTCCAGTTTTGGAGGCCTATAACTCATTAACCAATTGCGAGCGGCCTGAAATTTATCAGATTTGGATCTTGGAGGTAAAAATCCATATAATCCACAAAAATTAAGAATTAGAGTTGTCGCTATTCTTGAAATGTTTCCCGCATGGACATCAACTGACTTATTTCTTTTTCAACCTGCATCAGTTCTAGCAGCATGCAAGTTACTAAAATCGAGTTTGAAAATCTACCTGTTGTATGAATTATTTAAAATATTTATTTTTTTTTTTTAATTCAAAACGTTTGAATAAATAAATAAAGAGGTACATGTAAAGACTGGTCTAAGTGAGCTGTGGTACGTGCGTTTTGGTTTTAAGCACGTACAGCGGCTGCCGCCTCAACCTAACCTAACCTAACCTACATGTAAAGATGACTTTTGGGATCCATTCATTTTCTAAACATATTCCAGAACCTCCGTGCAAGGCTTGATTCTGAATCCTGGATGTAATATAAGCACGTGACGTGAAAAAATCCAAAAAATTCTCAAAATGGGTGGACACCTGTTAAAAAACGTGAATTTGAAGAAGTATAAAATAAATGTTTCAAATCGAGTTTCCTATATAAATTTTAGCCAATAAAAAATTTTTAACCATAAGATATTTTAATGTAAAAGCGTTTTCTTAACAAGAATTTGCCACAAGAACTAGCCTACTTTATTCAGAATTTTCCAATTTTTGTTTTCGCTTTTGAATAAGAAGCTTTGCACCTGCCTAGATCGCTGCCATGTTCTCAAATTTAAATGCTACATGATTGTTAACAACTTTATTAAGTTTAAAAAAAATTTAAAAATTATCCAAATTGGATCATCTTTATAACAGAAAAATGATTTTTTTAAGCCGACTTTTGGAAAAATATTTAGTTTTTTAAATTTATTTTACTTTGTTTTCTTCTTGTGGTTAATTACTTTAAAACATAAATTTGCTTATCGTCCAAGTTAATAAGCGATATTGGACTAAATGCCCCTTACCATCTGTTGCCCCGAAGAATGATCTTCAACTAATAGGGATATCATTCCTAAATTTCTTGTACGAATAACTTCGTAATTTCTCCCATTATATTCGTAGTATTTACTAATGGCTTCGTACTATTTAGTATTAGTTGAGTTGAAAATATTTACAATTACAAATCTTTCAGCCTGGTTTGTTGAGCAATTACCAAATATAAGGAAATGTATGATTGCAAGGTGGCCGTAGTCTATTGAAAGAGTACGTGGCCCGTAAGCTAAAAAACCGTGGTTCAAACCCCAGCTCAGATAGAATGTTTTGTTTTTCGTTATAAGTTAATGTAACAAATGTATTCGTACAATATACATTTCCCTGCAGTTAATGGCACTAGTACAAAACTAGTGATTTCACTAGCCCCTTGGTAGCCAGTACTAGTTCCACTTCAATCTACCTTCTTTATATTCAACTATTATAGTCAATTGCTACCTTTTACACAACCATTCCCTAGTTATTTCACTAGTCATGAAATGACTACTTTTTTTCGCTAGTTGATATTGACACAACAAAAAAAAAACAAGACAGAGTGACTGATATTCTTTATTCAATATATTTATACCTTTTCATAACGATATTTTATTTATGTTGCTCAACGAAACTGAAAAGCTTCATATGTCATGTTTTCTCGAATAAGTCACTTCGAAGTATGAGTTCGGCAGAATAAATTTTATCAGTCAGTCAAAACGTTAAAAAAATAAACAAGAAACAGTCGAGATGGAAGTTGATTGAACTGTCCCTTTTATGCATTACCTTGGGTCAAAAAAGTAGCTAGTGCGTATAGAACTATTAAAGTAGCTAGCGTGAATGGGCCAATTGATACTTTCGATACTGGCGGGTTGTTTTTGTATGAATACGAATAAAATATTTTTGATATGTACCAAACTACGCCCATTCTACGAATCTTATTCGTGACTGAAAACTACGAATAATATTATTAGAATGGACGCAGTTTTTAGTAATATTTACACCCAAAATTTTTTGAAAGAAAGTATTGAAAAGTTCCTGTGAAACAAGGGTAAATGAAATGGTATCGTTACTTATTACTGCGACGGGTACAACATACTATTTAAATATGCATGGTTTAGCTCAGCTTTACTTATAAATATACCTTAAAAAAAGTATTTTTGAGTCCTCTTCAAAATACATTAACATGTATGTCTAATGAAAATATCGTCATATAAAATCAAAAAAGCCGTAAGTTACAATAAACTCTAAGTCGACTTTTTTATTGATTATTGATGCACCTTATCAAAAAAATTCCCCTTCTAAATTTTACACTCCTACAACTAAAAACGACGTTTTTATTAAAAAACTTCTAAAATCCCTAAGTTTGAGCGCAACTTACAATTACAATTACAATTTAGAAAGTTTTTTGGCTCTTCCGTAAAGTTTTTTAATTGTAGCTTACGGCTTTTTGATTTAATATGAAGATATTTAAAAAATGATCACTTCCTAGGGGGTAAGTGCCCTCCTTCTAGCCCTACGGATACCCATGCAAATATCTGGTATTAGAACTTACCTTAACACTAAAATTATTCCAGTTGCACTTAATTTGACAGCTCAACAGCTAATGTAACGTTTAAAATTGGTTGGTGTACATAGCTAAAAGTACGCTTATTACTGCACAAACCACGCTTAGCTATGTACACAAACCCATTGTGCAGTTTAGTACAGGTTTGTTCAGCACTAAGCGTATGCTTAGTTATGTACACAAACCAATTTTAATCGTTACAGTAGCTGTTTAACTAAAAATAATAAGGGTATTCATGCAAAGTGGCAATCTTATAATTTGAGCAATTAGTTATTTTTATCAGCAGGTTCTATGAACAGCCCTTAAAGTAGCTTGTTCATTTGCAGCATATTTGTTAGCTGCAATATATTTGCATGTGCTGCATATGTTGCCAATAAGTTTTTAGCTTGTAATTTTCAATTAAATATTTATTACTTTTGCTCCAATTCACAAACTCTTACTTCTCTCATTACTTTTTTGCCGGCTTCTGATAAGAAATTAATTAACTTTCGAAAAACGAAATCAGCTGATTGATCATATAAGCTTGCCACCTCGTTTGCTGACTTAAATCGAAGAACAAATATATCTGGTTTGTGCAAAGGCTTCTCCATAGAAATTTGACAGTTCATTTATAAGGCTGATAAACTTATACTGTTTTACCAATTATAAGGATATTGCCCATTTGCATGAATACCCTTAATAAAAAAATAAATTGTTCATTTCAACCCTAGAAAGGACTTTGACCGAGCTTCTATTGATCAAATGTGTTGTGCGTGTTAATAAATGTTTGAACAAAAATGATCGAGAACTGGACCTAAGAACTTAATGCCGACTCCGAACGGCTTATGTTCTCAAGAAGCTTTACATGGCAGTTTTTTACTCTCTGAGGTTTGCCATTGTCTGCAGAGAGGTGACGACCAAACAGAAAAATCAATTCAATTGAAAAACATTCTGTCTGAGTTGGGAATTGAACCCGGACTACCGCGGTTCTTTAGCTCAGGGGCCACGCACTCTACCCACTAGGCTACGGCCTCCACATAGCCGCCACGCAGCTGTTTAACTGCTCTCTCTCTCTTTCTAGAACTTCCGTTACGCATTCACCAGCTTACTCCCGAGTGTCAAGCGTGCGTAAAGAAGTTTTACTTCAAAAACAGAAAATTTGCAATAGTGATTGAAATATTTATTTGGCGCCATACATCAATGCCTGCCATTAACTTTTTAAAGATTATTTCATATAAATGCTGCCCGCGGCTACGCCTGATACTTTTTCCAGCATTTTTTTTTTAATTTTAAGTTTATTGTCTATAAACTTTTACAATTTTTTCAGATAAGCAAACAATAAAATTAAGACTATTAAAATAAATTAATCAGTATAATAAAGATTAAGTGCATACATAAATTCATTTTTAGAGTACGCAAAATCAATACTTATTTCTGAATTCAGTAAATTCAACTCACTTAAACATCTATTCATAGGTTCAAACAACAAATAGTTCGATCTACAAAAGTTAATTTTAAAATAATTAAATTTCCTTAAATTTCTATTAGGAACATTGAAATGAATGATGTCTAGCAAATAGAAATAATCAATATTACCACAAACTATGTCATATAAAAAAGCAAGTGATTGTATTTTTCGTCTCGTTTGAAATCACTTCAAATTCAATAATAAACAATGAGCGTTATATGATAGTAGTGGTTTAACAAAATTAAATGATCTTAAAGAAAATTTTAAAAATTGTTTTTGAATACGCTCAATTCTCATGATATGAACCAAGTCATATGGGTTCCATGCATATTCAATACGAGATCTTACAAAAGCCATGAAAAGATTTTTTAACATGTAGGGATGCGAAAAGCTTGAACAGTTTCTTCTTAAAAATGCATATACTGAATATGAACGCGAAAGTGTGCACGTTAAAGGCTTATTGAAAGAAAAATTTGAGTCCAAAATATTACCCCTAAATCTTTAATCATATCTACAAATTTAAGTTGAGTATTTCCAATATAATAAAAAGATGAAAAAACTTTGCTAGTTTTAGCAAAAGAAATGTGATAGCATTTATTAATATTAAGAAATTGTCGATTTCTCAAGCACCAATTATAAACACGATTCAAGTCTAACTGAAGTAGATAGACATCAAAACAATTACGAATGGTCTTGAAAACTTTCAAATCATCGTCGTTCAGTAAAAAATTTGAAAAAGAATAACAAGACCCAGTATTCTTCCTTGTAACACGCCCGAAGTTGCTTTAACCCTACGGTCCATAACCGGGTACCCGGGTACTTTTTTGAACTTTAAAGTGCTGCTGTTCCTTTATTATTGAAGATATCAACACGAAACTCCGGATCATCAGAGATTTCGGCTAAACTTAGAGACTAGAAAAAGTTTAGCAAATTTGGTTAAATATATTAACTAAAAAATGAGTTTAATGGTTTTGCATAATGGGGTCCATGACCAGGGTACCGGGGTACCTTAGTGCAAATTACCTAATATTTCAAAGAAAAAACGTTTGTTTTATTTTTAATTTGTTTCAAAATGTTTATTGATGCGTAAAAAATGAACTGTAATTATTTTTTAGTTAAATTATTTATATTTTATTCATTTTAACTTATTTCTAATATTTGATGTCTTATGTTGAGTCATTGTTGAAACATGGAAAACATTTTGATATGGTTTGAGTATGTTGATCGCAAATTGGTTTCTTGCAAACGTTGCAGACTTTTCTCGTCTTTCTTCTCCTGTTGTCTGGCAAAGAAGCGCACAAATAGCAGCATCCTGTTATTGGCTTCCTGCCATCAGTAGAAGCAGCCGCAGAAGTAGATGGTTGCTCGGTATAGGTTACCGTCTCCACTGGTCTTCCCAAAAAGCTCTCAATTGCTGATTTGGTGGAAAAATGGCGTTTTACTTGGCGATTAGCTACTCTTTCTTCTATTATTGGTGCATACAAATCTCCAGCAAGTTTACGCAAAAAGCGTTTTCTCCGTGTTATTTGATATGAAACAGTTCTGTTATTATCATAAAATATAGTGTATGCCGCGAAAGCACTAACATCAAGCATATTGTACAAAAACGACAAAGGCCACCTTTTTGTGTGTCTCTGTGTGGTATACTCCCGTAGCGTCTGGTCCATAACTTCCACGCCAGCTTTCGTTTTGTTATAAAAATTGATGATTTCTGGTTTGCCGTTTTCTTCTACAGTTGCATCATCATGAGGAGTCGACAACAATATTACGGAATTCGCTTTCCTCTGTTTGTATGAAACCATAGTCACCTTCTCGTGGAAACCAAATTTGCTTGTCCCAACGGTCGAACTCTTATCGTCTTTCAATTCTGTTGGTATATAGGCTTTGTTTCGCCGCAGTGTTCCAACAATGCTGAGTTTGACGGATATCAGCTGCTTTGCCAGTGGCAGCGTCGTAAAAAAATTATCCATGGTGATATTACGTCCGCTATTGTGGTATGGCCCAACCAAATCTCTGACTACTCTTTTGCCTACACCGATTTCGCGACCACTGTCTTGTTTGCCAGTATATATTTGGCCATGAAGAGGATATACATTTTTAGCATCGCATATCCACCATACCTTGATCCCGTATTTCGCAGGCTTCGATGAAATATACTGGGTAAATTTTGTTATGCCGCGGTACGGATACAATTGTTCGTCGATTGTTAAATTTTCTGTAGGAACATAATATTTTGCGAGGTTGGCGTTCAATATTATCCAAATATCTCGTATTGGAGCAGCTTTGTCTGTGCGCTGCCTCTCGTTTCTTGTTCTCGCGTCATCAAAACGTATAAAACGAATAAGATTCCAGAAACGGTTTAATCCCATTGTTGCACGAAATAGAGGATGAGACAATTGCGTCCATAAGTCCCTTGCATTTTCATCATTGGAATGATTTGCGCCTGCCATTATCAGCATTCCAATGAATGCGTATATTTCTGCCACTGTCGTATCCTTCCACTTTAATTGACGCTTTGTTGGGTTTGCTGCATTGTAGGCATCATGAGTTGAATTGGCTTTTTTGTTGTTATGACGCACGATTATATCGACCATTTCTATTGTAAAATAACTCTTGAAGCATTGAATACCAGTCATACTTTCCGTCATTCGTAATGGACCACTGCGAGTTCTTACGATGTTGTGACTCCTTATTTGTTGACAAACAGGTGATGTTGGTTGCCATTGAGTACCATCACGTGCAATCATACTTTCTGTTGTGCTTGATGTTGGTGCATTTTCTTCAACCATATCAGTTTCGCTGTCACTTTCATCTTCAAATACATCTTGCTCAATTTGCATTGGCGTGTCAATAGCGGCTGGAATTTCGTTGTCATTGTCTTCACTTCCTGAGTCTTGCACTTCTCCCGTAAATACCTCTCCTTCTTCCTCAATTGGCTCTAAAGCGTCGTCATCCACAGTCATATTATCAAGTATAGACTCAATATATCTGCTTCTGGCTTCTTCACTCAAACGCATATATTGTCTTTCAGTTAAATATTCTATTTTGCGGTTCATTTTTCTTCAACTTCATTATTCAACTGTTCAACTTATACTGACGAAATCATTGAAATGTATTCTTTTTCTACCGTAGCTAAACATTTGCTACCTAAAAACACAAACAAAAAAACACAAAAAATACAAACACAACATTTGCTACCTAAAAACACAAACAGAAACATAAAACCAGTTTCTGTTTACTTTTGTGTGCCTTTTAGGTAGAAAATGCCCATAGAAAGCAATTTTATCTTACAAACATGAAATTTGTACAGTTGAGATGTAAAAATTAAGCGTTTCTAATATTCTGTGCATATATATATTATTTTACTTGAATATAAACGAAAAAACTTCACTATTCCGGGTACCCTGGTTATGGACTCTCGTTCGTCCAGGTGTTTATGGACCGTAGGGTTAAATATGAAGGATCTAGCATTTTTCAGCTCAATAAAGCACAAACGATCGGCCAAATAAGATCTTGTCCAACTCAAAAATTTAGAATGAAAACCGATACATTACAATTTTGCAAACAATAAGCTATGTACAATATGTGATACCTTTGAGAAGTCGGTGTATATAGTACAGACTTGAAAACCATCAGTAAATGAAGACAAACAAGAATTTGTAAATACGGCTAAATTCTTCGTTGTTGAGCGTCCACTAACAAAACCATGCTGTGACGGGGATATAACATTTCTCAAAGCATAATTTAGTTTGACCTTAATAGTATTTTCAAAAAGTTTAGCCGTATTGGACAGTTTTGATATTGGCCGATAATTTGTGACATAATTTTTACGTCCACTTTTGAAAATTGGTGTTATTGAAGCAATTTTCCAATTTTAAATGAAAGTACCAGAGTGCAACGATTTGTTAAAAATCAATAATAGTGGTTTCGCAAGAGAATATGCGCATTTTTTAAAAAATAAATGCAGATATTCCATCAATATTTAATTTCATTGAGATATTAATAATCTCTATACCTTCAATAACCTCTTGGCTCTAACAGAGAAAACGCACCTATATTAATAGTGTTATCAACTTCAGTTACAAATAAAGCATCATGACGATCAAGTTCATTGTCAACTTCGTAATTGAACTTAAAGAATTCGGCAAACAGATGGGCAGAATCCTGAAAATTATTAGAAATCTTACAATTTAAAGTTAAAATAAAGCTATTATTTTTCGCCTGAACAAAACGCCAAAAAACCTTAGGATTGGATTTGATACTTTGATCGATAGAAAAAATATGCTGCTTGTATAAAAAATTGTTCAAAAAATCAAATTCACGCGCAAAATATAAGCATTTGTATTGATGCAAAGCACTTTTCGTATCCTTGTAAAGATTATAAAATTAGTTTCTTTAATTTTTCAATCTTTTAAGGCCTTTAGTATACCATGGTAATTTATGTATTTGTTTTAGGCAAGTACGGAATATTTTGTTTAAGAATACTATTATTGATTGTTTCTATAAAATGAAACAGGCTCCTGTATCTATAGTGGCAAATGAACCTTTCCAATCAAAGATATTGACCAAATAATTAATTACATCAAAGTCACACAAATTAAAATTATATTTTATATCAGCACATAGGGCTGCAGGTTTAATAAATTCAAAAAATTCAAATGTCACATCTTGAGGTTCATGATGGACGCTTGGAGGCGATATTGGGAATGTGTGGGCGATAATGGAAATTGATAAAAAATTTAACGTTTTCAGTTACAAAAATCAGATCAAGAATCCAATAGAGTCTGTTCACGAAATGATTTATCATGAATTAAATTGCGAGCTTTAGATCAAGTAAGTTTTTTAAGAAGGCAACAACAACAACAGCAACAACAGCAACAACAACAACTCTGTATAGACAGTCTGTTTCGGAAATCGCTACATTTTCATCTTCAGTAGTCTTTGAGTGATTAAGCTGTGATCAACTCACAGTTTTTTAAGTTAGTATATGACTGTGCTGATTTTGGAATTCATTCTTTTGAATTGTATGGCTGCTAATCATATGACAACTCGTTAGCTGGGGTTAAGTAGATATCATTTGACACGAAAGACGAGCTTACATTACAAAGATTAAAATCTCAAAAAATGCAAATATTATTATTGCCACTTAAATTCGAAGCAGTATCAACGACGTTGTTAACATGTGCAGCATAGAGTCCCTCAGAACTATTTGGTGGAACGTATGAAACACAGATTAAGAGATCACGTGAAACCCCGCAGATATTAACACAGTTGATCTAATACTGTATCCATATCTGATAAGTTAGCTTGAAATAAACGAAACAAGCATCTTACTGCGACAAGTAGACTACCTCTTCTAGAATATTCAGTTTTCAAAGCATCTCTATCCTTACGATAGACGACAAAAATATTTGGATCGAAAAATTCCTTATCACGAAATTTATAATTAAGCCACGTTTCAACCAAGACAAAGACATCATAGTCTCACACAGAGGAAGATACCAAAATACTATCAGCCTTAGATCTCATTCCCGATAAATTATGGTAATAGATTCTAAGCGATCGAAATTTTCGATTCCTCTATTGGTTTTCCACGAGCATTAGGACAGGTTCGGCCCTGGTGGTTTTTGAAATAGCCAAAAAGGGCGCACCTTAATGTTGGATTGCCATAAAGTTGGTTTAAAAAGCAAATCAAAATAATTTGGAGATACTCCCAGTTTAACGTTAATATATTTCAAGCTATCTATGTCAACGTCATCTCTTAAGGTAGGATTATAATAGACGTAATGTAAAGTAGCGGAATGTTGTCAACTGTCATCGGGACGGGACGTAATGTAAGAAAACGTTGTAGGAATTATAATAGGCAGTAGCCTGGCAGTTGTTTGTCGTAAAGATTATTGCATGTTCCCGTACAAGTTCAATTAAAACTTTGTCATCCATAGCTGTGGATATATAGAACTATCACCTTAATAACGAAAACTCAACAAAAAGCGTAGTTTAACAATATAAAATAGCGCAATAATCGAATCTAACCTCAATTTTTAGTTGCTCTTTGAAGAGACGTAATGTAAAGCAACGTAGAAATCGAAATTCAACGGATCTTTACGTCCCGTTACATTACGTTACGTTCGATATAATCACTTGTATAAGAAAGTATTGTTTGAAACAATAAGTGAAAGAACGCACTGCTCAATTGACATTAGACCACATTACGTTACGTCTATTATAACTGGGCCTTTACAAATTTATAGAAATCAATATGTTCTCTTGCAATTTGGGCATATTTTTGAACATAGAAGATAATATTCTCTTCAATGATAGTTGGTTTGAAAGAGGAAATATGAATAAATTTCTTAGCAGCAACAACATCCAGATCAGTAACAGCATTGTTTCCAACGACAAGCGCAGGTGAGCAATTTTTTATTTGTTTTGTGTGTTTAAGAGCAAATTTCGGCGAGTATCTCACCAATGGCAGCTGTAATGTTGTCTTCCAGGGATGCAATTGTGGCTGGATTGTCCCTGTACATGAGAGATTTCACGTACTTACTTAGTTGTCGCTACAACCGTATGTCGGTCTTGGCCTCATCTAAGAATGTGTGCCAGCAAGCGAAAGACAGAAGTGGCTGGCAGTTGGAAATTCCAATCTTTGTCAGGTTGTCCTCTACTGCGTCTTTCCAACGAATATGCGGTCGTCCTCTTCTGTGTTGACCGCCGCTGTGTACCGAATCGAATGTTTTCTTCACTGGAGGATCGTCTTTCATGCTCTGAACATAACCTAGCCAGCGAAGCCGCTCGATTTTAATGCGCTTGACTATGTCGATGTCAGCGTACAGCTCATACAGTTCATAATTCCACCGTATTAGGTACTCACCATTGACGCAGATTGGTCCGTAGATCTTACGAAGAATCTTTCTCTCGAATGCTTCTAAAGTCTTTTCATCTGAACTGCTCAGCGTGCAGGTTTGTGATGCATAAAGTAGGGCGGGCATGATGAGGGATTTATAGAGCGTGATTTTCGTTCGTCGAGAGAGGGCTCTGCTTCTCAATTGCCTACTGAGCCCAAAGTAACATCTGTTGGCAAGACCTGTTTTTCGTTTGATCTCAATGCTGATGTCGTTGGTTGAGTTTATGCTGGATCCCAGATAAACGAAGTCCTTCACAACCTCGAAGGAAGTATTGTCAACTGTAACGTGGGATCCAAGACGCTGGGACTGTTTGTTTGTTGACACCAAGTATTTCGTCTTATCTGCATTCACTGCCAGACCCATTCGACTTGACTCTCTTTCTAATCTGGAAGATGCTGCACTGACTTCGCGCGTACTATGGCCAATGCTATCGATGTCATCAGCATACGCAAGCAGCATAACTCTCTTGTAGAATATTGTGCCACTACGTCTCAGATCAGCAGCTCGGATGATCTTTTCCATCATTAGGTTGAAAAAGTCACACGATAAGGAATCACCTTGTCTGAATCACTCGTTTAGTAATAAATGGTGGGGAGATGTCCTTCGATGTCGATGGTGGACTTTCCAGGTCTGAAGCCACGCTGATAAGGTCCAATCAGTTCGTTTACAATGAATGGGCTTTAATCTTTCACATAAAACGCTTGACAGGACCTTATATGCGATATTAAGAAGGCTTATCCCACGATGGCGACCGTAGCCTAGTGGGTAGAGTGCGTGGCCCCTAAGCTAAAGAACTGCGGTAGCCTGGGTTCAATTCCAGCTCAGACAGAAAGTTTTTTCAATTGAATTAATTTTTCTGTTCGGTCGTCACCTCTCTGCAGACAATGGCAAACCTCAGAGAGAAAAAATTGTTGGACTTGATGAGCAGTGTGGTTCAATAAATGTTGAATTATTATTTATAAATCAGGAAAGAAATAAAATTTATTTAACAGAACTTATCAAATTACAAAGTCGAATAAATTTAATTAAAATTGAAAAATATCACTACTGAAAAACAGGCAATTCAATCATACGAATACATTCAAAACAAAGTGTGTTTATTTTAAGGTATTATATGTGATCGCAATATCCAACACTCCTCCTCGATCACACAATCTTGCATTTCTCACGAAGTCTTTCATGTTTGACTATTGACAATGGTTTAGTAAGCAAATCAGCAACCATCAAATCTGTCGGGCAGTATTTGCATTGAACGATACCTTTATTCACGTAGTCCTTAACGAAGTAAAAAATTTTGTATCGATATGTTTTGTGCTGTTCGAAAACTTTTCCTCTTTGATCAACTTAAGGCAGCTTTGATTATCTTCATACAGAACTGTCGGCTGATTGATTTCGGAATGCATATCAGACAATAAACGTCGCAACCATGCAATTTCTTGACATGCTTCGGACAAGGCAAAGTACTCCGCTTCAGTTAAAGACAATGACACGCAATTTTGCTTCCGACATGCCCAACCAATAACTCCACCATTGAGGTAAAATATGTAGCCACTATTTGACTTTCGCGTAGCTGTCTTCAGCCCAATTAGCATCCGCATAACCAAATAATGATAATGGATGCTCGGTATGATTTACATCACTCAATTTTAACTTCATTGTAGCTGTCAACTTCAAATATTTGACAACACGTTTCAATTGATCCCAATCCTCTTCGCTCGGATTAGAAACTCTTTGAGCCAAAATGCTGACACTCGCTGCAATGTCCGGACGTGAATTTACTGACATGTAAAGTAAGCTACTAAGCAACTTTTGGTATTTTGTATTGTCAGATATTAAAGCCGAAAATGTTTTTCCATAGCCAATGTCCATCGGGGATTTTACTGCCTTTGCTTCCGCCAATCCGAAATTCGATGCAATTTGTTTAATATATTTCGATTGGCATAACATAAAATTTCCATCGCCATTATAAGTAACTTCAATTCCCAAATATTGGCGAATCAGACCTAAGTTTTGCAGTTAAAATTTGTTACCGATTACCTTCTCAATTTCTTTCACCTCTTCGTTTGAATTAACTGCTACAATAATGTCGTCCGCATATAGCAGTACATAGCACCAATTACCTTTGATTTTCTTGATATACAAACATTGGTCCACTTTGCTTAAAGCTAGTAAAATGAATGTTTTATGCATCAATGAATGTTTTATGTATGGCTTCGTTCCAAGCTCTTGCCGCCTGCTTTAAGCCATATATACTCCTCCTCAACAGGCACACTTTCTTAGGATCAGCAGCAATGAAACCAAGAGGTTGCTTCATATAAATAGTTTCTTTTATGTTTCCGTTCAAAAAAGCAGTTTTAACATCTAAATGTTCAACACACATTTTTCGCTTTCCAGCTACAGAAAGATGTGTGCGAACTGTTGCCTATTTCACCACCGGTGCAAAAACTTCGTCGTAGTCCATTCCGTATTTTTGGGAAAATCCTTGCGCAACAAGTCTAGCCTTAAAACGAAGAATGCTCCCGTCGACATTGGTTTTAATTTTGTATAGCCATTTACACCCAATTGCCTTTCGATCGATCGGTAGATCAACTAATTCCCACGTACCATGTTGCTTTATTGATTGCATTTCCTCATTCATTGCTTCTACCCAATTATCCTTTTGTTTACTTTTGATTGCTTCATTATAACTCGTTGGCACAACTAATTTGTCATTTGCAATGAAGATCTCGTCAATTAAACGACTCGGCTGGATACCCTTAGTTTTGCGAGTTGATATGCGTTGTGTTTCTGCATTGATCTTTTCCGGTAGAAAAATGTTCTCTTCTTTATTATTCTCACATTGATATTCATTCAAAACATTTTCTGTGACATTCGGCTCCTCTTGAATCATTGAAACGTTATGTTGCTTTGTTCATCACTGTATGTCCCTTATGCGCAGAAAATTAATTAAGACCTTGTCTTTCTTCTTTTAAAGAATTTCAATAAAATTCGTTCTATCGCTGCCTGGGCCCATAACCTGTTGGACTTGATGAGCAGTGTGGTTCAATAAATGTTGAATTATTATTTATAAATCAGGAAAGAAATAAAATTTATTTAACAGAACTTTTCAAATTACAAAGTCGAATAAATTTATATTAAATTCAAAAATATGACTACTGAAAAACAGGCAATTCAATCATACGAATACATTCAAAACAAAGTATATTTATTTTAAGGTATTATATGTGATCGCAATATCCAACAAAAATTGCCATGTAAAGCTTCTTGAGAACATAAGCCCTTCGGAGTCGGCATAAAACAGGTAGGTCCATTTCTCGGTCATTTGTGATCAAACATTTAATAACACGCACAACACAATTGATCAATAGAAGCTAGGTCAAAGTCCTTCCAAGGGCTGAAATGGCCAGTTTATTTATTTATTTTTATTCCACGGTAATTGGCACAGATAGTGGGATCGCCTCTCTTGTGGATTGGGCAGAGCACACTAAGATTCCAATCGTTCGGAATGCATTTTTCCGACCATATTCTGCATAGAAGCTCGTGAATGCATTTAAAAAGAGCTTCCCCTCCGTTCTTAAACAGCTCAGCAGGCCATCAGCCATCAGCAGGCCATCAGTAAGCCATCAGCTCCCGCGGTTTTGTTATTTTTATGCCGAGCTATAGCTGTCAGAACTTCATCATAGTCGGGCAGCGGAACCTCACCGCTGTCATCCAAAATTGGGGTTTCCGGAATATCATCTCTATTGGCGGGATTGTTGTCAGGGTCGCCATTTAGATGCGAATAGAAGTGTTCCCTCCATAACGTCAGTGTACTCTGGACATCTGTCACTAGATTCCCATTTTCATCCTTGCAAGAAGAGGCCCCGGTTTTAAAACCATCGGCAAGGCGTCTTATGTTTTGGAAAAATTTTCGGGCCTCATTCCTGTCACCATACATCTCAATCTTCTCCTGCTCGCGCTTTTCTGCCTCTCTTTTTTTCCGCCTGAAAATATGTCTCTCTTCCCTCCTCTTTTCTTTGTATCGCTCCTTAGCAGCGCGCGTTACAACCGAATGCAGGGTGGCTTTGTAGGCGGCGTCTTTCTCTGCAGTGGCGTCGCGACAGGCGTTGGTAGCCAATCACCTCTTCAGCAGCCGCACGCATGGAGTTGGAAATGTGTGTCCACTGCGTGCATATATCATCGATTGAAGGAGTGCTTTGAAGTAGGAGTGAGAGTCGAGTGGCGAAAGCATCGGCTGTCTGTTTCGATTGCAGCTTGTCGACGTCTAGCTTTCTCTGTGTAGGGTTGCGTGTATTCTTAGCTGCGCACGGATCTTGGCTGCAACAAGATAGTGATCCGAGTCAATGTTTGCACCACGGATCGTGCGTACATCCAATACACTGGAAGAGTGCCTTCCGTCGATCAAAACGTGATCAATTTGATTCTTGGTTTTTTGATCAGGGGACATCCAGGTGACTTTATGAATATTGAGATGCTTGAATCTAGTGCTACTTACGACCATTTTTCGTGCTGCGGCGAAGTCAATCAGCTCATTCCGTTATCGGAGGTGTTGTCGTAGAGGCTGAACTTTCCGACTGTTGGACCAAAAATATTTTCCTTGCCCACCTTAGCGTTGAAGTCACCAAGCACGATTTTTACGTCGTGCCGGCGCAGCGCTCGTAAGCATTTTCAAGGCGCTCGTAGAAAATTTCCTTGATCTCATCGTCCTTGTCTTCTGTCGGAGCGTGCGCACATATTAGGCTTATGTTGAAAAATTTAACCTTGATGCGGATTATGGCAAGTCGTTCGTTCACAGGTGTGAATCGCAGGACGTGGGGCCGTAGTCTCTTGCCAACTACAAATCCGCATCCAAACTCGTGCTTCTCCGCATGGCCGCTGTAGTAGATATCAGAGGGTGCATGCCGAACGCAATCCTGTCCCTTCCATCGCATTTCTTGGATAGCAGTGATATTAGCTTTGTATTTTTCCAAGTCAGTTGGATAGAGGCACCTTCCCAATTACGGGTTCGGACATTCCAGGTGCATATCCGTAAATCATTATCAGTTTTTCGTTTGCGGTAGTCGTCATCAGATTTTGAGATCAGTTTTCTTCTATTCTTTTTTGTTTTCATTGAAATGGGTTTTTACGGGTGGGCTTCAAACCCGACGCACAACCTGTTTTAAGCCTAGGAAGGCCCGCCGCTCAGATTAGCCGCCAAACTAACAGTTGTCAGTTTTGAAGTTGCCCGGGAAACACCACGTGGAGGTTTGAGTCGACTTGGAGATTTTACAAGGATTATGCTGGCCTCGCCAGGTTGAGACAGTCAGACATGATACCCTATAAAGATTCGCTTCCGGTTTCTTGAAGCTTCAACGCCGCTCTTAAAAAAATGTCGCCCTCTAGCCACACTCCTTGTGTCTTTTATTACTTCTGAATGTTGAAAGGTTATTTCTCATCATCTAAAAAATGTAATATGACGAGTTCGTTAATCAAACGATTATAGTTCTTATTGTAATTTTTTGTCATCTTGGCGCGGTGTAAGATTAAAATAGGCTAGTGATATGTGACCAAATGATACAATAACTCAACGGAATAAAATTTACACTTAAATAAAAATATTTGCAACTCAAGTCAAACATATCTAAATAAAATCATAAACTAGCGTAAGCGTTTCTCCACTAATAGAGTTAAACAAAGAGCTATTCATGGCCATTTTTCACCTTGAGCGTTCATGTATTGGCTTAAACAGCAATTTGGATTGTCTCTAATACCTTTTTTTTGTTTGCAGTAATGCATGCCATAGTAACGCGCTAATTAAGCAATAACGGCTATGTTTTTTAAAACACACTTAAAATGTGTCTTGTTTATGGACAAAAATTAGCACAAATTTGCAAAACGTGACAATAAATCGCTAAATAATAAAGCTTCAAACAAAGAAAATAAGTATATGCTGCAATATTGCACGTTAAGTATTTATGTATTATTACCCTTCATTTGTGTGCAGCTAAACAAATATTTATTTGTATGTTCTTTGCAGATTGTCAAAACAGCCTACAGCCCGTGTCTATTGAGTCTACTACCAACACAATCGCATTATTATTACGCCATCAACGAACTCTATGTCGCAATTACTCAACGGAGGAGAACAAAAGTTGCAACAGGTTAAGTTCTGGAAATCAATTTACGTTACCGCAACGCTACTTCAGCAGCATCTCACCGAGCACAGCAAATAAAGCACCTACTGATATTGATGAATTTCGTGCACGTGAAGAGCAACGTGAAGAGGATTTCGAGCGCCAGCAAGCTGATAATGAATCAAAAGCAAAAGCAGACGCTGAAGATGAAGCCAAACGCGCCAAAGTAGAAGTTATACGTCAAAAGATTTTAGCAGCTGGTCTGGAGCATGTAAAACAGCACGGATGGACGCGCCAAGCTATCGTGCAGGGTGCGGAAGACGTAGGGCTGCCTAGTGTAGTGCACGGCATGTTTCCGGAAGGTGGCTTTGCATTGGTCTCCTACTTCACGGGGCATTGCAATGAAGAGCTTTTGAAGCGTTTGCAAGCGGAAACTGAAGATGGTAAGCACATACCTGTGGATCCGGTAGATTTTCTAGTGCGTTCTGTGCGCGCTCGCCTTGAAATGCTGGTGCCATACAAAATGCATTGGCCACAAGCTTTGGGCTTGATTGCATTGCCACCAAATGCTTCGACTGCGCTGGCGCAAGTTCTAACATTAGTCGATGACATTTGCTACTACTCAGGCGATCGTTCAGTGGATGTGAGTATTGAAATAACTACCTATGTACTTTGAATACTGAGTTGTTGGAAAAATTATTTTAAATTTACATTCACCTAGATTGGTTGGTACACGCGTCGCATTGGCTTAGCTACTATAATGAAAATGACTGAGCTCTTTATGCTGCAGGACAGTTCAGCGGAGCATGCTAAAACCTGGGAGTTCCTTAGAAATCGCATGGATGAGGCTGTGCAGCTGCAGATGATGTTATCACAAGGTGAGGGTATGACGCATAGCTTGCAGCGTTCCTTCAATTCCGCCTTTATTACGGTAAGTTTGTTGATTCTTACTTTGCTGTACATTTTGACGATCTTTCATTTATTTTTCCATCTTAGGCACGCAATATTCTTGGTCTAGGCTACAATCGTTGATACTCGCAAAAAAAGCGTTCACAAGCACCAGTTCAAACGCAGTCAAACCTCAGCTAAGACTCAGTCAGAAAGAAATGCTTTTTTTTTTCCTTAAGTTAATTATTATGTAGTTGTTGTAAGTAGTTTTTGCAAATTTTGATGTTCTAGTTAGTTTTAAAACTGCACCCACCAAGCTTATATTGATGCAACAAAATTAGTTTCGCTACACTTGCTAGTCTAAACGCTGACTTTTTTATTTTTTTGGATTATTTAAAAGTGTACCTTAGCCGCAATATTCACAGATATATTGTATAGTGTATCTGAATTATTTTTTTTCAATACACTACATAAAGTAATGAAAAAAAAAATAAAAACTTCTCAAGACAAAGCCACCAAATAATAAAAGTGCTGTTATTAAAAACTCTAAGTGCTAGAGTGTATTTAAGAAAATATAAAAATAAAAGTAATGAGTCATCTTTATTATGATTTTTACTTACCTATGTATTATGAAGTAACTGAATGCACGTCTTCTCTACTTTACTAATTACTACTGTTTTACTGCAAGTTCCGGAAAAAATCATTTAGTGAAATAGACGGTAAATAACATTTATTAAGCTATTTTTGTAAATCATATTTTTCTTGTTTAGTTCCTAAATGTCCCAACTCTCAATAGATAATTTGTTATCTGTTTATTCATTTTCTTTTATAATCTTTTCAAAAGAAAAACTTAGCACTTAATTAATTAATTTTTTGTGCAAGAAAAATTTGTTTATTTCTCAAAGTTTAAATAAGGTTAAGCCATACAAAAAAAAGAAAAATATTTTTCTTATTTTTGAAATGTATAAAAACTTTTTGGTACCTATATTTTTACAAGCTCTGTGTTATAAAAACTACTGTTCGATTTTAATAAAAACATTTGACCTCATTTTAAAAAATTGCTGTTCTGTGTGTATTTTTTTTTATGAAAAAACTAAGTAAAAACCAAAAGATTCATTTGTAGATTTCAAATTTAATATATTCTTTATAAGAAACATCAATTACATACATGCTTATTTTTTTATAAATGCTAATGATAGAAATTTTATATTATTTCTAAATATTTTCACAGTCATGGTATTAAGTTTTACTTTTTTAAACTTCATGCTTAAATTCTTTAAAATGTTTACCCTTAAAAAAGTCCAATTAAAATTCGTACAATTTGTTCGTTTAAGTCTTTTAATTAAAAAAAAAACACTTAAAAGTGCTTCTTAAAGTATTCCAAGCTGCCGATTACTAAAGAGGTTTCAGATAGGAGTCATCATCACTCGTCACTTCTTCGATTTTTCTAAAAAGAAAAAGGACATCAGTTTACAGTGTTAGTCACATAAAGCGAAAAATAAATTGAAATTCAGTCTATGGATCATTCAATTCCTTACAGACTAGAGAAAATAACAATTAAGTTACAATTAATAAAATAATCATAATAAAAATAATAAAAAGTAAATTCAGCTTAAATTAGGTTAAAACAAACTAGTAACAAAATTTTTAAAAGATGTTTTCGACTTCGACATTGAAAAATCAAACAAATATTGAAATGAATCAAACTCAAAAGCATAGGGTCATCAATATTACGGGATATTATATCATAGATGAAAATTAAAGAGGTTATTTTCCTCGTGATTTCGACCGTCTTTAAACCCATCAATAAACATTGCACATGATAAGAGCGATGTCAAATCTTAAGTTAGTGCAATAAAGCATGTACTTTGTAGCGATTTTTTTAACTTTTTCAAGCCTCAACGAATGAATTGTAGCTGAAGGGTTGCAATTAAAGAAGCATATTCTAATCTTGACCTGACTAGAGAACAGTAGAGAGCTTTAAATGTATAGGGATCTTTAAATTCTTGACTATTCCAACGAATAAAGGCAAGCAGGGAAAAAAAATTAAGGCAGCAAGAAGTTTAAGTGCTCCAAAAAGGTAAATTTGGAATCAAAGATGACGCCCAGGTCCCGAATTGTATTTACTCTTTGAAAAGGTATATCGGAAATTGAATAAGAAGTCAAGATAAAATTACTAGATTTACTAAAAGTTGCATGGTAACATTTACTTATGTTCAGAGGTAACTCATTGCGGATACTCCATACAAAGACATTGTCCAGATCTGCTTGCAGTTAAGCCGAGTCACCACAGGAGTTAATTTTCGCAAAAAATTTAAGATCATCAGCAAAAAGAAGATAATTTGCAAAATGAAAACATTGTGTTATGTCATTAATATAAAGCACAAAAAAACAAAGGGCCTAAAATACTACTCTGAGGGGCACCAGAGGTTGCTGGATAGAAATATGAATGCGTATTATCAATCAAGACAAAACAAAACTCTTCCATTAAGAAAAGACTTAATCCATTCCAGTAAAATCGAGTGCCAACCCAATTTATTTCGCTTAGCCACGAGAACCTTATGGGAGACTTTATCAAAAGCTTTTGAAAAATCCGTGTAAAGCGCATCAATTTTAAAAGCCAGATTCAAAAGCAGAGATACAGTAATTAGGAAAGAGGGAAAGATTAGTAACAGTGGACTTTCCGGCTACAAACCCATGCTGCTCAGGACAGATACACAGCTTTAAAAGAAAGCAAAGCTTCTGCTTGACAATGGACTCAAAGAGTTTTGAGACAATTTTCAATATGGAGACATGGCGATAGTTCCCAACATCATTCTTTTGTCCACTTTTAAAAATTGGACTTATAGCTGCAATCATCCAAGTCTCAATGAAAGAACCAGATGAAAGTGACTTATTAAAAATAAAACAAAGAGGTTCAGCTAATGCAGATGTACACTGTTTCAGTAAAATAGTACAAAACATTCATTATCAGACTTAGTTGTGGATTTGAGGAGGGACAATGCATTGCGAACATCCTCAATTGATACTGACATAGAGCCAATATCAACTCTAGACAATGTTTTCCAAAATAGATTGATCAAACTACGAGACATCATCAACAAAGTTTAAAATAATCTAAATTATTAAATTTAGAAACTAAACAATTTTTTTTTAATTTAAATTAAAACATTTCAATGGTTTGAAAAGCAATAACTTACAAAAAAAAATTCAATCAATGAAGTCGTTTATGAATAAACACGATTATATAGTTGCTTTAAGGAACTTCTTATTAATTTCGAGAGAATCCGGAGCATTCCTTATCAAGCAATGTCTTATTTCTCAAATAATTTTTTACGACATTGCTTAAAAGCGAATGATTAATATAGCTAAATAATGATTTTGCTGCCCGGAATATTGGAGTCATTTCTATGTAATTCGAAGGTGGGCAGTTTAACTGCGTATACAGTTTTTTCAGATTGGCTCGTGTTTTCGAGAAACTTGGTTTTTATTGATTTAAGAATTTTTGCGGTTCCTGCTCACATTAAAAATAATTGAAGCAACTCAAATACAAGAAAGACATGAAGTTGGATGCACTTCATTAGTCCAAACTCTAAGAAATTTTGTGGCCTCAAACATTGCTAGTGCCTTTTGTAGTTTTCTAGATACGAGCATTTTAAAGAAGAAAAGAACACGTTCAACGTTTTTGAAGTGAAACTTAGGCGGTGATTTGATATTTGACTTTTTCGAGTCTTGTCACGGAAAAATATTTTAAGTCTCGTTACGTTTTTGTGTACGCAAGGAATGATATTTTTGCGTTTTTCTGTCTATGGGGTCCCCCAGAAGGATGGCAGATAGAGAGGTTCAGAAAATATGTTGAGGGGGAAAAATTAATAGGACCAGCTTATGCATTTTAACCCCCTAAGTGTAAAATAAGCAGAATTTTTTTTATGCAAATTTTGTATTGCCCTGCTTGTAAAAATTTGTCGGTGATGAAATTGTAATGCAGAATTGTAAACGGGAACAAAATCTTGTTTGTGCTCACTTCCTAAACGTGCTCATATTATTTTCTTTTCATTGTTCAAACAACATTTTGACTTTATTCGTCTGTTACCACGTTTATCCGACACTTGAAGTCGATTTGAAAGAAATCGATTTGATTGAAACCAATGCATAAACTAAACTTCAAACCGTCTTGAAAATTTCAAAGCGATTTAATAAAATCAAATTTCAAATCGGTTTTTAAATTTGTAAGTCGCTTCGAAAGTGTGCATAAACAGGAATTTATTTTTAAACCGTTCCTAAAATCAGCTGTTTTGTTTCCATTGCTTTAAATTTTCAATACGCTTTCACAATCGCCTTCACTGAAGTCGATTCAGTGCTTGGGTATAAACACACTACATTAAACTGAACTGAGTCAAAACGATGTCGGAGAATGCACTTTAATGTGCCGTATAAACATGGTATGTATATCAATATCGTGTTTTCTAGCAGATAGTTTTGTGTGAGTGAAGTGTGTTTGTGAAAATTCTGAATCTTTATGTTTAAACCAGAACAAAGTTTTGTGCATAAAATAACTAAGGGTTAATAAATATTAATTCTGAAATAATCTATAAAAGGAAGGTCCTTCATTAAATTGCAAAAATTATTGTCAAAACAATTTGTGGCGTCATTTGCTTTTGTTTGCTACTTTTCGGTTTGTTCTCTTTCGTTTTCGTTGTGTTTTTAGAGAGGATTTTCGTTCAATTTATTTGTGTTCCCTCCAGTTTTGTGCGTCATTTTTTGTTCTCTTCTATCTTGTGCATACCTGCTCCCATCGTCGCTTACTGTGTAAGGTAAATGTCATCAGTGTTTAAGCGGCCATGTTCAAACAAATGTAATTAAGAATAGTAAACAGACTTCGGAGGCCCCGCAGCTACATTGTATTTAAGAAATAATTGATTACGTCATGTGTCCATTTACCACTGGGGTAGTTTTTTTGAGATGCTCTCTCTCTCTCTATTTTTCTCTGTCTCTTTCACAAAAATAGCTCTTATTCTCAAATATAGGAAGGATCACTTCTGTACTGTATTTTTTTTTAATTAAATACACGGTGGAAAATGAAGTCATCACTTTTTATTTGTTCACAAACTACGGGTCCGCCATTTAACGTTTTTTTTTAACTAGTGCTTATTTCGTGAATGGTAACACTTAGCTCATGTCTGATTCGACAGATAATAAGTTTTATTCTTCCGCTGAACGAATATGGTTGTGTATACGCTTGAACAACGCTGGGAAATATTGCGACATTACTTTGAAAATCATGGTAATGTTGCAGAATGTGTGCCAAAATTGCGTACGGATTTTGGAAGAAGAGAAGCACCGTCAGCTCCGTATGTTTGTTATCTTGTGAAAAAAGTGAAAGAAACTGGCATCCCCATCGATAAACCAAAGCGTGAAAAGCCAAAAGCAGTGCGTACAGCCGAGAATATTACTGCTGTGGCAGAAAGTGTGCGTGAAGCGCCATCAACATCAATTCACCGTCGTTCTCAACAATTGAACATTTCGGAGACATCATTGAGACGAACTTTGCATAAAGACCTAAACGTGGTATGACGCCATACAGAGTCCAATTGGTTCAGGAGTTGAAACTAATTGACCATCTAATGCGTTTTCGCTTCGCTAAGTGGGACTGCGATCGACTTATAGAAGATGCCGATTTTGCAAAAAAAATCATCTTTTCAGATGAAGCTCATTTTGATCTTGGCGGGTATGTAAACAAGCAAAATTGTCGCATTTGAGGCACAGAAAACCCGCACGCATACATTGAAAAGCCGCTGCACCCAAATCAAGTCACTGTTTGGTGCGGATTTTGATAATCGGGCCATTTTTCTTCGAAAATGAGCAAGAAGTGGCCGTTACAGTCAATGGCGATCGTTATTGGGCCATGTTGAACGAATTTTTGTTCACAAAAATTGAAGAGGAGGATATTGGCAACATTTGGTTTCAACAGAACGGCGCTACGTGCCACACAGCCGAAGCTACACTCGATGTTTTGCGCCCTGTTTTTGAAGATCGTATTATCAGCCGCAGAGCTGATGTCGTTTGGCCACCTCGGAGCTGCGATTTGACACCGTTGGACTATTATTTGTGGGGTGCCCTCAAAGATAAGTTTTACGCCGACAAGCCAGAGACAATAGCTTTAAAGGACAATATTCGTGAAGCCATTGGTGAAATACAGCTGCACACAATCGATAATGTGCTTAAAAATTGGACTGATCGTGTAGGCTACTGCATGGCCAGCCGAGGCAGCCATTTGAATGAAATTATTTTCCATTATTAACCGGAAGGATTGTACTTTCAAATAAAAAAAGAAATTTGAAAAAATATCCAGTAGTTTTTTTTATAGAATTTTCAAAAAAAAAAGTTATTTGGCGGACCCTGTATATATTCTAAAGTATATATACTCCTTAACAGGAGTATTTTCATCTTTGTTGGAAAGTGGCAAATGTCCAGCCGGTACCTAAAAAGGGTGATGCCACGAACCCTGCAAACTACCGACCCATTGCGATATGCTCTACGCTTTCCAAAGTTATGGAAAGCATAATAAACTTTAATATCATGAACTATCTGGAGCTCAACCAACTGCTTAGTGATCGTCAATATGGTTTCCGTAGGGCTGGCTCTACTGGTGATCTTATGGCGTTCTTAACTGAAGAATGGAACCAATGCGTTCAATTTTTCGGCGAGAGCAGGGTTGTTGCTCTTGGTATTTCAAAAGCATTTGACCGAGTGTGGCATAAAGCGATCGTGTCAAAACTTGGTGCATATGGTTTTGGTGGTAGTTTTGATCGATGGATCACGTGTTTCCTCAAAGACAGAACGATTCGGGTCGTAGTTGACGGTATTTCGTCCGAGAAGCACGCCATCAACGCAGGAGTACTACAGGGTTCAGTCCTATCGCCAACCTTGTTTCTGGTTTTTATCAACGACCTTCTGTCGTTGACGCATAACCCAATACATTCGTTTGCGGACGACAGCAGCATTTGTCATTGATATTCATTCAAAAAACGCCCAAGCTCTATGGAGATTGAGAGAAAAAGGCAAACTATGAATGACACTCTCCTAAATGATCTACAAAAAATCTCCGAGTGGGGTCTTGCTAATAGAGTAGAGTTCAATGCAAGCAAGACCCAGTGCTGCCTGTTAACCCACAAGCGGATGGATTGCCCATTAGCTCCCCTCTATATGAATGGTGTGGATCTTGTGGAATCAGCCGCTCTTGACGTTCTGGGCATATCGATCCAATGTGATCTTCGTTGGAATGATCATATTTTCGATGTGTCGAAAGAAGCGGCCAAGTGCCTAGGTTTTTTAAAACGGTACAAAAAATATTTCACTTCAGCTGATCTTCGCATGATCTACACCTCATATGTTAGGACGAAAAATGGAGTACAATTCGCACAATTGGGCAGGGGCTTCAAGATCTTATTTGGAGCTTCTGGATCGAATTCAACGTCGTGCGATATATTTGATAGGGGATGAAAGTATTTCATCCACTCTCAACTCTCTTGGGCATCGACGCAATGTTGGTTGCCTAAGCCTTCTGTACAGGTACTACCATGGGAAGTGTTCAAGGGAGATACATGGCCTGACTCCACCAGCTCGTGTGTTTCCCAGGTCCACTCGGGCAGCTGTTCAAGCCCACCCCTTTACCATTGCCTCGATGTCCAACAGAACCTCGCATTACCGAAAGAATTCGTTATTTAGTCGCACGGTAAGGTTGTGGTATAGTCTCCTTGCGAGCGTATTTCCCGGCAGTTTTGAGCTGTGCAAATTTAAAACAAATCTTCACCGATACTACTCCATCTATCCACCCTCCAACTAACTATTACCTATCTTTCGAATCAACACAATGCTTATGCATTATAGGGGGCATCCCCTGAGCGTTGGTTCAGTCTAAAAAAAAAAAAAAAGTGGAAGACACTTCAATTGGAAGTTGGATGCATACATGGTAGAATTAGAGAAGGTATATGCATTTTGGAGAGGGAGACTGCCGCAACTGTCAAAACGAAGTTGACAGCTCATACAAAATCTGAAAACGATGAGAATGCGATAAGAAAGCGAAAATAGGCAAGAATAGCAAAATGCTTGAGTTTGACAATTCTGGCTATGAGAAAGAGAGCACAGTCTGAAATGCATATACCTTCTCTAATTCTGCCATGGATGCATATTTTTGTGTGTATGTGTTCAGCATAATTTCGTTGCAATCGTTTTAATAACAGTTAAGCAAACAGTTATGTTTTTTTAAGAGCAACAATTATTTTATGCACGCTGTTTGACTTCATTGAAATAATTTCAATCTACTTAATAAAATTGACGAAGGTGGTCACTGAATATTGCTCAAGTTTGTGCGTGCAAATAGTAATAGTTAGTGAAAATAAGTGAAGATTAATAAAAATGGAAAATATTCAATACATTAATGAATTTGGCCAAGTTCTGAACTTGGACACAATACTTGTCAACAGTGTGGATGTAGATACAAATTTGGAAGAAGACGATGAGAAATTTGCTAGTCTGCTTAAAGATTTTGAGTTGGAAAGGTAAAAACAAAATTAATAATGGTAAAACTTATGTGAGAAATTTTTACATTTTTAAAATCATAATTCTCTTATATAAATGTAATATACTGAATTGTCATCTAATTTTTTAAAAAATTTACCACATTTATTCTAATATTCTTATAAAAGAACATTTCTATAAAAACTAATTTTGTTTTATTCATTTGATTTTGTTTCACGGGCCCTGTAACCATTCAATATCAAAAGTGCTAAGTATTTAATTTAAAGTGAAAATTACTTTGATTCATTAATGCAAGGACGTGCAATCAAAGTAGAAAATACCTTACTTCAAAGTTATAATGCATTTAAAATAACTACGTTAGTATTCCAATTGAATATGCTTCCTCTTTGAATTAAATCTGAATCTACGTTAAGTTAAAGTAGAATACTTATAATTTTTAGGTGTATAACACTTTAGTTTCAAGTGGAAACAGCATAAAACTGAATATATGTGTTTCCACTTTGAATTGAATATTTTCGTGTTTGGTTCCGAAAAAAATCATTCCGAAAAATATTTGAATTGAAGTGGTTACCTTTGCTTTCACGTTGTTTTTTAGCTCAGTGTATGACTGTTGACTCTGGCAGCTATATAAGCAATTTTCGTACCAACTTCATGTAATTTTCTTATCAATCCACGCTCTTCCTCCGATAAATGTGTTCCACGAGGCATTCTAACCTAAAAATCGCATTTGGTGCAGATGTTATATATTGCATTTGTACACAATACTTTTACTGAAGAGTTCCTAATTAAAAAATAATTACTGCTTCAATTCACTTCACTTGCTTAAACTGCAGTGCATATTACTCTATGTTTGCACAAATACTTATTTCCTAAGCAAGTCACAGAATATTACTATTATTTATTTACACAAAATAATATAACAGTAGTTAGAAAGAATTTTGCATAAGTCAAATAACAGAAAACCATTGCAAACCTAACAGTGCACCCTAAACAAGTGCGCGTTGCGCTGCGTACCCAAACGCCACGCAATTTTATTTTACGCTTAACCTAAACAAGTGCGCTGCGGAAAGAACTGCTGCTCTCGAACCAGCTCAGTCTGATGGTTTAAAAATCTTAAAGAAACTTTTAGAATTGTGTAAAAATCTATTAATATAGCAAATACTTCCATTTGCAATTGAGATTAATTAATTAAAAGCAGCTAATTGCTCTTTGTTCTAATACTTTGGCTTTATGCAGCCAACTTCACATCCGAACGCACTGTCAAAATTGGAAATTCGATTCATGTTGCGGTGTCGATTCATTCCGGTGCGTGTTTCGGGAGGCTTCATACAAAATGTATGGGCATGAGCCGATTTTGACAGTTAAACCACGCACGCGCACTTGTTTAGGGTGGACTGTAAGACAATAAAACCTGTTAAAAAAGAAAAAAGATTGCTACACGCAGAGAAAAAACATAGTTGCAACAACCATGTTTTAAGAGGATCATAGTATGATTCGGATTATGATTGTTGCTAACATGTTCTAAAACATATATATTCTTTGATCATGATAAAATGATGACAAGAACTATATTTAGAAAAGGAACTTTTTTGTAGGAACCAAAATATTACTGAAACAGCCATTATTCTCTTAGTGGGTCGAAACTACAATGATTGCAACAACTATGTTATGAATTTATTTTAAGAATCCAGAAAATTATTGAAACAATAATGCACTCCAATTTTCTATTTAATTAAAATATTTCTAGATGTTTGCCATTGTCTGGGCTGAACAGAAATATTAATTCAATTGGAAAATGTTTTTGATAAAATTTTCTGTCCGAGCTGGGATTTGAACCGCGGCTTTTTCGCTTACAAGCCACGGACACTACCAGTAGGCCACAGCCGCTACTACCGCTCGCCTGACTAATGTCATTCATAAACATGATACATTAAGTGTATTGTCACAAAAATAGCAATATGTGTGATATACAAAATATGGTCAGAATTGCGAAATATATTTACGGTAAACAGAAACATGTTTGCTACAGTTAAAGTCGAAAATGTCACTTTTCTGCGTGCTGTTTTTAGGATAAGGCGATTTAAAACAAAATACAATAATTGAACAGTTGACAAACGAAACGGCACATAGCCAGGAATCGATAAAACTTATTGTGTCTGAATGAAGTGAAAGGTTTCCTGCAAACCATTCAGACACAATAAAATCTTTCGATTTTTGGTTATGCTCTGCTTCGTTTGCAGCTTGCGGCTTTCGAAACAGCATTGAAAAACCTCCGAAGCAAGTAACGAATGATATTCAAAAGCTTATCTTATTATCTTATATTATATGTTCAATATCTTATTTTATCTTATTATCTTATATGATATAATATATCTAAATATAATATACGAATTGCACTGTAAAATGTACTAATAAATAGCAAGAGCATTAGTAAATATTACAATAGTAATCGTACAATAAACGCAATTGCACTGTACAATGTACGAATACGTATTAGGAGCATTCGTAAGTGTTACAAATGTATTCGTACAATACACGAACTGTCCTGTACAATGTACGAATGAATAACAAGAGCATTAGCAAAGATTATATAGTATAAAGATGTGCCACGTAGAACATTAAAAAGTAGCAAATATTTTTCAGATCAATACGTAAGCTTTTGTGAGCGCGATGAAAAAGCTTTCTTGAGAGAAAAGTTTTCAATCCTTGCATGCACATTCTCTATGCAATGCTTTTTTACTCTTCACTCCACGATGCTTCATTGCATAGATCACCACTGCATGGTTTCTCATAGCTAGCGAGAGTCGTGAAATTCAATGTTGTATTTGTTTTTTCCGTTGTTGTTGTTGGAACCAAGCAGTTGTGATCTCTGCTTGACAGCAACAAATGTTTTGTTTGTTTGCATTATTTTCATAATAGGGGTATTCACGGGTGGTTGCGAATTGCAAGAGTGTGAAAATGCAAGATAATTTGCGCACTAACGCGTGAATATCAAAATTGCAACTTAATTATGCAATAAAATTAAATATCGAATGAACAGTAAATATATTGCCACCTTATTTCAAAATCATAAAAAGTTATTAAAATGTACGTACAAACTTAACCTTTTTAAAGTTCTACCCAGGTGGTTCAAAACGTTCACGTTCAAAAACAACTAAAACATGAATCATCTGTTTAGCATTACTGCTTGTGCGTTCTCGCAATTGGTTTGAGCAGTGCGTAATTCCAGAAGAGTTGCAAAATTGCTTCCAATGTGTTTGTTGTTGGAATGATGCGAAAGTTCGCAATCATGCATTTTCGCATCGTCGCAACTGCGTTTCGCATCAACCCGTGAATACCCATAATGATTTCCTTATTTTGTGCAAAGCAGATTTTTCTTATTCACTGCTTGCTATTAATATTGACTATTTTTGATTGACTATCAGCCAGAGCAGTAAAATCTGCATATACAGTGTTGCGCAAAACAATAGCAACAAAATCGGTACGCTACTACAAAATCGTGTATCTTTTTAAATATTAGGAACACACAAAAATGATTATAGGAACCAAAGCATATATTCATACATCATATTAAAAACAAATCATATTCCAATTTGGTTTTGTTTTCTTTATTAAATTTAAAATTAATATGACTGCATTCTGTTTGTCTGAGAGCAAAACAATAGCAACATAATTAATATTTGGTGTAAGATCCATTATTCTTGATAACCGCTGCACAGCTGAGCGGCAAAGTAGATATGTTAGTATTAGTATGTGTTCCCAATTAAGTTTCAGCGCTTCATACAGTGCAGTCTTATTGGAAAACCTTTCACCAGAAACTTTTACCTTCAAAATCCCAAAAAGATTTTCAATGGGATTCAAGTCATTGTGAGTGTGCCGGCTAATCAAGGACAAATTAAGCCCTTTGCCTCTTATGTAATCTTTGATGAGCTTTAAAGTGTGCTTCGGGTCGTGATCGGGCTGAAACGTTCACGAACATATTCCACTCTGAATGTGGTCGCATCTTGCTTTCTAAAATGTCATTATATACAAATCGATCCATAATTCCATCCATTTTTTGAAATGGTTCAACTTCTTTATAGGAAAAACAAGTCTAGACCATTATGCCATCGCATCCGTGGTCAAAATTTATTTTGCAGTTTCGGGCTTCAAGTCTCGTACCTGAGTGGCGCCGTACCGTGCACATCCCATCTGAATTAATGAAGTTGAACTTTGATTCATCGCTAAAAAAACGGTTTTCGATTTTTGAACGGTCTAGTTTAGGTGCACCTACTTGGAAGACTGAGTCTAAAAAACAATAAATTGCAACTAGTTGCCACAATTTCAAACAGAATTGTTTAAATTGTAACACCTCACCTTGTTTTTTATGCTAAGCTGTAAGCAAAGGTTTCTCTGACGGTCTGTAAATTCTTTAATCGTTCTCAACGGCTCGCCTTCAAACAGTGCTGTGGTGGATATCTAAATCAAGTGTCCGAACAACCTCTTCGGCTGTGGCAAATGCATTTCGCTTGAACACACCACAAATGTTCCTGTCATTACGCAGCGATGTTTTCCGCGGTCGCCCTCTTTAATGTACTGTTGTTACGTCTTTTGTGAAGGTATATTTCTTTATTAATCTGCAAACTATTGACCGATAAATATCAAACTGTTTCACGTTAGATATTTGCGAATTTTCGTTTTTATATTCGGAAATAATTTGTAATTTAAGAGCTTCACACTATTTAAAACGTGCCATTATAAATGGAACAGTCAATGTCACAACTAGCACAAAAAAAAACTAAAATTAAATGTTCATGACTTACAAACAGCACGTGCTTTACAATAACGGATCTTTACCAATAATTCTTCGAACTTCTGTTCTCTTTTTACATTTTTCAAGTTTTGTTGCTATTGTTTTGCTCACAGACAAATTGAATGTAGTCACATTAAATTTAAATTTAATAAAAAAATCAAAACCAAATTTGAATTTGATTTGTTTTATATATGATGTATGAATTTATGCTTTGATTCCTTTAATCATTTTTGTGTGCCCCCAATATTAAAAAAGATACACGATTTTGTTGCAGCGCACTTATTTTGTTGCTATTGTTTTGCGCAACACTGTATATTCAGAATCTTGAGGAAAACTGAATAACGACATACAAATCCATCCAATGAATTCAAAATTGTCTATAAATAAAATTTTTAATTCACATTGATTTTAAAAAATGGATAAGTAATTAATAAATAATCAATTATTTTTTTCGATATTCAGAATAATTGATTATTATTTATTCATATGAATGCTATTTACAAAGAATGCAATTCAAAAAGAATTTCAAATTTTAAATAATTAATTTTTTGTAATTTTTTGTAGATTTTTTTTTCATTTTATTTATTATTCAAAAGTGAATGAAAAATTAGAAATGAACACGAAATTTATAATGAAGAAAAATTTAATAATGAATAAAAATTAATAAAAAAACTAATAACGAACATTTTATTCATAAAATAGTAGTGAATAACAACATTTTTTATTCAATGTATTTTTCACTTAAAAATTAATAACAAATTAATAACAGTGGTAAACAATTTGTTTACCATTTTGCTAGTTCGATTGAGTATTTTTTCTAGATAATAAAAATCATTAAGACTACCAGGTTGGTTCGAATTTTTTTTAGAAGAATATTTCAACTTTTTTGAGTTTTGAAAAATATTTCCGCAGTTGAAATATTTTTGTTAACAACAAAGTAAAAATAAAAGCAAATTATATATCAAAATCACATTTTTGCGCACTTTAATAAGGGGGAAATGTTAAATAAACGGTATATTTTAAACTCTTTCACAAATATAGTATTCAGAAAATGTCTACAAAAATCGTACAAATAATCGTATAAATAATAGGTTAAAAAGAAGGTATAAATGTCTCATTTGTAAATATTTAAAAAATTTGAAAAATAAATTAATACTTTTGAAATTATAGGATCATAACTGGGGACATATTTTTCAAAACTTAATAAAATCGAAAAAATCTTTGAAAATTCTTCAATTCTTTTCGAATTGCATTCGTTCTATAATACTCATACAATTTAACACAATGTCTATATTAATAAAACTTATTTTCTGTTTCGTTTAATTGACATTTATGCAAATCTAAATGGCTTAACGGACTTGGCTCAATTTGAGTACACATATTGTGTGCATCCTAGATTAGATTGTAATCACTTACGTAAATTTTGATATTATAAATCTTTCTTGAAAAAATTTTTTCGCAAATTAAATTTAAAAAATTTCAGTAATTTTAAAACCAAAAACATTCACATCTCTTTAGAATTTCAGAAATTTTTAATACAACGACTTTTTCATAAAACATCGTTCCCCAAGAAAAAATGACATGAAAATCAAAACTTTGACTTTCGATGCAAATATATCCGCTATTTTTAAATATATTTCATTCAAATTTTTTTGATCAAAGTTTTAATAAAAGTACTTAACAAAAATAGTTTCAACTGTAGCGTTAGGTCAATGAATATATTCTTTTATTTTTTTTTTTCAAAAAGGTTTTACTCAAAAAATGATTAAAAAAATTTTTTTGTTGTATAAATAAAACAATTGAAAATTGCATTTCTGAGTACTTTTCATATAGTAAAGCATGTATTTGCAATAATATAATAAAAATATATAAAAGTAGTTAAATAAAAAATTTTTCCGCAAAAGAACAACTTAAAAAATATTGCTTACAACATTAAGCTTCAACTGATGGAATTGCCCTTACAAAAATATAACACTAAAAATATCATGTGGCAAGACGGCAAATAAACCAAGTCAACACACAAAATATACCGAGATTATGTCATCTTTATGATATTAGATTCTTGAATTTATATAACAAGAAGATAAGAGACAATGCAAAAAAATATAATAACTTTAAATTATATAATGTTCGTAGGGTAGTTTAGTAAAAAAATTGCCTACATTTTTTAAGTAAAACCTAATAAAATTCTGCTACATTTTGTTGGCAGCTATATCGTTTATTCAGATGTTTCGTGCATCAAATCTTTATATATCATTTCTATTGCTTTTCAATATTATGCTCACATTTGCTCACATTGTCGCTTACTTATTCTCTCGCTCTCAAACGCTTTAAATCGTTCGATCGCTGACTCTCATAAAGCTTTTTTGTGGATTTATGATAAATGCACATTCAAATTTTACAGTGCCACTTGCTTGAATGGCGGTGGCACATCTTTCTATTATATTATCTGTGGCATTAGTATATGTTACAATAGTGTTCGTACAATAAACGCAATTGCACTGTACAATGTACGAATACGTATTAGGATCATTCGTAAATGTTACAAATGTATTCGTACAATATACGTTTGTTTTTGTACGAAAACAAATAAAATATTCGTAATATTTACTAATATACGTTCATTCTACGAATCCTATTCGTGGCTGAAAACTACGAATAAAATTCGTAGAATGAACGCAGTTATTAGTAATATTTACATACAAATATTTTTGAGTGTGTAGTCTGGATAGCTACAGAAAGTTTGTTGCACTCGAGCTTTTCTTCAAGTGCAAGCTTTTGAAGCAAAAGCTTTACAACCACAAACATAAAAATGAGTATGTATGATTTGGACACCCTTGATTTAAATGTACATTTAATTTATGTGAATTTATTAACGTTAGTTTAACCTTTTGTAGAATGTAGAAGCTTTCGAAAGCTTTGTCGTTTTAAATGCGAAAAATTAAATTAAAAATCTCGTTAATTTTACCTCTATCTTTTTTGCTGACAAAGTTTAGTCACAGAATTAAGACAGAATTGATGTCGTGGCTGTAGCTTATTTGTTAGAGTGCGTGGCCCGTAAGATAAGGAACCGAGGTAGACCGGGTTCGATTCCCAGCTCAGAGAGAATTTTTTTTAAGTAAATTAATATTTTGTTTGCCCGCCATCACCTTTCTGCAGACAATAGCAAATCTCAGAGAGTAAGATTGCCATGTAAAGCTTCTTTTTCGTAGAGTCAATTCTCGATCATTTGTTTTCACACATTTAATAACAGGCACAACACAAGTGATCTATAGAAGCTTGGTCAAAGTTCTTTCAAGGGCTGAAATGATTAATTCGTTTTTTGTTTCGTTCGAATTTAGACAGAATTAAAGCTTGTATCCAGTAGCGTAACTATATTTTGTGCGCCCGCCCGCAGGTTTCTAAAAGCACCCTGCTATTTACTTTTAGAGTAAAACTATGTTATTACTAGGTTACTAGAAGCGTAGGAGAAAACAAGAGAGCTCTTATCAAAAAAAAAAAAAAAAAGAACAAAAAAGAGGCTTTTTTAATTCAATGGTCATATGATGATCATCATATTTTACAACAGTTACATTTTAAAAATATCCTATTTTATAAATAAAGTTATATTTTATTTTAATAGAATTTGTCAAAAAAAAGCAATAACGTAAGAAATACTTTTTATAATATCAAATATGATAAAATTTGTAATATGTTATCACAAAGTAGGTAAAAAAAGGAAACATCTTATATTAATTATTTAAAAAAGTAAACAAACTTAAAGTTTGAATTAATGGGATCAATAATTTTTTTATTAGTGAAATGATAAGTTTAAGATGTTTAACTAAAGAGTTTGCTAACGTCACAAAATATGACCAATTGAGTGATTAAAATAACATCAGTTGCTGACTTGCTGAAAATATGAAAGCAAACGGGCTAATCGACTCCACCATAATCGAATTTTGCCAAACAAAGACGACTTTGGCTCAAAATAGTCGGTTTTTTGACGTCGATTATTGCACCCTGCTCAATCGTATGTACGGGAGTTAAATTTTATTTCAGCACAAACGTCGCACAGTGTAACGTCCCCATTCTTGGCAAAAAAAAAAGAAGGACTTATCGTAGAGCTATGAAAATTGGAACGAATATCTTTCATGACAAAATTAAGAAATCTTGAAAAAGTCATACAAACCCGACCTCTGCCACACCCACCTCTCATATAAACGAAACTCATTTTTGCCTCAAACTTCAGTCTTGTCTCAAAACAACGAAGTTTGCTACATAAATTTCTTTTGTGATTAATTATATTTTAGTATTTATATTTGTATTTATTGAGCAGGTATGTTAGCATATAAGAAAAGATTTCTTGTGCATGCCGCAAATTAGAATATATGTGTAACAACAAAACCGTTAAGAATTAAAATTAAAAATTAGAATGAAAATTTTAATTAAAATTGAATTAAAATTGAAATTGAAATAGATAATAACAAGTAATAACACATTTATAAGTTAACACATTTATGAGTTATGTAACAAAAAACTACTTAAGAATTAAAATTAAAAATTAACTCAGCCTTGGAAAATACCACCCACACAAATTAACGACGTTTTTGTTTATATTTGTAAGATTTTTTGATTACAGCAAAGAAATTTTAAAAATTTTTTTTGTGTTTGTAAATAAGTCAAAAGTTTGAAAAATAATCAGCTGCCATACATCACATATATCTTAAATTTTAACTAAACAGGTCACCATAAAAAATGTATATCTACCGCAATAGCAAGTATTAGCAAGGTTTTTTTTTTTGTTTGGATTTGGTGTATCGCAGTTCTAATGATGTTTTCGTGAAAAACTTATAGTCAATCTTTCTCAAAATTATATTTTTAAGACTTTTAAAAATTGAATATTTAGAAATTTGTATCCCGCTTTTAATGTTTACTTTTATGATAAGCTTAAAACCATATGTGCAAAATTTAAACAAAAACAGTAATGTTGCCAGACATAAGAAATTTTAAACTTTATTTTGATATTAAAAAAAATATATAATTTGAATAACAAGGAAAATTGTATTTTTAAAAATGCAATTCTGACGGCTTGTCCTAACGAAACGATTGCTACTATACATTTAAAAAAATACTTATTAAGGGCATTCACAGTTTACTTTTAAAGTTAATATGTGGTAACTTTAGAAAGATAACTCATTAAAAGTGTGACCACCACTTTACATATTAATTCTAAAATTCACATTTTGCAAACGCTTCTGCTTCACCTGAGAAGAAAAGTGCAATCAATTCAAAGTTCAACATTAATTTATTCAAATTTATTTCACTTTCCTTTCCAATTGGATCTTCTGCTTTCATTTTCTGAACAATAAAATAAATCAACTGTCAGCATTGCCACATTACCCCACAAGACAAACACGCTTCAAAGCATGGCAATTGTAATATTTTGTGTTATCATTATTTTGTATGCAAAACAAAAACAAAAATAGTTATCAGATGGCAAAATATTTTAAAGTTAACAGTCGGTAAAGATACCACACCAGATAAAACGGAACTGTGAGCACCCTAATTGATTGTTTTCGCCCAAGATATTTTCTATTGAAAGCTCTAAAAATTTGGAAAAATTCAAACGTCAATATATTAGGTTTTTGGCCGCTTTTTTACACTGTGCGTCGTTCTCCACTTTAGCTATCAATTTCATCAAGGTACTTGAAGGCGCCCCTAGCTTAGTTTCGCCCACTTTTTACGCCACTGCTTGTATCCTGAATTCCATAGAGCCATATTAAAGTTTTTGTTTTTGTTTTTTATAAATATTCAGTTTAAATTTGTTCAAAATAGAAATAGGCCAGCAGAATAAAATGCAATGCAGGACAATAATCGAGAAAATTTCTTAACAGTCTTGATGTTAAAAGTAATTTCAAACAAGGCAAAATTAATGAGAGTTAATAAAAATTTTAGTGAAGTGTAGGGGGTAGGTGGTGAAAATGTTTTGAATATGATTTAAAATTTTTTTTGGTGCAACTACATAACCTATAAAAAAATTTTAAATGCAAAGGTTGAAGATATTGAAAAAATCAATATAATTAATGAATTTCTGATGATTAAACTCATTTCGCAACTATTCCTTAAAATTTAACTATCACGATTAGACTTAATTGACAACATAAAAAAAGAGATAATGAAAAGTAAAAAAAAAAAAAAAATTCATGAATCTAATTCTTAGCCCATTTGAATTTGCGTGGAAATGTGCCTGATTTTGAACTAATAAAACACATCTAGCTAAAGACGGCAATCAACCTGCCAACCTACATACCTTTTCGACTTTGGCATAATCATGCTTTCAATGTGACTCTGTGGTGTCTCATTCATTAAATTTTCCAGAATTTTAATGATTTCTGTAAAATTCGGACGATCTGAAGGATTAAAGGCCCAACACGAATACATCAGGTTGTAGCTGTGAGAAAAGAAATACATATTATATTCAATAAACCGCAAAATTATTTTCGACTTACAACTCCTGCCCACAGTTTTTGGGTTTCTCCATGCGATAACCAGATTTAAGTAAATGCAGCAGTCGGTTAGTGGGTATCGATGGATATGGTGTGCCACCCAAGGTTGCAATTTCATACAACAGTATGCCGTAGGACCAGCTGAAAAAAAGCACAGAAATCAGCATGTGAATATATATGTAATTATAAAACAAAACTAAAAAACTGTGCAGACACAAGAGAAATTGTGTTAAATGCCAATCAATCAAAGAACCTGAATTGAGTTCCATTTCTTTTGATGTTGCGAGGATTTCTTTGGCATTTATTTGGTACCAAAGTTCATGCAACAACAACAGATGACCTTTAGTAAGGCTAAATGGAGCAGACTCACCAATAATAGGTCAAAGATAACAAAGTTTTATTTTTTTTATAAAGTTTACATGCATGGCTATTGAATGAATAAGCAAAAGGTTTAAACAGAGTCAATCAGACGGTGAAAACAGTGTGAACCAGAGGTGTGCAGAGAGCAGTGTTAGAGCAGGGTTTTTCTGCAAAGTTTCTTGTATGGAATGCAATAAGTTAGGACACAAAATTATCAAAAAATTAAATCAATACATGTAATGCTTTTATTGGTAGGAAAAATACCGTGCTTAACAAAATGTAAATACATAACATTTGCAGCGTGTAAAAAAATTTAAAACACAATTTGAATTTTTTTCCTGTAATAATTGTGTTTAAGTAAAAAAAAGTAGTGAGGTCGGGGACACCCGTCTAAGTTTTGGCGGTTTTGATTATAGTGTTGTCGTTTTCTTTAGCTTTTGCGAATTAATAATTTATATATTTTTTGCATATGCATTTCCTTGATTTTGAAAAATATATACTTGAATGCAATTTTTTAACTTTTTCAAAAAAATGCATAAAAGGTTTTATACCTCGGGCACCAGCAGTGGTACCGTAGATAATTTCCTTAATTTAGATTCTTCAAATATTTCTGAACCACACTCTGTCCAAAAATATCAATTTACAACACCAGGTTAAGACCACGATTTTTTTTCCTAATTCGATTTTTTAAAAAAATGGCCTTAAGAATTTTATTATTTCGTTAAAACACCTTAACTCGGCGTACACAAAAATGTTATACTATAATTTTGAATTTCTGAGCTTGCCATTCGATGGGTCTCAATTGACTTAACAATTGTTGTTGAGAAGTGTTTTAGTGAAATAATAACCATAAAGGAGATATGAACAAAATTGTTACGTTTCATGCTTGAAGTATTTTTTTTAAAATATCAAAATAGGAAAGAAAATCATGGCCTTTTCGTGCTGTTTTAAAATAATATTTTTAGAGAGGGTTTCGTTCAGAACTATTTTGCAGCATCTGAATTGAGAAAATTATTTTCGGTACCACTTCTGGTGGTCGAGATATAAAACCTTATATTAATTTTTTCTAAAAGTTAAAAAATTTCATTCAAGTATACATTTCTCCAAAATAGGAAAATGCTTATGCAAAAAATATATAAATTATTAGTTCATCAAATTTAAGGAAAACGTTAACAATGTTATCAATATCACCAAAATTTATACAATCAGATAACAGTTAAAAGTTCTGTGCTATCTCGAGAGTACATTTAGATTCGAATATCCTTCACACAGGACCTTGTGGACAAAAATAAATAGTGGCATCGTGTTTGTCAGGATATTTATAGTTAAAGTTTTTATTTACTTTTATTTTAAGACATATGTAGTTTTTCTTACAAAAATTAAAGCATTTTGAGATCGTGATTTTTGACTGTTTTTCTCGAAAAAAACTTTGTCCTTGCGGGAGAGGAAGAGATATTTATTTTTTTCTAAAAATTTTTTGGGAGATCTTGACCAGCCTATGCAACTTTTGAGACTCTTAGAATGTGAAATTCGAAAAAAAATTGTAATTCGATACGCCCTATTGAACATTGCATATTCATATTCCTCGTATGGAGCTTGAATTAATTGAAAAGATGAACTGAAAACTGGACTTACTCAAGAGTATAAAACAAAAGAAAAACCACTTTTTTAGGGTCCACTCTAGTTTAAAAAACTTTTTGAAATTCTCACATCAGATTCGAAATCAGCGATGAGGGGGGCATCTACAAAGAGTATACAACAAAAATAAATTTTTTGGGTCAAAAACATTTTTAAATTCTAAAATAAGATTTTAAATCAGTAACCCCTTAATACTGCCAGCACGTACACAAAGAGTATAAAGCAAAAAAACAGCCTAGTTTTAAAAAACTTTTTGAAATTCTAACATCAGATTAGAGACAGGAGCCAGCGCATTTACAAAGAGTATAAAGAAAAAAAACAACATATTTTTAGGGTTCACCTTAGTGTCAAAAAACTGTTTGAAAGTTTTACATAAGATTCGAAATCAGCCATCCTTTAATACTACCAGCACATACACAAAGAGTATAAAACAAAAAACACATTTTCAGGGTCCACCCTAGTGCAAAATTTTTTTAAAAATGTTAACATAAGATTTGAAATCAGCGATCAGGGCATCTACAAAGGGAATAAAGCGAAAACACATTTTAGGGTCCACCCTAGTTTCAAAAAAATTTTTATACTCTAACATAAGATTTGAATTCAGTGACCTCTTAACTCATTAACCGCGTTTGGGCATTTTCTTATCCATGAAAATGCTTCTGCAGAATTAATCATATATCAAGATTGGTAACAGTTAAGCGTTTAATTTTTGCTTGTTGCTTTAAGAAAACATAGAGCTAGATAAGTTGTTTTTGGAGTGTGTCAAGAAATTTTGACGTTAACTATTACATTTTTCAAGTTAAAAGTGATTATGTGTAAAAATAAGAAAATTTGTGTTATTATCATATGTAAAAAATTTTATATTTAAAAAAAAAATGTAAAAGCTCTCTTAGTCAATTAACCAACTATACCTGCTATTGATAGAAAATTCTTAATATAAAACTATGCTGTAGTTGCAGGAGGAATTTCTGACCATTTAGAACATATTAACGACGGTTGGGTATTTTTATACCCACCTTATATCCCGACTACGGTGAAATATGCAAAGTTGAAATTTGATGTGGTAGTTCCTGTGATTGATATAAGAAAGCGCATGAAATTTTAAAAAAATCGTACAAAGCGTTTGGGTATGTACAAAGAGTATAAAGAAAAAAAACACATTTTTAGGGTCCACCCTGGTGTCAAAAAACTTTTTGAAATTTTTTACATCGGATACGAAATCAGCAGCCCCTTAATGCTTCCAGCACATATACAAAGAGTATAAAACAAAAAACACAAATTCAGGGTCCACCCTAGTGCAAATTTTTTTAAATTCTAACTTAAGCACATACGCAGAAAGCATAATACAAAAAATACTTTTTTCGGGTCCACCCTAGTTTTAAAAAAACTTTTTTAATTCTTACATCAGGCTCGAAATGAGAAACCCCTTAGTTCTCCCAGCACATACGCAAAGAGCATAAAACAAAAAACACATTTTCAGGGTTCACCCTACTGTAATTTTTTTAATTCTAACATAAGATTCGAAAACATTTCGAAATCAGCGATCAGGGCATCTACAAAGAGTATAAAACAATAAAACACATATTTAGGGTTCACCCTAGTTTCAAAAAAATTTTTGAAATTCTTACATCAGATTCGAAATCAGCGGCCTCTTTATGTTGCCAGCATATACACAAAAAGTATAATTTAAAACACATTTTATGGGTCCACCCAAGTGTCAAAAATTTGTTTGAAATTTTAACATCAGGTTCGAAATCAGTGACCCTTTATACTGCTAGCTAACACATACAAGGAGTATAAAACAAAAAAAAACATATTTTTGGGGTCCACCCCACTGTAGAATTTTCTTTTAAATTCTAACATAAGATTCGAAATCAGCGATCAGGGCATCTACAAAGAGTATAAAACAATAAAACACATATTTGGGGTCCACCCTAGTTTAAAAAAAATGTTTGAAATTCTAACATCATATTCGAAATCAGCGGCCTCTTTATACTGCCAGCACGTACACAAAAATACAATAAAAAACACATTTTAAGGGTCCACCCTAGTGTCAAAAAACTTTTTGAAATGCTAACATCAGATTAGAAAAGAGCAGCCAGCGCATCTACAAAGAGTATCAAGAAAAAAAAATATTTTTAGGGTCCACCCTAGTGTCAAATACTTTTTGAAATGCTTACATCAGGTTCGAAACCAGCAAGCCCTTAATGCTCCTAGCACATATACAAAGAGTATAAAACAAAAAACAGAAACAAAACTAAAGAATAAATCGAAAACATATTTCAGGGTTCACCCTAGTGCCAAAAATATTTTTAAACTCTAACATAAGATTTGAATTCAGTGACCCCTTAATACTGTCAGCACATACACAAAGAGTATAAAGAAAAAAAAAAAACAAATTTTTTGGGTCACCCTAGTGGCAAATCTTTTTGAAATTCTAACATCAGACTCGAAAACAGAAGCCAGCGAAGAGTATAAAGAAGAAAAAAACACATTTTTAAGGTCCACCCTAGTGACAAAAACTTTTTGAAATTCTTACATCAGGTTCGAAATCAACAAGCCCTTAATGCTCTCAGCACATAAAAAAAGAGTATAAAACAAAAAACATATTTTTTGAGTCCACCCTACTGTAAAATTTTCTTTTAAATTCTAACATAAAATTCGAAATCAGCGATCAAGGCATCTACAAAGAGTATAAAGCAATAAAACACATTTTATGGGCCCACCCTAGTGTCAAAGAAAAATGTTTAAATTTTAACATCAGGTTCGAAATCAGTTACCCCCTATACTGCTAGCTAGCACATATATAAAGAGTATAAAACAAAAAACATATTTTTGGGGTCCACCCTTCTGTAAAATATATTTTTAAATTCTAACATAAGATTCGAAATCAGCGATCAAGGCATCTACAAAGAGTATAAAACAATAAAACACTTATTTAGGGTCCACCCTAGTTTCAAAAATTTTTTGATATTCTTACATCAGATTCGAAATCAGCGGCCTTTTTATACTGCCAGCCCACACACAAAAAGTATAATTAAAAACACATTTTAATGGTCCACCCTAGTGTCAAAAATGTTTTTGAAATTTAAGCATCAGGTTCGAAATCAGCGACCCTTTATACTGCTAGCTAGCACATATACAAAAAGTATAAAACAAAAAAAAAATATTTTTGTGGTCCACCCTACTGTAAAATTTTCTTTCAAATTCTAACATAAGATTCGAAATCAGCGATCAGGGCATCTATGTACAAAGAGTATAAAACAATAAAACACACATTTAGGTTCTACCCTAGTTTCAAAAAAATTTTTGATATTCTTACATCAGATTCGAAATCAGCGGCCTTTTTATACTGCCAGCACAAACACAAAAAGTATAATTAAAAACACTTTTTAAGGGTCCACCCTAGGATTGGTAACAGCTAAGTGTTTAATTTTTTGTTTGTTGCTTTAAGAAAACATAGAGCTATAAGTTGTTTTTGGAGTGTGTCAAGAAATTTTGACGTAAAGTACTACATTTTCCAAGTCAAAACTGATTATGTTTAAAAATAAGAAAATTTGTGTTATTATCATATGTAAAAAATGTTATGTTATAAATAAAGTGTAAAAACTCTCTTAGACAATTAACCAACTATACCTGCTATTGATAGAAAGTTCCTAACATAAAAATGTACTGCAGTTGCAAAAGGAATTTCTGCCCATTTAGAACACATTAACGACGGTTGGTTATTTTTATACCCACCTCATATTTCGACTACGGTGAAAGATACAAAGCTGAAATTGATGTGGTAGTTCCTGTGATTAATATAAGAAAGCACATGAAATTTTAAAAAAATCGTACAAAGCGTTTGGGTATCTACAAAGAGCATAAAGAAAAAACACACATTTTTAGGGTCCACCCTGATGTCAAAAACTTTTTGAAATTCTTAAATCAGGTACGAAATCAGCAACCCCTTAATTCTCCCAGCACATATACAAAGAGTATACAACTTTAAACACAATTTCAGGGTCCACCCTAGTGCAAATTTTTTTTTAAATTCTAACATTAGATTCGAAATCAGCGATCAGGGCATTTACAAAGACTATAAAACAATAAAACACATGTTTAGATTCCAACCTAGTTTCAAAAAAATGTTTGAAATTCTGACTCCTATTCGAAATCAGCGGCCTCTTTATACTGCCAGCACGTACACAAAAAATATAATTAAAAACACATTTTAAGGGTCTACCCTAGTGTCAAAAAACTTTTTGAAATGCTTTATTTAGGGTCCACCCTAGTTTCAAAAATTTTTTGATATTCTTACATCAGATTCGAAATCAGCGGCCTTTTTATACTGCCAGCCCACACACAAAAAGTATAATTAAAAACACATTTTAATGGTCCACCCTAGTGTCAAAAATGTTTTTGAAATTTAAGCATCAGGTTCGAAATCAGCGACCCTTTATACTGCTAGCTAGCACATATACAAAAAGTATAAAAAAAAAAAAAATATTTTTGTGGTCCACCCTACTGTAAAATTTTCTTTCAAATTCTAACATAAGATTCGAAATCAGCGATCAGGGCATCTATGTACAAAGAGTATAAAACAATAAAACATTTATTTAGGGTCCACCCTAGTTTCAAAAACTTTTGATATTCTTACATCAGATTAGAAATCAGCGGCCTTTTTATACTGCCAGCACACACACAAAAAGTATAATTAAAAACACATTTTAAGGGTCCACCCTAGTATCAAAAATGTTTTTTGAAATTCTAACATCAGGTTCGAAATCAGCGACCCTTTATACTGCTAGCTAGCACATACATATATGTACAAAGAGTATAAAACAAAAAACATATTTTTGGGGTTCACCCTAGTGTACATTTTTTTTTTAATTCTAACATGAGATTCGAAGTAAGCGATCAGGGCATCTACAAAGAGTATAAAACATTAAAACGCATATTTAGAGTCCACCCTAGTGGCAAAAAACTTTTTCACATCCACGCATCAGATTCGAAATCAGATTCGAATACTGCCAGCATATTCACAAAAAATATAAAATAAAAAACACATTTTTAGGGTCCGCCCTAGTGTCAAAAAACTTTTTTAAATTGTAACATCAGAAAATTACACTGTATTACAGACATTTGCTGCAGTTTCAATATCTTAAAACTTAATTTCAGTAAAGATTTCCATTTATGATTTAAAACAAACACGCCTATAAAAATAACCAATGCGTTTTAACGAAATTTCTACGTGTCAGAAATAGAGACACACAGAAAGAAAGAGAGAGTTACGCGCTCGCCTGCTAGTTTTTAGTCTGCTCGATACTCATGCGCACACACACAGAGCAATCTCACTGTTACGTGACGGTTTCTACCAAATCACACCACCCGCAAGCCGCGTAAAGAACTTCGTTGTAAAAAGTATTACTTTTCTTTAAAATAATTAATTAATTTAATAATATTGGCTTATTTTGAAACTTGTTCTCTAGTTTTGAATAAAAGGCTTATACATATACAGCCCAATTCTGAGCGATTTTTCCTGGGAAATCGGAAAAGGGAGTTTTCATCTATCTATACTATTATATAAAATTGAAGTGAAAATTAAAAGTTACGATTTTACTCCAAAACTACTGGGCCGATTTTTATTAAAAAATTTTAAAATATCATATTTATGGTACAGATTTATTTAGGGGCATTTTTCTTTCGAAGTTTTAATAATTCGTATATTTAATTTCGGGTGTTGAGTTTTTTAAGAATCATTTTGGACGCGTTTGTGTTGCGAGAGTTTCAATAAACTCCATGTTGTTCACTATTTTTGTCTTTGTTCAGCTAGAACAAAGCAAAACACAAGAAAAAAAATACCATTTTTTATTTCTTTTATATGTATTGTCTTAACACAATAAGGACGATGATGCCATATCGCATTCACTAAGTTGGAAGTCGCAAAAGTAACCATATCACATAAAAATAAGTCAAAATAAAAATTAAGTTAAAAATTGGCACTTGTTTGAAAAAATTGTCCCGTCTTTAAGTAGTTAATGAGATTGATAAAAAACGTCCGTGGCGAAGCAGCGGACAATAGTGGCCTGCTAGTTTTTAAGATAAAGTTCAAAAACATTTTGGAAATTTTTAATGCCAATTTCTTCATCAACAGTCAATAGTCATGGGTGTAAAAAAAAATTATGTGATATCTTTATCTACTATCTTAAAAATGAAAACTCCCTCTTCCGATTCCCCGGGAAAATCATTCATAATTGGGTTGATATTGAATTCCATGGGGGCACACATTATACACGGGATAAATTACTTATTACTTTCAGGGTATTTTTAACACTTGTACATAATTTTACATTACACCACTTTTTGGAGAATCCTTTACACTAACAGAATAACAGAAGTCTTGCATAAAAAGTGAAAAAATTATTAGAAAGCTAGTTAGTACAAAAAAAGGAATGTATTTGGCGTGCAAAATATCGGCTCAAAAATATCTTTTTATCAACTCTTATTACATATTTTTTAGCAGTTATAATAAAAACAGTTTTAAACTTTTATCTTAAAAAAATATCATAAAATTAATTTTCCTATCAGATTTCAGATTTAAAATTGTTATACCCCCCCCCCCCCCCCCCCCTAAAAAAGGGTGTGCCTTTAGGTCAAACTGTTTTCTGTTTTTCATGCCGTTGAACTTTTTTCATTTACTTACACGTCACTTTGTGTTGTGTACACTTGATGGGTCATTGATTCCAAGGCCAACCATTTAATGGGCAGTTTACCGTTTCCAGTCTTTTTGTATATGTTCTCTTGATAGACGTCTCGGCTTAGACTGAAATGATGTGTTTACATTATGATAGAGTAGGTAAGTGTTTGTAAATAGTTTTCATTACAGTATGAAATACAAAATCCTTGATAAGCTTACCCAAAATCTGCAATTTTAATGGTACGATCGGGGGCAACAAGCACATTGCGTGCGGCCAAATCACGATGCACAACCTTATTTTTGGCCAAAAATTCCTTAAATATAAAAAATTTATAAAAATAAATAAACATATCCTTAATCTTACAATCATTATTTAAAAATCTAGACTAATTACGGAGTTTATAATATATATTAGTTATTATACGATAGCATTTAATGTAATCTAAAGCGCACGATTAATCTTAAATTGTTTTATCATTACTTTTCGAACTACTTTACCTAATTACTACATTATTTAATCACATATTTCATCAAGAATGAACTCATTATTGACGAAATTCGAAATATCCTCGATATTATTTAATGAAGTTTGCAACAAATAATTAATTAACAATTCAAAAGAGGTTTAAAATAGATTTTCACTTATGTGTTATTTCTTCAATGTCATTCACAGTTATTAATTTTGTTTTACGTCAGAGCAAAATGTTGTTTTAAACAAGGCGATATGATTGCCCGAACTTACTTGTGTATATAAAACACATAAAAAGCGATAAGCAACACTTACATGATGCTTAATGAAATAAAGAAATTACTGCTTACCGTTATCTTTAATAATGCTGAGTGCAAAAAGATTGATATTAAAAGTGATTTTATGGATTGCTTTCATGTTTATTTCAATTATAAATTGAATTTTACAATTTGAAAGACTACTACAAAAGAAAAAAGGAGTTTATTTAAACCGCTGAAATGATGTCGACACATACAGTGGTGAGCAGGCGAATATTTATTAAACATGACTTATTTATTTGTATGTTGATTGTTGTTCCTATGATGATGAGCTAGATAAGCTAGAGGCGTTCCGCCAACATTTTGAGTGAATTTATCAAGAAATTTTTCCCATTAAATCTGATTCTATCGATATAACAAACTAAGTTGTAGAAAGCTTATCAGCCTGCCCTCTTTAGTTGACAACTTTGATGATAATTTCAATTTATTGGACAACGATGATTGTCACTATTTTATTAAAACTGTTACTATCGAATCCATTTGAAATACCTTAACCATAAAAAAAATCTTCTGGTTCGGACAAAAATTCTAATTTCAATATTGTATTATTTATTTATAGTAATAAACAGGGCTCGGATTTTGATGACCTAAAAAACTGCAAAAAATTACCTAAAATCTGCAAAAAATTACCAAAAAAACTTGTGGCGGCCGTAGCCTAGTGGGTAGAGTGCGTGGCCCCTAGGCTCAAGAAGGGCTCAGTGAATAAAGGCCTAACGAACTAATGCCTAATTTTTCAAAATGAAAGAATGCCTAAACAAGAACGCCTAAGAAGAAAGTGAAAGAACGTCTAACTTTAAAAATGAAGGAAAGTCTAATTTTAAAAATGAAAGAAAGTCTAAATTGTTAGGGTTTCTTTCATTATGAATTATTGTTTTTATAATTTTAAAAACTAATAATTTTCCCTTTTACAGAATGTTTACAAGATAGTGTATGCATTTTGTAAAAGGGAAAATCAATTGCTTTTATAATTTTAAAAACTAATAATTTTCCCTTTTACAGAATGTTTACAAGATAGTGTATGCATTTTGTAAAAGGGAAAATTAATACCATTATTTTAACATTTTGTAAAAGGGAACTTACCTTTCGTAACCAATCAAAAATGAATAAATATCTAATTAGGCGTTTTTTCATTTTTGATTCTTAGGCTTTCTTTCATTATGAAAAATCACCTAACAATTTTAATGAAGGAATGCCTAAAATATTAGACATTCTTTCATAATGAACAACCGCCTAATTCCTATATAATTTTTTGTTGCAATTTTTAGGCATTATTTCATTTTTTTTTTAGGCGTTAGTTCGTTAGGCCTTTATTCACTGAGCCCTTAAGAAGTGCGGTAGCCCGGGTTCAATTCCAGCTCAGACAGAAAGTTTTTTCATTTGAATTAACTTTTCTGTTCGGTCGTCACCTCTCTGCAGACAATGGCAAACCTCAGAGAGTAAAAATTGCCATGTAAAGCTTCTTGAGAACATAAGCCGTTCGGAGTCGGCATGAAAAACACGTAGGTCTAGTTCTCGATCATTTATGATTAAACATTTAATAACACGCACAACACAATTGATCAATAGAAGCTAGGTCAAAGTCCTTCCAAGGGCTGAAATGGCCAGTTTATTTTTTTATTTTTAGTAATAAACAGGGCTCGGATTTTGATGACCTAAAAAACTGCAAAAAATTACCTAAAATCTGCAAAAAATTACCAAAAAACTGACAAAAATTACCTAAAAAACGCAAAAATTACTTAAAAAATGCAAAAAATTGCATAAAAAATAAACAAAAAAATTTTGCCTTAAAAACAAAACATGACTAAATTCAAATTTATTATATACTAGCATAACCTGAGTTTTTATCTAACACTTGTTTCATTTTTCTACATACCCTTCGTCAATTTCACTATGCGCAGAGCTTTTTTTTCATCGAAGTCTATAAACAAAGCTACTCCTTTGTCGAGAGGTAATGTTTTTGACTGAAGGGACTCTAGTGTTAGAGGAATATTTTTAAAAATTTGCATTTTGACATTGACAAAAAAAAAACAAAAAAAAAATATATAAAAATTACACTAAAATGAACTAAAAACCGAAAAATGCTCTAAAAATGAAAAACGTCCAAAAAATGACAATAAAATAACATAAAAAACTCTAAAAATGACCAAAAAATTCTTAAATCTAGTAAAAATGACTTGAAAACTAAAATCGATGAAAAATGACAAAAAAATGTCCTTAAAACTTTTCATATTTGGAATTTGGAAAACATAAATGGACGTTTTAAATAAGCAGGAAATGTCTTAGAAGCAGCAGAAAAGAGTTGACATGTATCGAAATCCTAGCCCTGGTAATAAAAGGGTCAGAATTCGTGAAATCGACACAAAAAATTTCTATCATTATTTTTTTTTAATATTGATTTATTAGATACCTATGACCATAGTAAATTATTGGCAAACAAAAAATTTAAAAAAAATTTTTTTTGGCAAAGTTATTGTAAAGTGAAATTTTTCGTCACTTTTTAAATAAAGTCTCGCCATTCGCAAAAAAACGAACCGATTAAAATGAAACTTAGGTATATCATAGATAATGAATCAAAGGTCAGTAAATTGTTAAGAAATTTAAGAAAAAAAATTTTGCACAATTTTGGCAACGATTTTTTGTAAACAATTAATAGTTTTAATTGTTCTGCGCTATTACAAGATCTTAAAATAGTAAAAAATTAACAAAAAATTCTTAAAGAATTCAAATCCATGGAGAAAAGTCTAGAGCAGCAATTATTTTAGAAATTATGGCGAAATCAACGCTGCGCTAAATAGCAAATTTACACTGGACGTTTCATTTTCTATAAGAACCGTCATAAAATTTTTCTTTAAATCTGTGGAAATTGTTTGCGAAATAATAATTTGTTTGCAAATTTGTTATTACATTAATGTTTATTGTCGAAACCTTTTACAATCATGTATTACAAAAATTATTTACAGAAGTTCATAAACAACAATATTGCTCGAATTTGACATTTGTTTACATGCAATTTTATAACAATCGATAGGTTGAAAAGAATGGTACTGTCGCGTTCCCTTAATAGTTTTAGCATTAGAAAAACGATTTTGCAATTTTTCTGTTTCCTTTTCATGTTCAGTTTTAGAACAAAATTCAAAAACGATGTTATCAAAATTTTCTTCTGCCCACTGAAATAATTGAATTGGAGTGGTGATTTGATTATCGATTGGCCTTTGCAAGCTTGCACGAGATGCCAATCTTTTCACGGTTCCTCCCACTCCATCACACGCACTTTTTCTGTGCGAAGTTGCGAAAAAATGCCACTCAGTCTCAATATCGAAATCGGCCTTATAGTATTTTTTCTATAAAAGTGTTCGATAAAAAACGGCCAATTTTCCTATTGGGATCTGCACCGAATCCTGATGATTGACAAATCATTAAAGCAGTTTTAGCCTTGTATCGAGTGACGCCCAACATTTTTTGCATTTTCGCTGCACTCCAATCGATAGGAACTGTTGTTAATAACGATAATATTTTTTTTGAATCCGTTTCCTTAGAAAGCGCAATCTTAATTTCTGATGCAGTTGCTAGGTCTTCTTCAAGGTCATATGATGCCGATTTTTTTACTTTATTTTCACTCATAAGGAATTCTTCTGAAAACATGATGTTATGGTCGTATATATGAAATTAAATTTATTATTACCTTCAAAATCAGATTCATCTGACTCACTGCTGCTCTTTATTTCTTCATCAGACCCACATTCGACGGTAACAGATAGTTTCTTCAGCTTTGGCAACGCAACATCTAATTTATTTTTTTTTTTTTAATTCTGCACGTATGGCACACATATTTTCCGACCAGATTTGAATAAAAGCTGCTCCACTTATCCGTAATTTTTTGGAGTCCCTTATAAACACGATTGTGTTTCGGTACACTCATCGGATTGCAACATGCATTTGGTGAGGGCATTTTTGCTTCATCCTCTTAAGAACCAATTATAAACAAATATTAATTTTCTACGATTCAAAATACGCTGTTTGACAGGTGTGGTAATGATCACTGCTTTAAAATATTAATGTCACTACCCAATGTTTTCGTATTCTGTTCGAAATTTTTTATGAGGAGCAGCGTTGATTTCGCCATAATTTCTAAAATAATTGCTGCTCTAGACTTTTCTCCACGGATTTGAATTCTTTAAGAATTTATTGTTATTTTTTTATTATTTTAAGATCTTGTAATAGCGCAGAACAATTAATAATATTAAATGTTTACAAAAAATCGTTGCCAAAATTGTGCAAAAATTTTTTTTCTTAAATTTCTTAACAATTTACTAATCTTTGATTCATTATCTATGATATACCTGAGTTTCATTTTAATCGGTTAGTTTTTTTGCGAATGGCGAGACTTTATTTAAAAAGTGACGAAAAATTTCACTTTAAAATAAATTTGCCAAAAAATTTTTTTTTTAATTTTTCGTTTGCCAATAATTCACTATGGTCATAGGTATCTAATAAATTAATATTAAAAAAAAAATAATGATAGAAATTTTTTTCGTGTTGATTTCACGAATTCTGACCCAAAACTAATTTTCTGTTTGTTTGCTTGTTTGACCTTTATACACATCTAAACGGCTTAACGGATTTCGCTCAAACAAGGTATACATTAGGGAAGTCAATTCCCGGCAAGTCCCGGGATCCCGGACGATTTAAGCTCTTTTAAATCCCGGGATTGCCTTTCCTGGATCCCGGAATTTTTAAATAAAAAATTACTATTATAAATATTCATGTAAATGCAAACATTTAATTTTAAGTTGTTATGAATATAGCATTAGAAAAAACTTTTATTGAGGCTGCAAAAGATTGTTAGGACGATGAGTTTTAGAAGAACGATTTGCAACATCGGGAAGTCAGCTATGTATTTAAAAATTGTCAGATATTCTGACTTAGAAAATAATTTTGTTTTATGGTGAAGGCAAATTTACAAATTTACAACTATTTCTCCAACTAGCATAGAATCAGAACCGGTGCTTCTCATCAGCGGGCTATATTTGTCATAATAGTTATTCGAACAATACTCTCCAATAAAAAATAGAACGAGTTGATCTGCTTAATGAATTACTTTAAAAATAATTAAAACAAAAAATTTAATTTGAAAAGTCTTTTTCAACCTTAATTTGCCTTAAACACAAAAAAACATGAAGACAGTGTACAAAAAAAAGTGTAACATTTATATAGTAATACCTTAAACTGTTCTGTCTTTTTTTATAATTTTTTGCTCTTTAACTCTTTCAGTGGCTAGGCTAAACTAAGAACAAAATAATTTTTTTGAGATAATATTGGGGGTTGGAATTAGTTTTAAAGGTTTTCTAAAAGATGGCGTAACTATCAATAGATCGCATCGGGCACACCTGTGACTATATTCATTTCAAAGCACATTGTCTAAGCTTCATTTTTCAGTATGTGTCATTCCACTGAAGTGTAAACAACATATATTTTTTTCTCTGTGAACATGTCGACTTTCGTTCCAACAAAACGCAATTTGCGGGAAGGTTTACTTTTGTGCTTCCATTTGAAGAAAAAAGCGGTTGAAGCACAACGCACGCTTACTGAGGCTTACGGGGACTATGCTCCATCGATTTCTACTTGTGAGTACTGGTTCCGTCGGTTTAAAAGTGGTGATTTTGATACGGAAGACAAAGAGCGTCCGGGCCAGCCGAAAAAGTTTGAAGATGAGGAATTGGAGGCTTTGCTCGATGAAGACCCGTGTCAAACCCTTCAAGAATTGTCAGAATCATTGGGAGTCGACTTATCAACGGTCGGCAAACGCTTGAAGGCCATGGGAATGATTCAAAAGCAAGGAAATTCGGTGCCGTACCAGTTGAAGCCGAGAGACGTTGAACGGCGATTTTGCATGTGCGAACAACTGCTTCAACGGCATAAAAGGAAGAGTTTTTTGCATCGTATTGTCACTGGCGATGAAAAGTGGATCCATTACGATAATCCTAAGCGAAAAAAATCGTGGGGACCACCCGGCCATGCATCAACATCGAGGGCCAAGCCGAATATTCATGGCGCCAAGCTTATGCTGTGTATTTGGTGGGATCAGAAGGGTGTCGTGTACTATGAGCTGCTAAAACCTAACGAAACCATCACTGGGGAACGCTACCAACAACAATTGATGCAATTGAGCCGAGCATTAAAGGTTAAACGGCCGGAATATGGCAAAAGACACGACAAAGTGGTTTTTCAACATGACAACGCACGGCCACATGTTGCAAGAACCGTCAAGGAAACGTTGGAGGCGCTGAATTGGGATGTGCTACCCCACCCGCCTTATAGCCCAGACATAGCCCCTTCCGACTACCACCTATTCAGATCGATGACGCATGGCTTGGCTGAGCAGCGCTTCACTTCTTACGAGGATACCAAAAAATGGGTCGATTCGTGGATTGCCTCAAAAGACGAATCGTTCTTCTGGCGCGGAATCCATATGCTGCCAGAAAGATGGGAAAATGTTGTAGCTAACGATGGACAATACTTTGAATAATATACATTGTACCGTTGTTTCTAAATAAATGCTCAAAAACCGAAAAAAAACCTTTAAAATTAATTCCAACCCCCAATATTTTTATCATTTAGGCACTTAAAAGATGAAAAAAAAACATACCTTTCATTTTAACCTGCGCTACTTTCTTTTTTCCGGAATTTTCAAAAATCAAAAAAATTAAAAAAAACTCAAATATTGCGACTCAAATTTGTCTTGTACAAAGAAACTATTGTTTTGCTTCTGTTCGGCACAAAGTATTTTTTTATTCTTTTAAAGGTTTCTCAACCATTTAGATTTATGTTTCTTAAACCCTCTTAATATTCTTATCAATAAAGCCATAAAAAGATAGAAAAACATAAGTCATTTTCTCGACTCATTTTCCTCGTTTTTAAGAGTGTTATTCTCGCAAGGCGGGGAAAATGCTTTTTTCTGGCAACACTGTTCTCGAGTCTCAATACTTGCACGCACACACACACAACGCACTCGCCTTCTAGTTCCCAGTAGTTCGCGGCATCATTGACGAACTTTTCGTGATGATTTCTTAAAGGAAGTTTCTGCATGAGCTGCTGGACTTAAAAAAAATTCATACAAAATATAATGCAAAGCAGCGTTTGTCAGCGCCTAACTTTTTCCACTCTATTACAACAACTTCAAATTTCTTTTTAAAACCTTTATTTTTATGTAAGTCTAGTATGCTGTAGAAGCGAAAAGAAATATTCCATAAGAAATGCATTGCGTTTTAGACAACGAAAAGGTAGCGAAATTTTTTTTCGTTGATTAGTACGCTGTAGAACTATAACGCTGAAAAATTTGTTCAATGCAGCCAAGTTCACAACCATGATTGGAGATTTAAAATGTCAAAATTCCGCTGTCTTTTATAAAGGGTGTCGCAACAAGAACGCAATTTTTAAATTTGGCGCCATTCGAAGTGTCATTGTTTGACATTTGAACAATTGTTATTGTTTGCTAGTAGAAGGTACGAGGTTAGTAAAAATGGAGCGCTACACGAATGAACAACGCATTCTCATTGTGAAATTGTTTTACCAAAATGGTGAAAGTTTTGCGGCTACAGTTCGCAAATTGCGATCAATTTGGGGTCACAATAATGCTCCAAAAGAGTCAACTGTAAAGAGATTAATGGATAAATTTGCCGAAACTGGGTTTGTTAGTGATGTAAAGACAACAACGCGCCTTCGACCAGGTCGATCGACCGAAAATGTCGCAGCTGTACGTGATGATGTCGCTCAAACTCCATCCACCTCAATTCGACACCGAGCTCAGCAAATTGGTGTCTCCAAATCCACTATGCAGCGAATTTTGACGAAAGATTTGCATCTTCATGCATACAAATACTATTTTATATTAATAAATATTAAAACGAAAAAAAGTGATATTTAGACCACTAAATAGCGAACTAAATTTTGATTTAATCTCACCTCCACCCGAAAATGGAATGCAGAACACACCTGTCGGTTGTCAATTCGTTGATGAAATTGACTACATTTTTTAAATTTTTCGTCAACGAAATTCCTCAACATTTCGATATGGTTTTCGTGCACGATAAATTCCAACGTTTCGTATATCAATCCTTAAAGAAACTTCTTCAACGTTTCGACATAACATGCCTTCACAAATTTTATTACACTTTTCGATTTTATTTCCTTGACGAATTTTCTTTATATTTCTGGATATTTTTCTTTAACTAAACTTCCTCAAAATTTCGATATTGGGTACGTGCTTGATAAATCCCGACGGTTTTGCATTGCATCTTGCATGAATTTGGAACATTTACATGCAATTTTCGTTAATGAAATGTATGGCCAAATCAGCATGTTTCGTCGAGGATCAAGAAAAATCGTACATGATTCATTTGAGATTTCTTCAAGACTGGAACTACTGGGTCTATAATCTGCTCGATAACTGTTTGCACGCATATACACACAGCAATTTCACTGTTTCGTGACGGTTTCTACGAATTCACACCACCCGCAAGCCGCGTTAAGGAATTTCGTCCCAATAATATCAATAAAAAATTAAATACAATTTACGGGGTCATACTTATATCTTTTATTGAACTTGAAATTTAAAGTTTTGGTTGAAAAGCAACATCATTTCTGTCAGTCTTCATCGGTAAATATTTCGACGGCATTGTCTCAGACTCTTCCAGCCTCTTCTTCTGAGACTCAAATAGTTTTATCTAAAAAGACCTAAATATTTCGAAGAAAAAGAGAAATAATTCCAAAAATAAAAGTAATAAGCGGCGCATGATGCTTCCAGTCACTTTAGAAACGAAGCAGATCTCGGCTAAACCAGTGTTTACGCCAGTGAGAATAGATAATATAGTTATTACTCCATCTTCTCCATCTGTTTCTCCCCCGGCTAGAAATGACATAACTAATGAGCGCAATAGTTCATTAAATTTAAGAGCTTTGTCGAGAAAAAAAAAGATTTTCATTTCACGTCATCAGCCCGACTTAACAAGTGAAAATGTATTGACGTTTGTTAAACACAACCAATTAGTAAGTCAGGCTGCTTTCTGCTCATGCAAAAAAATTGGCAATAAACCGTCCCACGCATCATTTATTCTCACAGTAGCTGCTGAAGAGTTTGCAACTGTTCTGAGCTCTAATCTGTGGGCTGATAATATCTTTGTTTTTGAGTTTAAGCCTAAACACAGGTCTAGAAGGACGAATAATATCACCAGTCAGACCCAAAAAAACTAAATAGGCTTTCCCTTTACTATCAAAATGTAAGGGGATTGCGTTCAAAGACGCGCGACATTTTTTGTCAACTCAGAATTTTTCTGAAGATATTATCGCGTTAACTGAAACTTGGTCGAACGGAGGAATTACTGACTTAGAACTGTTTGACAATAGTTTTCAAGTATATAGGAAGGACAGACACGCTGACAATAATTCTGCAGTTGGTGGTGGTGTCCTATTAGCTGTAAGGAACTCCTGTGTTAGTTCCTTTATTGATATTCCCTGCTCTGCTAATATCGAACTTATATGCGTTAAGGTTGTACATTGCAATTCTAATGTATATGTTATTAATGCATACGTTCCTCCAAAGAGCAGTGTAGAGGTCTATGCAAGCCTTGCGGATTGCATAGAATTTATATTAAATTTACTTGACGTTAATGACGACATTTTATTGTTGGGCGATTTTAATTTGCCTGACTTAAAATGGCATTCTTCTGACGATGAAACACATTTTTGTGCATCTAATTCGAAGACACGCCAAGAACATATATTTGTTGACAATATATGTTCTGACTTACAACAAGTTAGTTGTATTTATAATAGTCTGGAAAGGCTACTTGACCTAGTCTGAACTACAGACAGTAACAATGTCATTGTTCAGAAGGCACTTCATGCTTTGACTACTATTGATAATTACCATCCACCTTTGAGTATTTGGTATAAATCCGATAGGGAGAATATGGTAAATTCAAGCTCTGTTGACACAGTTTATGAATTCAGTTTCAAAAAAGCTGACTTTTTGGGGTTGAATCATTTACTTTATAGTAAATTAAATATAATTACAGAATACATAAATAATAATAATCTTAACAGTTCAATAAATTATTTCTATACGGAGCTCTTTGCCATGTTTTCTCAGTCTGTACCATATAGTCTCAAATTTGCGAAAAATTCTGCGTACCCTTGGTACACAAAGGATTTAAAGACTCTTCGCAACAATAGGAATAGGGCATGGAAGAAATATGTTTGTAGTTTTGACTCAAATAACCTAGAAACATACAAACGTTTGTTTCTGGAATTTGAGAATTGCTCAGCTGCATTATATAATGAGTATTTGGATAATATGAAGCTGAGTATTTTGTCTGATCCAAGAAAATTTTGGGGATTTATTAATGTTAAGAAGAAGACTGATGGATTTCCTTCTTCTTTCAAATTTCAGGATGGATTTACTGACGATTCCACCATTATTTGTGGCTTATTTGCCAATCTTTTTAAAGAATCATTCTGTTCAGATTCTTTTAATCCTGATTTAGCGTATTTTGATTATATGAACAACGCATCCAGAGCTTCTTTGGGGCATATATCTTTTACCTCAGAGGATATTTTTAAGTATATTGAATCAATCGATGAGGATTTTAGCGCTGGACCAGATGGAATTCCTGCCGCAGTGTTAAAACAATGCGGCTCCGTTTTGTGTCAGCCTCTCTCGTTACTTTTTAATAAATCAATTAATGAAAGTAATTTTCCTCTTTTTTGGAAAAAATCTTATATCAGTCCTATTTACAAAAAAGGTTGCAGGAACGACGTCACTAATTATAGGCCTATCGCTTAATTGTCTTCGATTCCTAAACTTTTTGAGCGAATAGTGTACGATCGAGTGAAAATTCACTGTGGGCAAGTCATGACAACTCGTCAGCATGGTTTTGTTACTGGCAGATCCACTGTGTCTAATCTCCTTGATTTCACTACATTCTGCTTAAAATCAATTGATTCTGGTAGCCAGGTCGATTGTATTTACACTGATTTTAGCAAAGCTTTTGATAAATTACCACATAATCTAATTTTATTTAAACTTAAATTAATGGGATTTCCACAATATTTTGTAAACTGGATCAAATCGTATTTGATGGAGCGATCTTATCAAATACGGTTCCGAGGCGTGTTGTCTTCTGAATTTGTTGCAGAATCGGGTGTTCTTCAAGGAAGCCACCTGGGCCCACTTCTGCTTATTTTGGCAATTAATGATGCTACCCACGTCATTAAACACTCCCATTTGCTTATTTATGCAGATGATATGAAAATATACAGAACAATTGATTCTAATGACAATTCAGACCTGCTCCAGTCAGACTTGAACTCCTTTGATGTTTGGTGTTCTAAAAATAACATGTTTTTAAATCCAGATAAATGCCAAACTATGACCTTTTCGCGTAAAAGGAACAATTTTATTTTTGATTACAAAATTAAAGATACTGCTTTAAGCCGTGTAATTACCGTCAAAGACCTTGGTATATGCATGGATTCTAAATTGTCGTTTAACATGCATATTGATAGAATTTGTAAAAAAGCGTCTTCTATGCTTTGTTTTATAAAACGGTGGGCCAAAGAGTTTGATAGCTTAATAACAACTACAACTCTGTACTATTCAATCGTGCGTCCTCACTTGGAGTACGCAAGTCAAGTATGGTCCCCACATTACAATGTGCATGTTGATCGTATAGAAAGAATTCAAAAACGTTTTGTTCGGTTTGCTCTAAGAGGCTTGAGTGGAACTGACACATTTAACCTTCCTCCATATGAGGATCGTTTAAAATTATTAAAGATGCAATCTTTAAGTGAGAGAAGAAAATCTGCTGATATCGTCTACTTACACCAACTCATAACTGGTGTATTCGACTCTCCAGAGCTTCTTTCTTTTATAAATTTTAACACTAACCGTAGAAGCAGCAGAAACTCTTACAACTTGATTTATTTACCATTTAGTAGAACAAATTATATGTTAACTGCTCCATTAAATCGCATGAGTACCTTTGTTAATAACTGTAACGTATTTGATGTTAATTTGTCGAAAGGTCAACTCAAAAGTAGATTGAAAACTAATGTATGATTAGATCTATGTAAACGCATGGTTAGTTGTTATGTCTTGTGTTGTCCCTGAGCCCAACCCATATTATGGTGGGTAAATTTTTCTCCCTTTTGGTTTTTTATTGGACCACTTTTATCGATATCTTTGAGTTATTTCAATGATATTGGATTGGTTCTTAAAATGATCTATTGCGGAGAAAGTGTGAAAAAGCTGTAGTAGCTGAACTCTATTGTTATTGCATGTCAGCAGCAAACTGGTTTTTGGTATTCGCCAGTTGGTACTCGCCTCTGGCACTGTAAAGTAAATAAGCCTAGAAACTAAAAAGTCCTTTAAAACAAATTCTAACGTATTAGAGAAAAAGTGAGAACGCTGTTTTACTATCCCTTGCCTGTAGTTTAATGTGTTTATGGTTTTTTGTGAGTGTAAAAAGTGCTGTCGCGCGGCTTAAGCCTTTCAAAACAAAGAATTTTATCACTGCAAGGTATTTTGTTTTTTATATTGCAAAAAAATATACTGACACGTCAATTTCAGTTGGCTTGTATACAAAGAATGAATTGACTGACCAAATAAAATTTTTTGTGTGTTCAAATTAAAAATGAAATATTAAAATGACGTATAAATTTAGATAATCCTACTGGCAATTACATGTCGCCTTCAATACTTTTCTGCCAACCTGTATTTAACTTAATCTTAACCTAATTTTTTTTTTATAAAACCAAATTCTTTATTATTTTGATTTGATTCTATATTTGAAAGTGCACCGTGACGTATTAGTATCATTTAATTAAAATGCAATTTAAATTAAATTTAATGTCACTCATACGACGCAGTGTTCTTTCATGTAAAATCAAATCAAAATAATAACGGGGCGTCTCGACAGGCAATAATTCATTGCTTTCCATCTGTCAATTGGCAATTATTGCTAATCGAGACCACTCAATTGCCATGGTTGGCAATTCATGGCGAGCAATATTGCTTTCCATGTATTGCAAAGCAATGAGCTGTATTTTTTCTTATTTGACAGCCATTTTTCATTTTTCTCCAAAATTTTAAATGTGTATATCTATAAAAATCAAGTAGCGTGCAGAATAAATTTATAAAATAATAAATTTATATAATAAATGATAAAATTATATGTTGATTTCGTAACATGACAAAACCCACCCTTGAAATATTGCCATTGCTTGCAATGGAATTAGACAGATGGTAAGCAATGGATTATTGCCTGTCGAGACGCCGGGTAAAGAACACATTTGATGTGATTCTATATGAAAGTGCTCCGTGACGTATAAGAGCCATTTTATTCAAATCTAATTTAAGTTAAATTTAACGTCACTCATACGACGCAGTGTACTTTAATATAAAATCAAATATAATCAAATCATTCTGCAAAATTTTGTTTAAAGAACTTGATATTATATGATAATTTGATATTATTTTTGCTTTTATACGATTACGGTTGTGAGTATATGGAATCATTTTAAAATTTTTGTTTTTTCAATTTTTAAAAAATGCTTACCAAAACTACCTGTACCTAGAATACCTTTCTCGATTAAATACGCATATAATTAATTCATTAAATAAAATTATGTTTTTTTCTTCAATCAGAGCTGAGCGATAAGGCGATTTCAGCTCCTACTATTATATTCTAGGTACTAGCTGATATACCCGGTGTTACTCGGGAGTCTTTTATATAAACATTTTAACATACACTTCTCGATTAAATGTTTTTTAAAATTGGGAATAATGAAAAACATGTTGAATTTTATTTGAATTTTATTTTATTTATCCACCGTTTGCTAGGTAATTAAACGAACATTGATCCAAAAAAGTTTAGGAAAATTTTTGTTGTTGGTGGTTCCATCTCTTGCGGTGAGCTAATTGAATTCAAATAAGCGGTACGAAAAATAGATTTTAAAAATTAAAAAGAATTTTTATATTTACTCAATCTTTAAGCAAGCACAATTACATTTTCAACAAAATAAAAATTATGGTGGGTCTCAATGCGTCCTTGAGATATTTACATTTTAACGTCTAAACAAAGATTTATATTAAAAACATATTGAACTTTTTAACAAAAAAAAAAAATGTTAATGAAATATATTAAAAACATCAGAGTTACTGGCATTAAAAGTAAAAACTTTGATTTTCATATAATTTTTTTCTCATCATTAGCTATCAATGTCATATGAAAATTCGTCTTATCTGCTAGCTGCATAAGAAAATCAGATATTCTTCTGTAAGCAGAAAATAGCGCCACCTGTCTGTAATCCCAATCGTGTGGGGTTAAATTTGAAGAAACTTTTGAAAAAACATAATTCAGCTATTCAACGCAAGGTGTACGTATAGTTTGTACCCACACATCTTACACATGTGGCGCCATCTATCTCTGAATTTAACGCACAGATCAAAACTAATGAAATAATTGTGCTGACCAGATGCGCATATGTATTTTTATATCACCATATAGCTGAAACAGATTACATGAAAATATTAACTTTAACAGCATTCTTATTCACAGTCATCTTTTCGATAAAATTGTGATATATATACACAAAAAAAATTCTTCATCTTCTTACCGTTTAGACGTGTTTTTGCGAGCTCTTACTTTTAAAGATATCTTTAACCAAAAGTTCAAAATTGATATAAATAAATAGAAATAAACAGCTTTGATCGGCGTGCTCATACATCTGGAAGCGTGATAACGTGGATTACATCCTTTTAAAATACTTGATATTTAAATTAATTTTCAATATAAATATATATATATATAAATATATGTATTTTTGTTTATAATTTGCTTCTTTCCTTCTTCCTGTTTTGTTTTTAGCGCAAACAGGTTTCTATAGAGCAAATTATTGTATTTACTTTTACAGCTGTTTTCACGCTACTGCAAAAACTCTAGTGCTTATAAAACTTTTCAATTCATTGGTTCTATAAAATCAGGGCTGCAAAGTTTCTACAGTACAGTGTCTTTAAACAAAATAAACTGTTTTTCACTAAAAGCATTTAAGTTCATTTTTCTCCTTTTACTTTCATCTATATTGCAAAACTTACTATTAAACTGAAAATGATCTGCAATTTCCGAAACTGCGCTGTAAAGGGTGAATCAGACCGGCTGGTTACTTGCTGGTTGTGTGATTCATTTTTTCACATCAAGTGTGCAGCGTTGACTGCGAGGATCTTCGATGCACTCAACGAAAGTAAGGGACTTCGTTGGTCATGTGAAGATTACAGGTTTACAAACGTTGAGATCTTTAAACTTATTAGACAATCTCGGAAAGGTTTTTTGGAGGTGGCTAAGGATCTAAAGGTAGCACAAGATAAACAGAGTGAATACGAAGATTTGTTTAAAAAGTTTAAAATTATGGATGAAGCTTACAATTCTCCAAAACGTAAACGATCAAACAAAAATCTTCGTAGTTCAGCTAAAACTACTGATATAGCCATGCCATCGCCCAATTATAATACTGTTCTACCTTCTACTGTAACTGTTTTCCCTAATGTGAACATACAGCTTGAAGATCAATAAATTGGAGCTGTCAATACTGATAAAATGACTAATAATATCGCACCAACTAAGGTCACTGCGTCAGCTGATCAGATTTCTCCTTCTGTTGAAGCAATACCGATCATAGAGGAAAATGCTGATTCTCCTCGCGTTTCTGGCACAAAAAAAACTTACGCTGAAACTTGTATTGCCTCAAATGTGGTCCCTGCACCTTCTCAAATTACTTCGGTTTCTACAGGAGCGATATCGAAACAATTATCGAACAGCAGTATCAAAGCCCCTGTTCATAAAGAACTTGTGATTATTGAGCCTGCAAAATCTATATTTGTTTCTCGTTTTGCAGCTGATACATCCGGTGAAGACGTGTTATTCTATATAAACTCTAAGCTGAATGTTGTAAATAAAAATATCTCTGTTTACAAATTCAATTTTTCATACGAGCGTATTACATCCTCTTTTAAAATATCTTTGCCTGGTGATCTTTTTCACAAGGTATTGGATCAAAAGTTTTGGCCGGACAATACGATGGTGCATGAATTTATTTCTAGACCTCGGCCTACAACTTCCTTGGCTACTTTTTCGGTTTTTAACAAGAATCAAAAAAACTAGATTGTTGCTTTCAGTTCCTTATCCTTTATCAAAACGTTCGTGGCATTAACACAAAACTAAATAATTTATTAATTTTGAGTCACAACCTTCACTTTAATATAATGGCTTTTAGTGAGACTTGGCTGAAACCTAACACTCTAAATACTGAAATTCTGTGCAACAAATTTAACATATACCGCAAAGATAGAAACTACATTCCTGGTATTTGCTCTAAAGGTGGGGGTGTGTTGATTGCAGTCAAAGCGACACATTTCTCTGAAGAGTTTTTAATTCCAGAATCCTTGGACATTGAATTCTGTTGTGTTCATGTTAAGTTTGGTTCCTTGAGCCTTTTTATTACATGCTCATATATTCCTCCCCTTTCTACCTTAGAAGTTTATAGCAAACATTTGGCTTCTATTAGTAAAGTTTGCTCAAAACTGCAATCTAATGATCATATTTTAATAACTGGAGATTTTAACCTGCCAAACGTTTCTTGGAACTGTTGTTCTGAAATTCCTGAAATATTTTTACCTTCGTCTGAAAGTTCATCCGATAATTACTTTTTAAACGAGCTCTCAATCCAAGGGCTATTCCAACTTAACTGCATTTTTAACAAAAATAATCGTTTGCTTGATCTGGTGTTTTTTGATGACAGCAATATCGCATCTGTGTCTAAATCAGATCCTCTGGTTACACCTGAAGATTCTCATCATCCAACATTAGAAATTATTTTAAATTTTCCAAAACCATCTGTACAGTATTATGATTCTCAACCACCTATTGAGTTTAACTTTAAAAAAACAAACTACGTGATTTTAAAGAATAACTTGTCTAACATAAACTGGAATTCTATTCTAAATATTAATACAAAAAGTTTATCTTCTCAGAGTCTTGATGATGCGGTATATGCGTTTAATAGAACGCTCAATGATTGTTTTCTTAAAGCTGTTCCGCAAAGGAAAGCCTCCTTGACATCGGGTCCGGTATGGTATACAAATGAATTAAGAAAAATGAGGAACTTGAAATCTAAATACTATAAAAAAATATCAAAAAACACATAACATATGCGATTTTGGATGCTATACCTCGATTAAATACAGTTATCAACAGTTATGCAAACAATCCTATAATACCTACTTAACAAAAGTAAAATTAAACATCAAATCTGATGCTAAATCCTTCTGGAACTTTGTTAACACAAAACGCAAGATTGATTCCTATCCTTCTTTTATGAAGTATAATTCGGTTGGGTCTGATAATGATAATAGTATTTGCAATCTTTTTGCAGACTTTTTCAAGACAACTTATTCATCATCGTCCTATGATTATTTAAGTTATCCTTTCAATATTCAATCTGGGGATATTTATTTCCCAATAATTGACACAAACACAGTCTTATCATTTTTAAAAAATATTAAAACATCATATAAAAGTGTTCCTGATAACATACCTTCATGTATATTAAAATACTGCTGTGAAGAATTAGTAACTCCAATCTCTTTACTATTTACTTCATCATTAAATCCTGCTATTTTCCTGCAGCCTGGAAGCATTCATTTATTATTCCGCTGCATAAATCCGGAAATAGGTCTTTAATTGATAACTGCCGTGGCATCGCAAAATTGAGCGCTTTGCCTAAACTTTTGGAGGCAATTGTTACATCACGACTATCGCATAGCGTTAAATCTTTAATGTCTCCTTTCCAACATGGATTCCTTTCTGGAAAATCCACTGTTATTAACCTTCTCGAATTTACATCAAAAACTATAGAAAACTTTGGAAAAGGCATGCAGACTGATGTTATTTACACGGATTTTAGCAAAGCTTTTGACGTTGTAAATCACAAACTATTGATCTTAAAATTACATCTTGTTGGATTTCCTATACCGTTGGCAAAGTGGATTGAATCTTACTTAAGCAATAGAACACAATCTGTTCTTTTTAAGCTCAAGAAATCACACGAGTTTCCTGTTACTTCAGGAGTACCTCAAGAAAGTCATCTTGGGCCTCTTCTGTTTCTACTTTTTATAAACGATTTGCCATCTGTCATATTGTAATCTAGCATCTTAATGTTTGCTGACGACGTCAAACTCTTCCTTTCTTTTAAAAATGATAATGACGCTGTATTTTAGCAAGCCGGCATTGATCATCTTCATAACTGGTGTAAAACGAACCGTATGAACCTCAACATGAAGAAATGCAAGCATATGTCTTTCTCGCGCAAACCACCAATTAAATGTACCTTCAAAATTTGTGGTTATCTATTGGAGTCCTTAGATATTTTCAATGATCTTGGAGTTACAATGGATCCTAAACAACGCTTTAATATTCATGTAAATAAAATAATAAATAGAGCTAATAGTACTTTAGGATTTATTAAACGTTGGGCAAAAGAGTTTAATGATCCTTTCATAACGAAAACCTTATTCACTTCCCTAGTGCGGCCTATCTTAGAATACGCTTCAGTTGTTTGGTGCCCACGATACGGTTGTTACATAGACGACATTGAATCAGTGCAGAAACAATTTCTTTTGTTTTGCTTAAGCTATCTTTATTGTAATACTGATTTTCACTTACCACCTTATGAATATCGGTTACAACTCTTAAATCTTCCTTCTTTAAAAAATCGGAGAATTATGATAAATGCTTGTTGGATTATAAAACTTTTACATGGCTATGTAAACAGTCCATATTTATTGAGTAAAATATATTTTAATATTCCTCTTCGTCCTAGAAGATCTTTTGAGTTACTCCACATGAACTTTTGTAGAACTAATTATTTGCAAAATGAACCTCTTAGAAGCGCTTGCGGTGATTTTAATTTTGTATCTGATGTTATATCCTTAAGTGAATCCATGGACTCAATCAAACATAAAATTATACATTACCTGCAGTACCGTCGTTGATTATGTAAAGTTCTTTCAAACATATATCTGATGCATCTGGTGATTTGTAAACACATTAATATAACAATCTAAATGGATAAATGGACCTAAGCGTAAAATGGAAAATTTTGGTGTATAATACATCTAAATAATCTGAATGGACCTAAACCTGGGATCTTCAATTGCCTCATATCTTCAAGATGGTTGTGACAACATTTGTTGACGGTACCGTGGTGTCTTGGTGTCTTTTTACCTCTTGAAACACTACGTTAGATCGATTTGTAATATATTAATATGAGTGGCCGATAAGACCTAGTTTGTCTTGGTGCCTGCGTTCGCAACTGGTTTTCTTTATTTTATGAAAATTGGTTTGGTGAAGTTGACCTAGTTTGTCGAGTAACCACCCTGTCAAGCCAGGATTTCACCGGCTTCAGGGAGACAGAACGATATATATTATATATATACCTATTGGAGTGGTGTTTTATTGGGTATGAGACCTTGTTTGTCACACGACTCCGCCGGATACAAAAATTGTTGCTAACTTGACCTTGTTTGTCTTGAAAACGCAACCCTGCTATGCTGTCTGATTTTATCGATTTTGACTTAACTTTTTTCTATTATTTTTTATACTTTAATAAAATTATATACTTTAAGCAATTTACTAAAACTTTTTAGTTTGTTAATAATACATTATTTCATTCAAAATCATACTTTATATTTTTAAATTGTATTAAATATCTTATTTTATAATTTTAAATTTGCTACAAAACCTGTTAAGGTTTAGCAATCAAGTAAATAAATAAATAAATAAAAAATAAAACATTTAAAGTACCATTGATAAAGAACTAATTGACAACGGTGACACAATAGTGAGAAAAAATAGAGCCATCACAACAAAACAAATTTAACAGGAGGGGGAGAGGGGGGGAGGGGGGGAGGGGGGGAGGCAAAATATAAGTAGATCACTATAAAGAAAATGTTATATAATCCAAAATGTTCGTAGTTACACAACTGCATTCTTAGAGATATATGGGGACGTTCAAACTATATAAAGAATTTTAACAAAAAACTAAGTTTTATTAATAGTCTGGTATGAAAAAATAGATTTTTTGCCATAACTTTGGATTGGAAAGAGATGTTGGGGTAATTTTTTCACATAAATTATTTTTGAGACTTGACTTTTTTGTAAAAAATATAAAAACAACATTTTGGAAAAATTAAATTTCGCGAAAAAAATCACCTTGTTGTTTTGATGAAAAAAACAGTAAAATAATTTTTGCGCTTAGCTGGAAGAATTTTTGCAAATAAATGCTATGTCATATGAAAGGTAGCCAGATGTGAAATTTTTAATTGATTTCATTTTTACAACAACAACAATTTTTGAGTCATTTTTTGAGTAAAAAGTCAATTTTTTTGACCTTTTTTGACATAATCATAAAACATATATACACTGACTTAACGGTACAGTTCAACCTATTTTTGTGAAGTGATTTTATTGAACTTTTGAACAAAAAAAATTTGAATGAAATATATTAATGGACAGCGGAGATATTTGCATCGAAAGACCAAACTTTGATTTTCATGTCGTTTTTTTCTCATTCTTAGGCAACGATGTTTTATGAAAAAGTCGTTATACTGAAAATTTCTCCAATTTTAAAAATATGTGAATGTTTTTGATGTCAAAATAACAGAAATTTTTTAAAATTAAATACACAAAAATCTCCGATAGTAAAAAATTTTATAATAACAAAATTACCGTTAGTTGAAAAATTTCAGAGGGGGCGTGGCAAAAACTAAGTATGTAACATTTTAAGTTGAAATGCACTTAATATGTATACTTAGTTTGAGCAAAATCCGTTGAGCCGTTTAGATTTGTATAAAGGTCAAACAAACAAACAAACAGAAAATGAGTTTTATTACTATAGATTTACTTATTCACTAACGACAATGAATTTTATACAATTTTACGCTGTAAATTTAATTTTGCTAAACTAATTTCTGCTATAATTTCAATAGATTAACTTTTGTCTTTTTCAATTAAATCAATAAAAATTCAACAAATTAAAAGCAACTATAGGATAATAAAAATTATTTACACGAACTACCAAAGTAACACTGGGTGTATCAGCTAGTCAACACACAAACTCTTCATTGAAAAAAAATAATAATCCAAGTTAACTCACCATTCCTTCAGCCACCTGCTTGGAAATGTCGAGCAAGTCCGCCGCTGATAACGGTTCACGTTTTGCTGAACCAATTAAATGATTATGATCATCATTATCAGCAACATTCTCATGTGGGCCTTCAAGTGTGCATTTCCTTGAATTGTTTTTTGTTGGTGCGGCGAATTGGGCACGCTTCTTAGCTCTAACATTCTCCTGCAGATACTTATAATATCCTCTGTTCTCAATGGACATACCTTTGTTTTGCAGCGCTTGCTGCGTCATTCTTGCGTTTTTCTGATTATTCTTAACCAGGACGCTGCAATTGCAATTTTTTACTTGTATTGTTGGTCTGATGCTGCTGGCAGCCAATGCTGGTGTATTGTCCAAAAATGAGTTTGTTATGATTATTGTTGGCGGGCTTGCAGAGGCTTTAGATTCGACCTTGTTATCGAGCAACATGTGTTTTGATTGCTTGTTTGTTGCAATTTGAGCATGCTGTGGGTCGATATCCTTTGAAACCAACACGTCAACCTGACATTTACATGCGTTCGTGCAGATTTCATCGTAACCGTAGGATTTGTTGTTGGTGGCAACAGCTTGAGTTATTGTTTCAACTGCTGTTGTTAATATTTCTGCGTTTTGCATATCATAGTCGAGTGTTGTTGTTGTGGTTTTCTTTGGAATATCCTGTTGCCGCTGTTTCTTTACATAATAGTCCTTGATAGCGTTTGTGTTACTTGTATTTAAATTCTTGTATTTTCTTCTGATTTTTGCAATAAATGTTGCGTCTAAATTGAAGACATTGATGTTGTTGTTGTTAGAACTGCTGTTGTTATTACTAGTTGTAGTAGTATTATTGCTTGAATTATTTTTGTTGTTGACTTGTCGTTCCCGCGTCTGCTGCTGTTGTTGCAGCTGCATCTGATACGGTTTACTGCTTAAATGCATCTTTTCTCCTGACATTTTTATGGAATTCAATTTGAAATTCAATTCATGCATGTACTTCCACTCGTTTCTAGAGATTTTTGTTTTTTTGTTATATGTGTTCATCGTTTTGCCACCAGAAAGAAAACATCGAAAAGAAATTGAAAAAGTGAAAATATGGTTTAATTTTTTTATGATGAGTGCTTACATTAAAATGTTTGTATGTTTGCTATGCTTGCAGTATTATTTGAAATGCCAAATGTGTTGGTTGCGAAAAAAAAATAACAAAAACTACCACAAAATCTGCAGTCATTAAAAAAAAAAGTTCATTACAAAACCATCTCTTTTTGATAATGTCAAAAAATAGATGCACATTTTTGATACACTTTTACTCCACATATTTTAAAATTTTTTTATAATAAGATAAGGATTTAATAGATTTTTATTTTATTTACTTGGATTTTCCCGAAAAGAAAAAGTTTTCCTAGAACTTAAACTTTAAACGTGTATGTTGGAGAAAGAGCTTTTCAAATGCTTATTTTACTTTTTTTGACTTTTTATAATAATATATAGGTTAATCCGCCAAAAGTGCCCTTTTACCATTTGAAAAATGGATACATATTAAAATAAAATCTAAAGCTAAAAAAGTATTATGGTTTCATTGTACTATTTGGCCGCAAAGTAGGTTAAAATCGCGGTATTACATCATGAAATTGATTTGGTTTTTAAAAGGTTACAGGAATGACACAAAATGTCAGGAATGATGATGACAGAAATTACAAAACTGTCTTTATTTGGAGAACGCAGGCATCATAGGAAACTAAAACACTATTGCGCACCTATGCCATTGGTTGAATTTTCTGCCGATACCAGCCGATGTCGAATAATCAGTCGAGCACAAGTTACAATTTCCAATATCACAAGCATTCTGTGCTTGAATCAAGCAAATACGCTATCAGTTTACACTCAAGCGTAAATTTCTCAATTCAAGCGTTATTTTGCGAAATTTTTTTTTTGAGAAAATTAAGAACACATGATATTAAGAAAAATAAATACTCAATTCAAGCAACATTTGCTTTAGAATCTTCTACGTTGGGGTCTAATTTTTACTTGAAGAGATACAATTTTTGCTTAATTCAAGTAAACAATTTGCTGAAAACTACAATAATTTACTTAATTTGAGAAATTTATTTTTAATCAATTGAGAACAATTTGCTTGATTCAAGTAAATAATTTACTGAAAATTAGCTTAATTTGAGAATCTTTTTTTCCTTAAATTGAGAACAGTTTGCTTGATTCGATTAAACAATTTGCAAAAAACTAGAATAATTTGGTAGATTTGAGAAATTTATTTCCTTGAATTGAGAACATTTTGTTTGATTCGATTAAACCATTTACTGAAAACTAGAACAAATTTCTTAATTTGAGAAAATTTATTTTCCTTTAATTGAGAAGAAGTTTGCTTGATTCAAGTAAATTATTTACTGAAAACTAGCTTAATTTGTTTAATTTGAGAAAATTATTTCCCTTGAATTGAGAACTATTTGCTTAATTCAAGTAAACAATTTGCGGAATACTAGAATAATTTGCTTGATTTGAGCAACTTATTTTGCTTTAAGTAAGAACAATTTGCTTGATTCGATTAAACATTTTGCTAAAAACTAGAATAATTTGCTTGATTTCAGCAACTTATTTTCCTTGAAGTAAGAACAATTGGCTTGATTCGATTAAACAAGTTGCTAAGAACTAGAATAATTTGGTAGATTTGAAAAATTTATTTCGTTGAATTGAGAACATTTTGCTTGATTCGATTAAACAATTTACTGAAAACTAGAACAATTTACTTAATTCGAGAAAATTTATTTTCCTTTAATTGAAAATAAGTTTGTTTGATTCAAGTAAATTATTTACTGAAAACTAGCTTAATTTTTTTAATTTGAAAAATTTCTTTCCCTTGAATTGAGAACTATTTGCTTAATTCAAGTAAACAATTTGCGGAAAACTAGAATAATTTACTTAATTTGAGAAATTTATTTGCCATCAATTGAGAACAATTTATTTGATTCGAGTAAATAATGTACTGAAAATTAGCTTAATTTGAGAAATTTATTTTCCTTAAATTCAGAACAGTTTGCTTGATTCAAGTAAACAATTTGCTGAAAACTAGAATAATTTGCTTGATTTGAGCAACTTATTTTCTTTGAAGTAAGAACGTTTTGCTTGATTCGATTAAATATTTTGCTAAAAACTAGAATAATTTGGTAGATTTGAGAAATTTATTTCCTTGATTTGAGAACATTTTGTTTGATTCGATTAAACCATTTACTGAAAACAAGAACAATTAACTTAATTCGAGAAAATTTATTTTCCTTTTATTGAGAAGAAGTTTGCTTGATTCAAGTAAACTATTCACTGAAAACTAGCTTAATTTGTTTAATTTGAGAAAATTATTTCCCTTGAATTGAGAACTATTTGCTTAATTCAAGTAAACAATTTGCGGAATACTAGAATAATTTGCTTGATTTGAGCAACTTATTTTGCTTTAAGTAAGAACAATTTGCTTGATTCGATTAAACATTTTGCTAAAAACTAGAATAATTTGGTAGATTTGAGAAATTTATTTCCTTGATTTGAGAACATTTTGTTTGATTTGATTAAACCATTAACTGAAAACTAGAACAATTAACTTAATTTGAGAAAATTTAGTTTCCATTAATTGAGAAGAATTTTGCATGATTCAATTAAATTACTTGCTGAAAACTAGCTTAATTTTTTTAATTTTAAAAATTTATTTTCTTGAATTGAGAACAATTTGCTTAAGTCAAGTAAACAATTTGCTGAAAACTGGAATTATTTACCTCATTTGCGAAATTTATTTTCCTTGAATTGAGAACTTAGTTTAATTCAAGTAAACAGTTTGCTGAAAACTAGAATAATTTACTTAATATGAGAAATTTATTTGCCATCAATTGAGAACAATTTATTTGATTCGAGTAAATAATTTACTGAAAATTAGCTTAATTTGAGAAATTTATTTTCCTTAAATTGAGAACAGTTTGCTTGATTCAAGTAAACAATTTGCTGAAAACTAGAATAATTTGCTTGATTTGAGCAACTTATTTTCTTTGAAGTAAGAACGTTTTGCTTGATTCGATTAAATATTTTGCTAAAAACTAGAATAATTTGGTAGATTTGAGAAATTTATTTCCTTGATTTGAGAACATTTTGTTTGATTCGATTTAACCATTTACTGAAAACAAGAACAATTAACTTGACTTGAGAAAATTTATTTTCCATTAATTGGGAAGAATTTCGCTTGATTCAATTAAATTATTTACTGAAAACTAGCTTAATTTGTTAAATTTGAGAAATTAATTTTCTTTGAATTGAGAACTATTTTTTAATTCAAGTAAATAATTTGCTGAAAACAGGAATAATTTACTTAATTTGAGAAATTTATTTGCCATCAATTGAGAACAATTTATTTGATTCGAGTAAATAATTTACTGAAAATTAGCTTAATTTGAGAAATTTATTTTCCTTAAATTGAGAACAGCTTGCTTGATTCAAGTAAACAATTTGCGGAAAACTAGAATAATTTGCTTGATTTGAGTAACTAATTTTCTTTGAAGTAAGAACGATTTGCTTGATTCGATTAAACAATTTGAAAAAACTAGAATAATTTGGTAGATTTGAGAAATTTATTTTCTTGAATTGAGAACATTTTGCTTGATTCGATTTACGGAAAACTAGAACAATTTACTTAATTCGAGAAAATTTATTTTCTTTAATTGAGAAGAAGTTTGCTTGATTCAAGTAAATTATTTACTGAAAACTAGCTTAATTTTTTTGATTTGAGAAATTTTTTTCCTTGAATTGAGAACTATTTGCTTAATTCAAGTAAACAATTTGCTGAAAACTAGAATAATTTCCTTGATTTGAGCAACTTATTTTGCTTTAAGTAAGAACAATTTGCTTGATTCGATTGAACATTTTGCTGAAAACTAGATTAATTTGGTAGATTTGAGAAATTTATTTCCTTGATTTGAGAACATTTTGCTTGATTCGATTAAACCATTTACTGAAAACTAGAACAATTAACTTAATTTGAGAAAATTAATTTTCCATTAATTGAAAAGAATTTTGCTTGATTAAATTAAATTATTTACTGAAAATTATCTTAATTTTTTTAATTTGAAAAATTTATTTTTCTTGAATTGAGATTTATTTGCTTAATTCAAGTAAGCAATTTGCTGAAAACTGGAATTATTTACTTCATTTGAGAAATTTATTTTCCTTGAATTGAGAACTAAGTTTTATTCAAGTAAACAATTTGCTAAAAACTGGGATAATTTACTTAATTTGAGAAATTTATTTTTCATCAATTGAGAACAATTTATTTGATTCAAGTAAATAATTTACTGAAAACTAGCTTAATTTGAGAAATTTATTTTCTTTGACATGAGAACAGTTTGCTTGATTCAAGTAAACAATTTGCTGAAAACAAGAATAGTTTGCTTGATTTGAGCAATTTATTTTCCTTGAATTGAGAACAATTTGTTTGATTCGATTAAACAAGTTGCTAAAAACTAGAATTATTTGGTTGATTTGAGAAATTTATTTCCTTTTATTGAGAACATTTTGTTTGTTTGTTTCGATTAAACCATTTACTGAAAACTAGAACAATTTATTTAATTTGAGAAAATATATTTTCCTTTAATTGAGAAGAATTTTGCTTGATTCAAGTAAATTATTTATTGAAAACTAGCTTATTTTGTTTAATTTGTGAATCTATTTTCCTTGAATTGAGAACAATTTGCTTGATTCAAGTAAACAATTTGCTGAAAACTAGAATAATTTACTTCATTTGAGAGATTTATTTTCCTTGAATTGAGAAAAATTTTCTTGATTCAAGTAAGCAATTTACTGAAAACAAGAATAATTTACTTAAATTGAAAAATTTATTTTCCTTTAATTGAGAACAATTTGTTTGATTCAAGCAAACAATTTGCTGAAAACTAGCTTATTTTTTTTAATTTTAGAAATTTATTTTCTTGAATTGAGATGAATTCTACTAAGCGATTTGCTGAAAACTGGAATAATTTGCTTAGTTTGATAAATTTATTTTCCTTGAATTGAGAGCAATTTGCTTGATTTAAGTTAACAATTTACTGAAAACTAGAATAATTTTTTCATTTGAAAAATTTATTTTCCTTCAGTTGAGAACAAATTGCATGATCCAAGTAAATACTCTATTGAAAACTAGCGTCATTTTTTAATTAGGAGAAGTTTATTTTCCTTGAATTGAGAACAATTTGCTTTATTTAAGTAAGCAAATTACTGAAAACTAGAATAATTTACTTTATTTGAGAAATTTATTTTCCTGAAAACTAGAATAATTTGCTCGATTTGAGAAAGTTATTTTCCTTGAATGGAAAACAAATAGCTTCTTTTAAGTATTGTATGGTTTTCTTTAAGACCTTCGTCATTATATTATATGCTTTGTTCTTCAACAGAGTTTCCTGATGTTGATAAATTATTGTAAGATAAATTATTTTTTAATATAGTGTTAATGAAAAAATTTCAATGCGTGTTTTTTGGCTACTGATAATGGTAAAGTAATTTTACTTCCACAAAAGTTTGTATAATTTTTAACGATTCTATTGTTTGATTCAAATCTCATGCACTATAAATATCTGATTGGACCGGAGTAAGAAGTAACAGTTGGTAAGGATGTGGTGCTTGGGAACAAGGTATATTTACATAAGTACTTTGCTGGTTACGACCTTGCGTTTTCGGCTTACCCCTGACAAGTATGACCATAACACTTTGAGGAATGATGAGGACTTGCATAAGAAGTGTTATAGTGGTAATAACTTAATTTTAAGAAAAGTGTGGGTTACGACAGTTTGTCATGCAAGCAACGATATAAGTAATATGAAAGTCTATTTTGATTTTTTGTCATAACTTTGGCTAAGGTCAGACCAGAAGCGCCAGATTTTGTGTGTTTATAGTGCTATATGCGTGAAACACAGCTACATCAATGACTCAGTTCGGTCTAAAGTCGACTTAAACGATTATTGCTTATCGACACAGGTTAGGGCCGTTACAAACGCAGTGAAAGAGTTAATATACATCTTATGCAGTACGCGTAGGAGAATAAAGATAAAAAGCGAAAATACACGCACACACACACACACACACAGCAGACTACACGTCACACATACTATTTTAAGGATAGGAAATGAAATTTTTTACGCAAATATTTCCTCTAACAAAAGGCATTTGGTGACTGTCGGTGTATGTTTGGGGTATGATAAAAAATAAAGCGTGTAAGCCACATGCACACTACACTTAACACATACTCATTCACAAAAATAACCTTTATCAAGGTTACAAAGCTTACAGCACAACAAAACTTGGAGTATGAATTGATCCTTAATAAGCATAAATTTTCAGCTTGCAAACCATTTAATCTGACGAAGATAAAGCCACAATCAGGACAAAAACAGAGTTTCAGTATATACGAAAAGAATTTTTCAAGATATTTTAATATCCCAAAATTGCAAAGGAATTTTTTCTTGTTGAGTGGTTTATAGCAAAAAAAAACAATTTTCTTTATATGTATTCTGAAAAATTTTATAAGTCAAATGGTTGCGTACTTAAAAAATTCAACACAAATGAAGAATGTCTACTAACAATTTTATGCAAATAATATATGTTTAATGTTGTGGCATGAGTTGTTATTTACATCCTGGCTTTTTTGTTTGTTTATTTGCCTGAAAGTAATGGTTCAGGCATATCGAAAGGATGTTGCTAGGATGCTACTACAGTGGTTGGGCATGATTTTTCTTACCTGAGAAAGTTGAGCAGATTTCCTAAACTGCAGTACTCCGTGAGTAGCAACATTTCGCTGCAACGCTTGGTGCAATGTCCAATGATGCCCACAATATTTGGATGCCGCTCCACAGATTTCATAACTTCTATCTCACGACGAAAAGCACGCACGTCATCCGCAGATGGATGATCTAAAAAAAGATATAAAAATTGCACTGGTACAATTGCATGAAGTTTTTCTATGAAATATTCTTTATCAACACTTTGATTGCTTTGATTAAAGAAGCAGTTAGTTAAATTTTGCAGAATAATTTTTGCTAAGCTGCTTGACAAATTAGAAAATATTTCCCTATTTTAGCTGAGAAAATATTTATTCATGTATGTTTCCTATGCATTTGCAAATGTGTAGCTAGCATTTCTTTGTAAATCATTAACAACCAAAAGTCATACCCTTGAGCATCTTAACAGCTACTTCGCGTGGGCCCAACTTATCGTCCTTGTAAATACCACGCCGCACCAGACCGAAGGCACCCTCGCCCAATACTTCATACAGCATTATATCGTCTCGATATATTTCCATGGCATCGTTAAAGAAAATCTTCTCCTCCAGGTCCAGTTGAAATTGTGTCAAATTATCCGGAGTTGTTGTCAACAGGTTGGGTAAATTTTTTGTTGGGAAATCAAATGTTGCTTTGGGATCGATTGGCGCTTTTTTTTCCAACTCCTACGAAAAAATAGGGCAAGATGAAAAACATGAAAATAATTTGTGAAAATAAACACTCAAAAGCGGCCATACAAAAAACTTCGCTAGATGAATTAATTCATTGCCAAGAAGCGGAGCAACGTTTAGAACAATGAGACAGACACAATCTGCGTCTACATAAATATTAGTTATAGAAGCATAATGATTTTAAAGAAGAGCAAAATACTAAGGACTAAATAAAAATGCTGCTGATATTTTGAAGCAAAGTACTTAAATTATTGCATAATAGCTTAATTTTCTGTTCAAGTTTGCAAAGTCAGTTGACGGTTGAAGTTTTAATGGGCATCAATACCTTACAATTTTTAGTTTTACACTTTTTAACGCTTTTTTGAGTATTCAAAAATGATATCTAACTAAAATTATTATTGTGTGGTCCAGGCTTTGCAAATTGTAGGTGACCATTACATTTAAGTAAAATTTTAACACTTGCAATTTTAAACGTTTTTTTTTTCTCAAAACCACAATTTTTGCGTCGGGCAAACAACTGGCGCCCTTAATTTTAAAATTATCAACTTCAACTGTAGCTTCAAAGTGACAGTTATTAGGTTCGTTGGTAAGATTTTTTCAGATTGACAAAAAAATGACGAATTAATGACCAATTTAACTAACTTTTTTCTTCAAATTAGTATTGACGCCTTTTTTGTATATATAAATTTTTTTTTGTGTATTTTTATTTTTATATTTTTGATTTTGTGTTTATATCAATATTTTCGCATTATTCTACGTACTTCACTACATTTTTACTATCAACTTTAAAATTGTTTTTGTATTTTTGGTTTTAGACAAGAAAATTACGACCTCCAGGAGCTCGACCGCAGAGGCAGTTCAATTCAGTGGAGTTTTCTTGTTCAGCCGACATTTTGTTTTTAAATAATTAAATACATTTATTTATAAACTTTAAGGGGCATCCATTATTTACGTGAGGTGATTTTGACGATTTTCACCACTTCACCCCCCCCCCTAGTGGGATATCGTAAGATTTGGCTCGACCCCCTTCCACTTTCTCTAATCTCACGAGAGATTCATTGTTTTAATCTATGTTAATCTATGCTTCGCAGCGCTCGTCGAATCGCGTGTTCGGCTAGCCGGTGGTTAAACAATCGACGGGCTACTATCCTACTTTGTGGCGCTCTCATAACCGCGATAAATATTATTGTGTAGAATTTAGTGATATTTTAGTAGAGAAACACGTTTTACTCAATTTAACCCAGTTATCTCATAGTTCTACACTGTTTTTTGGGATAAAAAAATGGCGTAATATTTGCGAGAACCCTTCGTCTAAAACGTAGTTCCTTAATCCTTTTTCAACTTCGAATGTAATTCGAAATAAAATCTGTATATTTTTAATTTTGTTATTATTTTGTATTTTATAAAACTTTTTTCAAGCCAATTAATGTTAATGAACAATCCACTCAATATGTTTTATGTAATATTTGAGGGGAAAAAAGATTTATTTATTGAAAATTAAGATGTAAGATTCTTATGAGAGATGAAAATTGGCAGCTACCGTGTTTGTATATGCGTTTGCTAGCAATGTTTGTTTCATAAAATCACAAGGCGTGGAGAAGTAAACATTCATCATGTTCGTCGTATGGAGCTTGAGTTGATTGAAAATTTGGATTGAAAACTGGGCTGAAAACAAAAGAAAACCACCTTTTTAGGGTCCACTCCAGTCTCAAAAAAACTTTTTAAAATTCTTGCATCAGATTCGAAATCAGCGACCAGCGCATCATCAGTGACCCCTTAGGAAATCAACATGATATTTAATTCTTTCAAGGATACAGTCTTGTAGGCAGTACCTTAACAAACATTTTGGTGCATAAATCGTCCTTTTATGATGTATGATTTAGGAGTTATGGCCAAAAAACAAAAAAACTAGAAAATCACAAAAATTGACGTAAAAAACAAAGACTCTTCAAAAAAAAAATATTTTTTCTAAGAATGCAGTCGTGTGGATATTTTAATTATAAACATTTTGGTGCATAAATTGTCCTTTTATGATGTATGGTTTAGGAGTTATGGTCAAAAACTAGAAAAGCACAAAAAATTACGTAGACAACTAAGATTTTTGAAAAAAATCTTTTTTCTAAGAATGCAGTCGTGTGGGTATTTTAATTACAAACATTTTCGTGCATAAATCGTCCTTGTAGAATATATAGTTTGGGAGTTATGACGAAAAATCACATGTTTTTGGTCAACTACCACTCCAAAAAGTGTTCTTCAACTCCTAAACTACAAGAGATAGAGCAAAATTCATTTCGACAAAGAAATAACCCGCCTTAAGAATGATGCCATGGTGATAATTTTAATGCATGAATCGTCCTTGTCTGATATGTAGTTTGGATTTTAGTGCGAATTTATGGCAAAAAAATAAAAAAAAAGTTCACAAAAAAGGACATAAGAAATTAACATAAAATCTAATTTTGAAAATTCTTCCAAGGATGCAGTCTTGTAGGCAGTGCCTTAACGAACATTTTGGTGCATAAATTGTCCTTTTATGATGTATGGTTTAGGAGTTATGGCCAAAAACGAAAAAAAAACTAGAAAATCACAAAAAATTACGTAGAAAACTAAGATTTTTGAAAAAATCTTTTTTCTAAGAATGCAGTCGTGTGGGTATTTTAATTACAAACATTTTGGTGGATAAATCGTCCTTGTAGGATGTATGGTTTGGCAGTTATGACGAAAATCCACATACACAAAGAGTATAAAGCAAAAAACACATTTTTAGGGTCCACCCTAGTGCCAAAAGAATTGTTTGAAATTTTAACATTAGGTTCGAAATAAGTGATTCTTTATACTGCTAGCAGCTATCTAGCATATATACAAAGAGTATAAAACAAAAAAAAACATATTTTTGGGGCCACCCTAGTGTTAAAATGTGTTTTTAAATTCTAACATCAGATTCGAAATAAGCGATTAGGGCATCTACAAAAACTATAAAACAATAAAACACATATTTAGAGTTCACCCTAGTGACAAAAAAACTTTTTTGACATCCTAGCATCAGATTCAAAATCAGCGAACCCTTAATACTGACAGCATATTCACAAAAAATACAAAAAAAAAAGTTTTTAGGGTCCGAATTAGTGTCAAAAACATTTTTAAATTCTAACATCAGAAGATTATACTATATTAATTCCAATAAAGATTCTTAAGGTACTATTACAGTGTGTAAAAAATTAAAAATCAATTTTTTTTCATGAATTAAATTGTGAGCTTTAGATCAAGTAAGTTTTTAAAGAAGGCAACAACAACAACAACAACAACAACTCTGTATAGAGTCAATCACTTAGCTGACTAGACAGTCTGTTTCGGAAATCGCTACATTTTCCTCTTCAGTAGTCTTTGAGTGATTAAGCTGTGATCAACTCACTGTTTAAACTAGTATATGAGTGCGCAGATTTTGGAATTCATTCTTTTGAATTATATGGCTGCTAATCATATGACATTTCAAAGCAGTAGGCTATTTATAGATCACTGCCATCAACTCTATCAAGGTTGCCATCTGTTCTAGTTGCTTCTTTATTTATTTCAATATTCATTGGTGTTCGATAGTTTGTCGAAATGCACCATAGAAATGAAACTTCTTTGCTTCACCAGAAGCTAGGTTCTAACTGAAATTGTTTTTTTCGTTAGAAAATGGTTCTTTAAGGTCTTAAGAACACGTATACAAAATTTTAGAAAAAATATCAAATAGAAAAAAGTTATAACATATCCCTGCAGTGTAAGACTAATCAGCAGTAAAAAATAATTAGTCTTTAAACTAGTTAAAATAAACTAGTTCATGTTTTGCCACGATTTACTAGCTGCAAAAATAGTTTAAATCCAACTAGTTTATGTCAAGTCACAATAAACCAGTTGTCAAACTAGCCAAAATCAAACTATATTATATATTGTTAAAATCAACCAGTTCCACAACCGGTTGGAGCTAGGTAAATTTTGGAATACTTTAAAGTTTTGAAAATATTCAATCCACCAATAGTCCTTGCGTTCGTCACGATCGTAGAAATATGGCGAACCATCTTTATTACCGAAGGTTTCCGATTCCAAGATAATAATTATATTATGAACAAATCCTGACAACATATGAATAAAGTTTTCTTTCATTATACTCATGTAATTTATGAACTTTAAAAAATTTACTTTTGTATCAAATAATAAAACTCTATGTAAAATACAAGCATCAAATGCAGACGATAAGAACTAAAACATTCATTGAACTTTTCGGAAAAATACAATTAGTATTATAATTAAAATGTTTCTTTCATGTACTTTATGAAATTTAAAAATTTACTTTTATGTGAAATAATAAAACACTATGTAAATTTTACTTGAATTTTTTTAAATAGTCGCTTTAGTAGAAGCTCCAACTTCAGAAGATAAATTTCCGAATACAGAACTGGTTAAATCATTGGTTTGATATAACTAGTTGTAAGCTAATGAAAACATGACTATTTGCCAACCACTCAGGAAAGGTTAAACTAGAAACTAGTTCAAATTTGGCATTATATGATTTGTTTACTGTATATCTTATAAAATAGTTTTCATCTGTTCAGAATAGGACAGTTGATATTTCCTATGACATCGCCATGTTAAAAATACCAGTTTGGCATCATAGTGACATCATATGAAAAAAATACGATCTTGAACTAGTACTGCTCAGTTTTCAACTAGTATGCAGACTGGTTTTAAACTAGTTGGTAACAGTGCAGGGATATTAATATATGTACGTATGTCGTATGATATTCAAGAACCTTTAAATGTTTAATCGCGTATTTGTCGAACAAGGTTTTTCGAATCGGCTTCTAAGATATCTGGAGTTCTACTTGATCGATTTCGATGAATCTTGATTCATTGTGATCCTTATAGACGCTGTTAAGCACTAGACCTATAAAAAGCCAAAAACTTTTATATTTTTCTTTTTGTATGGCTGAAAGTTTTGGCAAAAAAGGGAGTTTTTTGTTCATTTTTTTTTCAAAGCAAGCCATTTTTTATTTTTTTTATTTGCTTAGTGAGTGCTCAATTGCAACCCTTAACTCAAAAATGCACTTTGATTTTTTACTTTTAGACGCTTTGTTGATCCTAGGGACGAGAAGCCAATTGCAACAATTTTTTAAACACCCTAACTTCAACGCCCTGTAGAAAATTAACAACAACTATAAAGGCAAACAAAAAATTTTTTTTATTTCCTCATGAATAATTCTTCAATATGTAAAAAATTTTAATCATTAAAATTAATCATAATAGGTAAAAAATTAATAAAAAATGTGTCTTGTTTATAGCTACTCACTGTAATAGTACCTTATTTACAATAAAGATTCTCATTTATGATTTAAAACCAACACGCAAATAAAAATGGTGCCGGGACATAGCCCCAAGGGACATAATACCAAATTTCAAATGTGTGATTATGACCGCTTTAAAAGAGGACATAATCCCAAAAATAAGCGGTCATAATCCCAAATGGGAATTCTGATCCCTTGGGACTATGTCCGCTTTTAAGAGGTCATAATGCCAAGTGGTTTTAACAAATTCTGATATCTGTGTCGATAAGCAATAACAGCTTTAGTCTGATTTCAAAGTTTCGAGAAATCTTGCTTCAAAGTTTTCAATCGCCATATAAGTTATATGGAAGGGTCTTTTATTTTTGTGTCATAACTTTGACTAAGGTCATGCTAAAAGCTCCATATTTTGTGTGTTTATAGTTCTATATGCGTGGAACACAGCTGCATCAATAACTCAGATCTGTCTTAAGTCGTCTTAAGCTATTTTTACTGTAGACAGTGAAGCCAGTGTTGAACTTACTGAGAGATGTAATCTCTAAGTAGCGGCCGAAGGCCGTCTATTAAAAAAAGGAATTATATCCAGAAGTACTGTAGACAGCGAAGCTGGTGTTGGACTTAATGAGAATTGGAATCCCTGAGCAGCGGCCGAAGGCCGCCTATTAAAAAGCGAATTATCGATGTCTGCAGTACTTCTGGATTTAATTCATTTCCTAGTAGGCCGCTTCTTAGGGATTACAGCCCTCAGTAGGTCCAATGGGCGATTTTTTATTTTATTTGGGTGATTTTACATAGCGCTGCACAGTGCGCTTTTTTTAATTTTAGGATGACATTTGGGTTTTTTTTTTAGTTAAATTTAAAAAAAAAATATTTTTATTCGTCAAAGTATAAAACATGTATTATAAATGTGGTATTAAAAAATTGATATATTTAATGCTTTTTTTTATAAAATTCGTCAAAATTTAAACTTTTTTAACAGAAATAAGCTCAATAAAACCCAAAAAATGAAGTCAAGCTTAAACAAAAATAACTTCGAGCACAAAGTATATTTCAAGGTTTTGTTTTTTTGGACTTCTTTATGTCTTAATCGCCATTGAATTTAATATAAAACACAATACAGAATTTTAACAAATAAAAATATTAAAAAATCGTTGAAATATGCCTGTGAATTTTTCAAGGAATGAAAATTTAAGTAAAATTTAGTAGAAAATATCTAGCTAATTAAGTATTATTAAAGTCAAAGGCTATAATTATTTGAAAATATCATACTTCTACTTTCTCTTTCTATAAACACCTGCTGCATCTAGCTGCTTTTAAGAAAACTCAACTGATTTGAAAAAAGTCTTAAAAATCAAATTTTGCCCTAAAATGCACTGATTTCCAAGACAATTAGTCTTAAATGCCTCATAAGTTCAAAGAAAAATTAAATATAATTCATAATTTAAAACAAGTTGTGACCTTATTTTGTATTAGCAACCATTTTTGAAAAAATTTTTTTAATTTCGCTTATTTGGTAATATTGTTTTATAAGAGATATATCTAAAAGTTATCCGATTTGAAATATTTTTAGCATGGCGTTTAAGTGAAGTTAAATATACATAATTTACTCTTTTAAAACATAAATAAACAATTTTATGCGGGTTTTTTTTTATTAAAAAAATATGGTTTGTATGGGAGGTAGACGATGCAGTTGACCTAGAATTCCAATTTTTTGTGCTGTTACTTACATTACACTCATTTACACAAAATTTTACGGCCCTAGCTTTTATAGTTACTGAGACAATGCAAATTTCATCACTGGATGAATTTTTGCAAATAAGTGCTAAGTCATATGAAAGGTAGCCAGATGTGCAATTTTCTATTAATTTAATTTTTACAAAAAAAACAATTTTTGAGTCATTTTTTGAGTAAAAAGTCAATATTTTGGACCTTTTTTGACATAATCAGAAAACATATATACACTGGCCTAACGGTACAGTTCAATCTATTTATGTAAAGTGATTTTATTGAACTTTTAAACAAAAAAAAAAATTGAATGAAATATATTAACGGACAGCGGAGATATTTGCATCGAAAGACCATAATTTGATTTTCATGTCGTTTTTTCTCATTCTTAGGCAACGATGTTTTATGAAAAAGTCGTTGTACTGAAAATTTCTCCAATTTTGAAGATATGTCAGTGTTTTTGATGTCAAAATAACAAAAAATTTTTAAAATTAAATACACAAAAATCTCCGATGGTAAAAATTATCACAATAACAAAATTACCGTTAGTTGAAAAATTTCAGAGGGGGCGTGGCTAAAACTAAGTATGTAACATTTTAAGTTGTGATGCACTTAATATGTGTACCTAGTTTGAACGAAATCCGTTAAGCCGTTTAGATTTGTATAAAGGCCAAACAAACAAACAAACAGAAAATGAGTTTTATTACTATCAGGGGTTGAAAATAAACTGTACGAAAAAACAAACTCTTCATCTGCTAAATCTGCGAAAGCAAACAGTTTCACTATCTGCTTAGGTTTGGATCTTTGCTACAAACAGAAATGCGTACCAAAGCGAACAGAAAATTAAGAGAGAAAGAAAACTATTGTTTTGTGTTCTAAGAAAACAACAAGTATTTCGTTTTTTAGATTTTGTTGTCACGATCACAACCACAACAAGTAACAAATGTTGTGTTCGTTTTGCTACGGAAATTCAAAAAGAATTTCGTCATGTTTTAAGCAGCATTTTTTTTTTGGAAGCTAAGATTTTTTAAGTCTCGTTCTGTTGATTTGCTTGCATGAAAATTCAATAACCGATAGATTTGTACGACATGGTTTTAGTGACATGATTGTTTGTATGCGGACACCCAGAAGGGTGGCAGGTGGAATGTAGCTGTTTTCAGAAGAATTTTTGAGGGGGAAAAATTAATATGACCAGCTCATACATTTCACGCTCCTAGTTATCGAATTTTTTATTTCTTTCTTATACTTTTAAACGAGCAATATTTATTTGTTTGTTTATTTGTTTATATGTTTGTTTGTAAACGGCCCAAACGATTTTGATGAAACTTTCAGTATAGGGATTTACAGGGGCGAAAAAGCGAAAATTCGTTTAGCACCGCACGTAGGGGTATATGACCGATTTAGGCAGCCAAAATTAATTTATTCGGTAAAAATTTTCTATTCAAGTCCGTTATTTGATTTTAACCCTGCACGACCATTGGGACATATGCAACACTATTCAACATTGCAAACAAATTTGTTAAGCAGTGCACATTGGGGTATTTGACCGATTTAGGTAGCCAAAATTAATTTATACGGTTAATAGTTTCAATTCAAGTCTACTTTTTGATTTTAACCCTGTACGACTATTGGGATATGTTAAAGCAAATGTTCCCTTAGGCGGGAGACAGCTAAAAATTAAATTTTTTTACAATAACGCTAAGAAATGAAGCAGAACATTGATTTTGTGCTGTTGACATACATAATCTCTTAAGCGAATAGGCAGCTAAGCGATTATACTGCATATATGTACATTTATTAGACGATGTGTTTGTTAGAAAAACAATGTTCGAAGTGAGAAAATAACAAACATACATTAAAATTCTGCTAATAAACTACTATTAATTAAAGTTAAAAAAATTTGCTAACAGTAAGAAATCTATACTTTGCAGTGTTTAGCCATAATCAGTCTCATAGCGTAAAAACTGTGGCTTTTACGATAAAACTGTTAATCGTCTTTTTGAAGATAACTATCTGATTTGCAATTTTGTTGCAAGCATATTTTACCTCTGACATAAAGGAGCGGAGATATTGGCGAATGACTTCGGTGAACTTTGAGCACAAATATCTTTAAGTGCGTACATGGTATCAAAGGGAAGTAATTATGTAGTAAGAGGTTTTCATTCACAAAAACCCTCGGGCAAAGTCAAAAGTTTCGTCACAGAAAAATACCAAGAATGCAGAAGAATTGGTTTTGACGAGTAGTTTTCAAAAATATATTAAGCCGGTGAGGTTAAAAATTCGTTCCACTATAATGCACTTATTAAAATCATACTTTTTTATTCAAATAAAATAAGTTGAACAATTTTGTCTTTATTCGTTTTCAATAAAAAACTAGGTATGTGACGGATGTCATTTTGCGGATGCGGATCTGTAAAGGGCCTTCTTTGAGGATGCGGATGCAGACAATTGAATTCGTGGCGCATGCGGATGCTCTCAGTTAAATTATAACTATTGATTTTTACATCATTTAAAAACAAATTCTAAATGTTTGATAGTTTAAATCATACTTTAGTTAATATTTTTTTTTATTGCTAATATTTATTTTTTTATGTAAACCTTTTTAAGGAATAAAATAACAAACTCATTAATTACAAAAAAAAAGTATAAATATTAAATTTAAAGGACTTTTATAGTTATTTAGTTCAACTAGACAAACTTAAAGCAGAACTTTAACTATTAAAATTATTTTAAAAATTATGTTAATACAGTACCTCAGAAGTTAGAAGCTGTTTTTAAGTCGGGATTTTCTAATTTCTGAAATCTTATCATTTCGGAGTTAAAATTTGTAAAGTTGAATTTATAAAAATATTGCTCAAGCAATAATTTAAAGATATAGTTACTGGATAAAAATAACACACTTATAATGTGTAGAAAATTATACACATTTTTATGTAAATGGCCTTATTTTGTAAAACGTTCTTTTGTCTGGTAAATTTCGTTTTCATATGAAGCAAAACGAAATCTTTTTCTCTCACTGAAATTTTCTCAAATAATTTTTTTTAAAAAGAAAAAAAGAACTCTCATACACAAAAGAAAAAATTTAATACAAAATAAAGTATTACTTGAATATTGCAGTATATAATAAATAATTGAAGTTTACTAAAATAATAAATGAGACATTTTTTTAATTTATTTTTTATTACTAAAGTATTGCCTACTTTATATCTTCCGTACACACTCAAAATAGTATGCACCTACAATGTACATTTTTATAGAACTACAAAGCAGTCTTTTTGTTTTTTTAAGGTTTAGTATTATAAAAATGGAAATATTTTGTTTTCTTTTCCTTTATTCCACACACACAAAATTCGTTCGTAAGTTTAATTAACAATTTTGGCTTCAGTACCTATGAAACTTTAATATTAATTACAATAGGTATGATAAAATCGAAAACGATAATATCGAATGCATTAAATTAACCAAAATATTTTGCGTTGACACGATAAATCAAATAATAGACTAATTCATAATTTTTGATTAGTACAATGCGTTGTAAATATTTTTATTAAACCAAACATATGTATTTGAATTAAATAACTGATGCAAGGAATTTTTACCAAAAATACCTCAATATGGCCTCAATATAGCACAATAGCCATAACAAACAAAAAGGGCCGAGACTGGCCGCAACCGAAACCGAAACCGAATATTCTACACTATAATAAGGTCACAAGCTTCATTTTAAATTTTTCGTAGGAAACGCTGCACTGTTAAATATAAATTGCACAAACAATTACCTCGGAAATTAAAATACAATCTTCTAATTTCAGAAGCTTTAATGTTTTCAAAATTCAACTTCTAATTTCTAGATGATTATAATTTTATTAGCTTCTTATTTCTGAGGTTTTACTGTATTTAATTATAAAAAGGGTAAATTGTATTTTATAAAAAGTAAAGAAGCCATAAAGTATATACTTGATGGCTTCTTAGTTTTTTAACTTCTTCTTTTTTTGTTGATAATAAAATTCAGATCTTAGATGCGGATGCGGAGGCGGATATCAAAAAATTAATAATGCAAAAAGTGCATATTATTCATAAATATAATAATAATTTCGTTTTTAAACACTCCTTACTCGCAAAAAATTAGGATAGAAATTAAAAATGTCATTTCTAATATCTAAACCGAAATAACCTATCTTCCCCGCTGTGCACTGTCCAATCACCGAGACATTGTATTTTTCACAAACAAAACGTTACCTCATATTCATATGCACAAAAGCACAACGCATCTATATAAAACAACAAATTCAATAAAAGCAACAAAACAAAGAAAAATTCCAACGTAATAACTTTTTCAACACAAAAAAAAGTCGCATCATAAATGAAACGAACAAACATTGCAGACCTCTCTTCGTATTTTGGTGCTTCCATCAACCTACAAGAGATCGCTAAAGATACTTTACTTTGATTGTTTTTGTGCCCACGATTCAAAAGCATAACATCGAGAGGAAGTTTTTTCTATTCGAAAAAAGAAACATTTCATTTTGCTTTTCTCTCTCATCTCTGCTTGCTTCTGTTTGTGCTACTTTTTGAATCGGAGAGAGAAAACTAAACAAACCAAAATACTTGTTGTGATCTTAAGAAGAAACAAACAGAACAGAAAAATACTTTTCTTTAGAGTTTGTTTGCGAGCCCTGATTACTATAGATAGTCAATTGTATGAAAAAATAGATTTTTAGCCATAACTTTTGATTGGAAAGAGATATTGGGGTAATTTTTTCACATAAATTATTTTTGAGATTTGACTTTTTTGTAAAAAATATAAAAACAACATTTTGGAAAAATTAAATTTTGCGAAAAAAATCAAAGGGGGTACCCTTGTTGTTTTGATGACAAAAACAGTAAAATATTTTTTGCGCTTAGCTGGAAGAATTTTTGCAAATGAATGCTATGTCATATGAAAGGTAGCCAGATGTGCAATTTTTAATTGATTTAATTTTTACAGCAACAACAATTTTTGAGTCATTTTTTGAGTAAAAAGTTAAAAATTTTGGACCTTTTTTGACATAATCATAAAACATGTATACACTGACTTAACGGTACAGTTCTACCTATTTTTGTGAAGTAATTTTATTGAACTTTTGAACAAAAAGAATTTGAATGAAATATATTAATGGACAGCGGAGATATTTGCTTCGAAAAACCAAACTTTGATTTTCATGTCGTTTTTTTCTCATTCTTAGGCAACGATGTTTTATGAAAAAGTCGTACTGAAAATTTGTACAATTTTGAATATATGTGAGTGTTTTTGATGCAAAATAACAAAAAATTTTTAAAATTAAATACACAAAAAATTCCGACGCTAAAAATTATTATAATAACAAAATTACCGTTGGTTGAAAAATTTTGGAGTGGGCGTGGCAAAAACTAGGTACGCAGCATTTTAAGTTAAGATGCACTTACTATGTATACCTAGTTTGAGCGAAATCCGTTGAGCCGTTTAGATTTGTATAAAGGCCAAACAAACAAACAGAAAATTAGTTTTATTACTATACACTCACAGAACTGGCGATGCTATCAAAACTTCGCTTCTTCTAGCCGTAATATTACGGTTCTCAAAAAATTTAATATGCGAGGCTCTGACAACTTCCATAAGGGCTGTTAGATTCTTGTTTAAGAGATTCTCTGCCGGTTTTGACAACCTCACAGAAAGTTGTAAGAACTTTTAATGGTGAGAGGAATTCGGTTTTGATAGCCGAATTGTGGAGAGGTCATAACAGCGCCTTTTGCGATGGTGAGAGGAATTCAGTTTTGACAGCCGAAATTGTTATCACCAATTTCTTAATGCCGTTTGTTTAATAAAAGTGTTATTTTTAAATATTTTTTAAATTTTTATTTCAAATCATTTGAAAAATATTACTTTTTTGATCAAATAAATATAAAATTTTAATTGTTCATAGAACTTTACAAACTATTTTTTAAAAAATTTTTTTTTATTGAACTTTAAAAATCGCATATTATAAACGACAAACCATTAGCATGCATTTGAAACATGCTTACAAATAGTCTTAGACAATGGAATTGTAAAATAGTCCATGCCTTTTTCAGTACAATAGGCATAATATATATTATCAAATTATAGCGATTATCAAAGAATATACCGATTAACTTTAAAAACATTTTTTTTAATACTTGCCAACAAGCACGCTGCAAAACCAAAACTAAAATGGAGAAATTTGTCTTTTGTGGTTTAAGTATCATCAGTAAAAGCGTGAAAACCGTATTGAGGCTACAATAGCCGTATTGGAGTTTCTCTACACGCAAGATTTAAAAGTTGGTTGCAGTAGCCACAATACTGAATGTATCACAACTGTAACCACAGCTCTTATTTTAAAAAGACGCTCAACATAATTTTTGTTTTTTTTTTATGATTATTGCAGATTCAATTAGGGCTATGAGAGCTTTAATAAAGTGCTTGCAATAAACTTTCAGCTAAGGTGACTTCATTTCATATATTATAACTCTAGTATGGCTACTACAGCCTCATCTTTTTCATGGCAGCCGTGTACGAAATTCAATAATTCCCTGAGTGTAGATAACAATTCAATTACCTAAAAACGTACTGTGAACTTACAACGTTATTCTATTTTACTTGCTGTGGAGCGTTTTTTGGACGTATGCCTTTTTTTTTTTTTTCTTAACATTTTTTCATTAGCACAATTCTTTAATCTTTTATTATTATTAATATTGTTATCAATTCAATTTTCAACATTGGACTTCCTTTTTGAGGCATCTGTTGCACTTATCAATTACATTATATAATTCAACTCTAATAATTTTCTATGTAACTTACAACGTTCTTCCACTGACTGACACTTTGTTATTGCTTTTTGATAGCAATAAGGTGCATATTTTTGGCTAATTTGGTGTTAAGACAATGTAAGAGAGTCATGTTAACGGTAATCTGCAATAAAATTGGTTTTGCAAAAAGTGGCTTTTGCAACGTTATTCGCGGCTGTGCCTCATTTGTAAAACCAATTCAAAAATATTGGTCTTATAAATTTGAAATTCGGGCGTCTTTTCTAGAAAACTGCCTTATATATATTCAAAATATATTTGAACACTAAAGATGTTTCTATTTTTGTATGAAAATTAACACATTAACAATAATGATGATATTTTTCAGTGTACAAATTTTTTATGCTAATTAAATATACAATTGCACTCGAGCAATCAGCTTATAAAATATGCAAGCAATTTAACAAGGATATCAAATTAAAAAGAACCACATACAATGGTTTTATTTCAATGGGCATCGTTCCAGAGGTCAATGTTGTAATTAAGACTAACTTTGTAAATCAAGGCACAGCTACAAACAGTAAATACCTAAAATAACTTATCGATATTTTGATTCGGAAAAAACTCAAACGTGTTGAAAATTTAAACATTTAATTATAATTCTTTTGGCCGATGGCCTTATTTGTTTATGTCATATTTGATAGTTTTATAGCATTATATTTCTAGTGAACAAATATTTTAATTCTTATGAGCATTTTGTTTTGCTTTCTGTAGACTTCAAGAATATAAAGTGTAAAAACTCTCCATACATACCTCAAAATATTTGCAGCGCTCCTGATAACGTTTCAATTTAGCACGCCGATGGCAAATTATAAATGTTGTCAATATAAGAATACCAAAACAAAAGAGGGGCGCTAGTATGGCGGAAATCAATTTAACAACATGGTGTTTGTCTAAAAATATGAGAGAAAAAGAGAGAAGGAGTGAAAAGTAAATGTTGAAAGGCAAGATTGAGTAAAACACACAACTTTGTTTATTTATCAGATTATGTATAGTCAGGTGAAAGAAATGCTTCAAGCATATTGAAACATTTTTTTGGTTTTATTAAAATAAAATTACAACAAAGCAACACTTACCTGCGACAACAACAAGCATTTTGGCATCATTTATAACATAGGCACACGAGTTGCCACCGGGTGTATAGACCGTTAGATTCACCTGATAGCTGGAGCCAAATAAAGTTATTCTTGGCAAAAAAACCGAACTGTGCAGCTTGAGATAAAATAAAGAAAAAAAGGACGAAATGGAAAAAAAATAATTAATTAACTTGAAATGCGAGGATCAAAATGTCATCATTATAGGTGAAAAAGTTGAAGAGTGCAATTGCTGGCACCTTGATTCATCAAACAGCACTTCAGAGTAAAGTTTATACTCATTAAAAAAACACTTGAAACACTTAATAAATTGTCTAATGTTTCAAAGAATGAATTGGAAATTTTAGTAAGACTCTTATGAAAAACAAGTAGAAGATAAATTTCATTGGACAACCAATGATTAAAAAATGTACAACTTTCGGATTTTCTTTCTTTATGAATATGTTACACGTCGATACTATTACAGTGGGTTCAACCTATAATAGTAGAATTCCTTGCAGTACTAATTGCTTTGTTGTCGAAAGGGTTCCTTGCTATAAATATATATTTATATATAATGGTTGATGAACATCTTACCTGGACCGCACACATTTCATTGCTGAAGAAATATCTTTTTTCTTCATTACGATGCTTTTATAAACTAAGACATTTTTGTTTTGAAAGTACATTAACTAAAATATACTACGGGATTTTTCATTCTAGATTACAATATGGTGTGAGTTGCTGGGGAGGTGCTTATCTGAATAATATACGTCCCCTGTTATTATTACAAAAGAGTGCCGTTAGAATAATCTGTAAAGTAAATCGCTTGACTGCATCTATTAATCTATTTAGGCGTCTAAAGATCTTACCATTAAGGCATCTGTATTATTTTAAAGTTCTAAAAATATTTTTTAAGAGAAGTGGGTATATGCAGAATCCCATATGTGGTAATTACAACTTAAGAACGAACCAATATTCTACCGTGACTGTTCCAGTTTTTCGCACAACCCACTATCGTAATTTTTTTTCGATTTTATCTTATAGACTTTACAATAGACTCCCTGCAAGTATACGCCTTGAAAGAAATTTGAGTACTTTCTTAAGAAAAATAAAATTGTGGATCTTTGAGTTAGACCACTCGGAAGTTGAATTTTTGTTGCGCTCCATTAGCTAATTTTTGTTTGTTCTTAATTTTTTAGACAGAAATAATTTTTTTCTCTTCTAATAATAATTGTTAATATTTATAACTTTTTTTTAATTATATTGTTTGATTCAATTCACCCCACAAAACACTTTTTATGTTAACACAACTAATTTAGTTTTATATATTTATTGAAGTGGCATTTAACACTATTTATTCTAATACTAAATGTCAATACTATTCTTATAAGTAATAATTGTTCTAGTGATTGTATTTTTAATAATCTTGTCAAAACTTTTTTACTATGAGAATAAAGAATAATAAAAAAAAAAAAAAAAAAAAAAAAAAAAAAAAAGTACACACTTGATTATATTTACACTTCATTATGTTGACCACGCGACTATATTTACAGTTTTAAATTTTTGAAAATTTTATATTCCTTACATTTCTTGTAAGGTGAAAGAAAAAAAAAAACGACGCAGTAAGGAAATATAAGAACTTATTTTTGTACAGTGTTAATTTGTTTTAGTATGTATGTATTAGAGCCCTGCCCCAGTGGGCATTTTAGCAAGTACTCCGCAAATTAAGGCATGCTACCACTGCTATTATTGGCGTCAATACACCTTTCATGATCACTGCATTAATGAGTACTTCTGTAAGGCCTTCATTTTAAAGGTTCTGATTCTTTTCATATTATTTTATATGAAAAAATTTACAAAAAAAATTCCAACAAAAATTTTAAATATTGTACACAGAACAGATTGTAAAAAAATGTAGATTTAAATAAAAATTTTTTTTTGTTCGAGTTGGGTCTCGAACCCAAGCTCCCGAAAGTTTACTTTCATTTGTATTAATGCAAAATAAGCAATTGATTCTTAACAACCACAATAGACGATTGGGTAAAATGTCAGACCGCCGCATGAGAGGACCATGGTTCAAATCCAAAATTGTTAGTCGTTTTTTATTTGAAGTTGATATTTATATTGCTTTGCCTTCTAACGTGACTTCTCAAAAGAGCGCTTCTAGCGGGTCTCTTTATAGCAAGGAGAGCGGAAGGCCTGACACATTTTCCCATTTCAAACAAGCAATACAATGGAACTACTGCCCCACTGGGGTGTAGGTGCACTTAAAATCAGCTTCAAAACATTTGTTCATTTCACACTACACTGCACTGTCTTGCTTGCTGCAAAAAAATCATGTGTGTGATTGCAGCGAAGACGAACAAAACATGATAGCGCAATCAAAACAGATCATAGAGATTGTTGATCTAAGATATCGGTTGTCAGAGAGCTCACTGCAGTCAATGCAACGAAAACTTGTTCACTGGCAGCAGATGGTTTGTATCAGAGAACGAATTCGGTGCTGGCGCAAACACTAGGTAAAAATGGGTCGCTAAATCCGAATCCGTTCTCAGAAATTCAAAGTTACAAGAATTTGCAAAAATACAAAAAAATTTAGGTGGCAGCCCAATTAAAAAAGAAAAATATGTGCATATTTTTTTGCAATTTTCAATTTTTTTTTCAGTTATACACAGTGAAGAATTATAAAGAAAAACAAAAATTGTCATTAGGACATGTACACAAACAACTTTATCTTCTTAACCGTTAGTCCTAAAAGAAAATGTTCGAGACATATTTTAAAGATCTTGAATTGGTCTCTATTGTGGTGACCTTTTTTACAAACACTTTCGTACAAAATTTAAAATTTCTGTTGACCACTAAAAATTTCATTCACATTTTTCAGAGTCAGCACCACTATTTTTTTGGCACTTTGAAAATATTATCGTATTGAGGCATTCATTTTTAATGCATTCTCAAAATTTGATGTTGGAGAATCAATGTTTACTATTTTTGACGAAATTTTCAAAAACTGACTACACAATTTTAAGTACAAATATTGTCGCTGCGCCAACAAAAATATTTATAAGTATTTCAGTAACTTTTCAGGAGAGCAAAAAAACAATTTTTTTTTCGGAGCATTTCTAGTACTGCGAGCAATAACTGTTTTTATCACTTCTAAATAAAAAATATAAAAAACTGTAAATGTAGAAATGTTTGCAAAAGATAGTGTGAATAAAATATGCAATAATAAAATTTACAAAAATCACATAACTGTTTTTTCTGGCGCAGCTACGATATGTAAAATCAGTCACATTGAAAAATTTTATCCATTCATTAAAATATACCATTCCTCGGCAGAAACTCTATTTTTTTAATTTGGTAAAAGATTTTTTGGTTGTAATTCCATGATGTATACCTTTATTAATACTATATTATGTAAAATGGTTTAAACATTTTATTTATAATTTTCTTTTGTTCTTGTACACTTGAACAATAGCTGAAAAAGTTGATGTGGATGTATTGCGCATAAGTTACTATGCAATTTCGCAATGCTTAAAGCACGACACAGTAGCAGTTCATTTATTCTAGCGTGGCTTAACTAATTTCCTGCTGAAAAAATTGCGAGAAGTAAACAAAATATTTTACTTCTCAGATGGAGCAGTCACTCAATATAAGAAAAAAAATTTTTTAAATATATGCAAGCACAAAGTCGATTTCAAGGGCTTGGCAGGTACAGTAAAAAGACTAGCGGCCAAGGCTACTCAGCAAACATTAATAATCCGACAAATACTCCTGTAGTATTCTATAATTGGGTTTCAAACAACATGACAAGTATTGAATCGGAATATTTTTCATCAAAGCAGTACAACTCTGAAAAACCATCTCTCAAAAAGCGATTCGAAAAAGCAATAATGATACGCGGGACTTTAACCCACCATTCCTTTATACCACGGAGCAAAGGGAAAATTGATATGCGCATTACATCCACACCATCTTTTTGCTTATCAACTATTGCTTAAGTTTACAAGAACAAAGAAAAAAAAATTATAAATAAAATGTTAAAGCAATTTTACATAATTTAGTATTAACATAGGGATACATCACGGAATTACAACCAAGAAGTATTTTAGCAAATTTAAAAAATAGAGTGTCTGTAGAGGAATCTATGGTAATAAAACTCATTTTCTGTTTGTTTGTTTGTTTGTTTGGCCTTTATACAAATCTAAACGGCTCAACGAATTTTGCTCAAACTAGGTATACATATTAAGTGCATCCCAACTTAAAATGTTACATACTTAGTTTTGGCCACGCCCCCTCCGAAATTTTTTGGCTAACGGTAATTTTGTTATTAAAAAACTTTTTAGTATCGGAGATTTTTGTGTATTTAATTTTAAAATTTTTTGTTATTTTGACATCAAAAACACTCACATATATTCAAAATTGGAGAAATTTTCAGTACAACGACTTTTTCATAAAACATCGTTACCAAAGAATGAGAAAAAAACGACATGAAAATCAAAGTTTGGTCTTTCGATGCAAATATCTCCGCTATCCATTAATATATTTCATTCAAATTTTTTTTGTTCAAAAGTTCAATAAAACCAATTTACAAAAATAGGTTGAACTGTACCGTTAAGTCAGTGTATATACGTTTTATGATTATGTCAAAAAAGGTCCAAAATATTGAATTTTTACTCAAAAAATGACTCAAAAATTGTTGTTGTTGTAAAAATGAAATCAATTAAGAATTGCACATCTGGCTACCTTTCATATGGCATAGCATTTATTTGTAAAAATTCTTCCAGCTAAGCGCAAAAATTATTTTACTGTTTTTGTCATCAAAACAACCCTTTGATATTTTTCGCGAAGTTTATTTTTTCCAAAATGTTTTTTTTATATTTTTTACAAAAGTCAAGTCTCAAAAATAATTTATATGAAAAAGTTACCCCAATATCTCTTTCCATTCAAAAGTTATGGCTAAAAATCTATTTTTTCATACCAGACTATTAATAGAACTGAGTTTCGTTTTAAAATTCTCTATATAATTTGAGCGTCCCCATTTATCTATAAGAATGCAGTTGTGTGCAGTATTATTATATTAAATCTTCCTTATTTATATTAATCTCCAGGAAATGTGAGCATTCCCGAATGTTACCAGGAAACATTCCATGCAATGTAGGAAGCATTCCCCTTTGTTGCACACTCCATTGCTTTTTTTACATAGCATGTCATTAGAGGGAAACATTCCTCCCCGCTGTGTTGAAAAGTCATGTGTAAATATTCCTCTCCGCTGTCTTAAAAAGTAAATTGGAAGCAGTCCTCTCCCCTGTTTTGAAAATTAAAGTGGAAACATTCCTTTGTCTTTTTATCAAAATGCCCGGCCAGGATTCGAACCTGGAACCCTTGAGCGACAGTCAAGCGCGCTACCACTAAACTATCGAATTCTACAATAAGCGGCTAGAAAACAATGATATTAATATTTTCTATTGTCATTGCTTGACAATAAATAAAAGTTTCCACATGCATTCTTAAAGAAGTGGTTTGGAAACAATATAAATACAAAACTACCCTTAAGCTGCCAAAAGATACAGTGGGGAATGTTTCTTTATCAACATTTTTAAATGGAAGCCTTCCGATTTTTTCTGGAGGGAAGCGGCTAGGAAACAAATATATTAATATTTTCTATTGTTATTTCTTGACAATAAGTAAAAATTCCACAGGCATTCTTAAAGAAGCGGTTTGGAAACAACATAAATACAAAACTACCCTTAAGCTTCCAAAAGATACGGTGGGAGATGGAAGCCTTCCGATTTTTCCTGGAGGGAAATCTCCTACTTTTTTTGCACATCTTGTTTTGTTGTGATATCTTTCATTTTTCTCACTATTGTTTCACCGTTGTCACTCAGTTCTTTATCAATGTTTTTTTAAATGTTCTATATATATCACTATATCATCGAAGAGATGACTGTGAATAAGAATGCTGTAAAAGTTAATTTTTTCACGTTTAATGTGTTATTTGAACAATATTGTTGAAAGTCAAATTTCCGCGCCAACTAAATGTACCGACATATAAAAGATAGCGAAATTTTGACATTTTAACTCTTCAATCATGGTTGTAACAAATTTTTCGGTTCAATTGCGTACTAACCGAAAGTATGCTGAAAAGTATGCTGGAAAATATTATAAATTAGAAGTAAGTACTGCATTACCGACACGGTTCCAATATTTTAGAAAAGTCGGTAACAGTTATTCAGTTTAGTTCTTTTCACTGGACCGATAGCCTTTGTTGCTAGTGCCTCTTCTCATGTAATATTATATTTATAATGGTATTTCATTTAAATAAATAAATAAATAGTTTTTTCGCACACAGCGTAAACTTGCAGCAAATGACATAATGGCACTTCTTGCGCTGTTCTTGCAGATTTTTCAGCTGGATTTATTAGGCTTGGGCATTTTAGTTCACTAAAAAGATCGCTCTTTTTAGTTCAGTTGAGTTTAATGAACTAGTTCGTTCATATAGTTCTTTTAGTTCATTTAGTTCGTTCGCTATTTTATTTCTTTTCGTGCACTCGTTCATGTTGTTAGTTCGTTAGGTCTTATAGTTCGTTTGGTATTTTAGATCGTTAGATATGTTAGCTCGTTGCATTTTTTAGTTCAAAAGGTCTTTTAGTTTGTTTTGTTTGCTCGTTCATGATCAGATCTAAAAAATGAAATGAACTATATGACCGAATCAATCATTACCTGCGGACATAGAAGAAATTTACATTTAAAATACTACATATGGGGCATTCCACACAATATTTGCCACAAAAATTTGTTTTTGCAAAAAGTTTTTTTTACCGTTCATTAGTGAAAAACTGTATCAGCACGGAATCAAACCATTGTTGAGTGAAACCAAATTTTTTTCTAGTTCATTTCGATCTGACTCGCTGCAAAATCGATTGAACTAAAAGAACGAGAATCAACGAACGTTCACATAGTTCATGAGTGCGAATAGTTCAATTGAACTAGTTCGTTCGTCAACTACCCAAGCCTAGGATTTATGTCGATCAACTGTTTACGTCGATAATATTGTTACAGGTTGCTGTATACACTATAATAAAAATTAAAAAACGACTGCTTTCTTAACTTACACCTTTTTGCTAATTTACATTAAGAAACGACTGTACAGTTTTTCGTATAAAAAAAGAATTCAGAAAATTTGAGAAATTGCATCAACTATCAGACTCAATTTATATTAATTTTTAATTTAGAGACAATCCAATTGTTATTTTCCAACTGGAAAAACCACTAAAAAATTTAGGAAGATTGGTGTCCATTTTCCGTTTTCTTACAAATTTGATTTTCATTAGCAAAGTGCAAATAACATGCTTACCAGTAACCAGTAAATTCAGTTTAGAACTAAAAAACAGTTTTTGATTGTGAAAAAACAGTGATAAAATTATTTCTTCGTTAAAAAAGCTTGATAAATTTTTTTAACTAATATTTTTATAGTGGTCTCAAACTTAAATTCAACATGTTTTTACAAAGGTCCAAAATTTACAAAAACATTTAATCGAGAAGTTTATATTAAAATGTTTATATAAATGACTCTCGAGCAACACCGGGTATATCAGCTAGTCTATATAAATAAAAATCAAATGTCGTTCGTTGGTAATTGCATCAGTTGAGAACGGCTGAACCGATTTGGATAATTTTTTTTTTTAAATGTTCGTAATAGTCCTTAGGTTTTTACGGAAAGAAAAATTGACCACGCCCACTTTGCGCCCACTTTTTTTGATTTATCTAAAATCGGAAAACGGCTGGACCGATTTGGATAATTTTTTTTTTAATGTTCATAGTAATCCAATTTAAGTTTTGTCGGAAAGAAAAATTGACCACGCCCACTTTTGCGCCACTTTTTTCAATTTATCTAAAATCGGAAAACGGCTGGACCGATTTGGATAATTTTTTTTTTCAAATGTTCGTAGTAATCCAATTTAAGTGTTTACTGAAAGAAAAATTGACCACGCCCACTTTTACGCCCACTGTTTTGATATCTATATACACCTAATCCTGTTTTTGCACGGTACATACGTTCCAGAAAATATCGTGTAAAAAAAAATCGTGTAAAAAAAGACACACCGTAATGGAAAAATATTAGATTGGTTCAACAACCTCAAAAAGACTACAAAAATTAATAACTCGGTAAAACAAACACATATTTTGTTCTTCAGTATTCATTTTATTTCACATATTATAATCATTTTATAATTTTTTCTACATTTATTCAAGCTCAAGACCATTTTGTTCTAATATGAATTTTCATTTATTAGCTTCATATTAAATTTTCAAAATGGTCTCGAGCTTGAATAAATGTAGAAAAAATTTGAAATACAGACCGAATAATGAAACTCCCGCAGGGAGAAATGATAAAAGTCATTTTATAATTTTAAAGAAATAAAAACAAAAATTAAAAAATTTACACATTTTAGATATAAAAACACAACCTAAATATTAAAAAAAAATCACATCTTCAAGTAACATAAAAAACAAAATCATTTTAAAGTTTTCAGGAAATAAAAACACAATTTAAAAATAAAAAATAATCTCATATTCAAGGATCATAAAAAAGGGGTATAGAAATATAAAAAATGGTATAAGGATAAATAATATTCGGTGTCAGTTTCTGATGTTATGCGCATTCTTTTGCGCTGCATTGGTGCAATATCTGGTTCGTCATTAGAAATGTTTAGTTCTACGTCTACATCTTCACCTGGTATCTGCCTACCAGAATTTGTTTCAGGTACAGGTTTATTTATTTTAATAGCAAATTCAGTTATAGTACGTTGTGATCCTACTTTGGAGAGTTCTTTGTACAGCTCCTTGTATCGAGCCATACAGGATTGCAGATCTGATTGAAATTTCACAGCTCTTTCGTTTATGTTATCATTTGTCAGAAAATGATCTGCCAATTTATTTGCCATTTGAATGCCATCAAGAATTGAGCTGGTGGTCATTGAAGGAGGAATTTCGTTCTCATCACTGCTACCATTTGGGTCAACGTCTTCCAGTGCAACCTCCAATAACTCGTCTTCACTAAGGACTCTATCAACAATTATTTCGTTTATATCATCAACGGTAAAATGATCAAATCCTTCACCTCCAACTGCTTGTGCCAAAGTGATTATTTCTGTACACACTTCATCGACCATATTTGGTGTCACACCAGAATTTTCGTTTTTAATGCATTCTGGCCATATGGCCTTCCAACATGCATTTAAGGTCGATGGTCTTATTTCTAAAAAGGCCAAAGCAGCATGTTTTATGCAATCCATTATGGAAAATTTTTTCCATGCGTCAATAACAGTAGTGTTAACCTCATTGTCCATTTTATTCAAAATGTATTGAAATGATCGCTTTATGTAATATATTTTGAATGTTGCGATAATACCCTGGTCCAATGGTTGAATTAGGGCAGTAGTATTAGGAGGCAAAAAAACTATTTTTACATTAGGATGCTCCAAAATTGGGTGACCAGGGGCATTATCTATCAACAAAAGAATTTTAAATGGCATGCCTTTATCATCCATATAACGTTTTACTTCTGGAACAAAATAATTGTGGAACCATTCACTAAAAACTGATGAAGTAACCCACGCCTTTTTATTTGCCATCCAATGAACTGGCAAGCTTTTAATATTGACACCCTTTAATGCTCGTGGTCGGAGAGATTTATTAATCAACAGAGGTTTAAGCATGCGATCTCCAGAAGCATTACTGTAAAACAAAAATGTAATTCTATCTTTTGCAACCTTAAAGCCACTAGCACTTTTTTCGTGTTTTGCTATGTACGTTCGGCTTGGCATTCTCTTCCAGAAAAGGCCGGTCTCATCGGCGTTAAAAACTTGGTCACTATTGTATCCACCTTCTTCAATTAATTTGGCCAGCTGTGAAGGGAATTCTTTGGCAGCTGCAATATTTCCAGAAGCTATTTCACCCTTAATCTTGACATTATGAATTGCATGCCTTTCTAGAAATCCTTGCAACCATCCATTACTAGCAGCAAATTTATTTTTGTTTCCGTCGGTGGGTTTCAAAGACGTTGAAGGCTCCATTTGTTTTATTTGGTCATAAGTTCTTAAAGCCTTCTGCTTAATTGTATTGGTATCAAGTGGTATACGTTTTTGAGTGTAATCTTCTATCCATGTCAACAGAACCTTTTCCATTTTTTCTATAACGATATTTCTCGCATACGAAGAGGACTTAGCACTCAATTTGGTACCAGAAGTCACTGCTTGTCTAATCGCTTTTTCATTTTTTTTAATTGTCCGGATTGTCGCTTCGTATAAATTAAAAGATTTTCCAACGGAACTGGGACCTTCACCATTTCCAAGTCGGTCAAGAATTTGTATCTTTGTTTCCAAAGAAATAGTTGTTCATTTTTGCTTATTCATTGCTGAATTAAAAATTTTAGTTTTATTTCATAAATTATGCTTTATGAAAAGTTTAAACTCACCTTAATAACAGCAAACAAAACACAAATTTCTAAGTTTCAATAAATAAACAGCCCCACGAAATAATACACACAACTACTATTCACTTACACCTTACAAGTTCAAAACTCAATAGAAAATAAAAAATGTAAAAAGAATATGTACATAGTGATAATTGTAAATCCCCCAACTATCGGTATAATTTGCAAAGAAATGTCAAAATCTAATTGTGCTGCCATATTAAATAAATTTACGGAAAAATTATATTTAAATGGCAGTTCCTTGTGGAAAACAGTGGTACCACTTAATTAAATTAACAAACCTTCATTATTGGCTGGCAATGCGTGTGTACAATGTGTGTGTACATATAATCAAAGAAAAAAAAACAAAGGAACTGCCAAATTCTAATCAGATTTCTTTTGTCCGTCTAAAAAGAAACGTGTGAAAACAGGATAAGTTTTGTCGTGTTATTTTAAAAATAACGTGTAAAAACAGGATAAGTTTTGTCGTGTTATTTTAAAAATAACGTGTAAAAACAGGATAAGTTTATTTCTGTCGACCGTGTTATTTCAAAATCGTGTAAAAAAAGACCGTGTAAAATCAGGATTAGGTGTATATAAAATTAAGTGGCAAAACTTCCTGTTCGCATACTCCTCCTAGACGGCTTGCCCGATTTCAATGAAATTTTCAGGGGTGATTGGGGTCTGTGTGGAGGGTGCACATAAGAAATTGCATGTGTGTATCTTTGCAGGTTTTGTACCACACCCCCTTTTGTCGCCCACAAATCAATAAAAATGCTGTATTTAAGACGGTTTTGGTCGTATGAAATTAAAATTTGGTAAATAAGTTCGTATGATAACTATAATTAACTTTGAAAAAATGGGTGTGGTCACAATTCATCTACGCCTACTTTAAAGAAAATATCAAAATACTTCGAAACCATTGGTCCGATTGAGCTCAAATTTTGTAAGTACGCTTTGCTTTGAGTACGAGATGGTTTAAGGGGCAATGCCACACCCCCTTTTACCTCCCACATATAAATAAAAAATTGTTGTTATCGAATAGCTTTAGTTAGAGTTATGGGTCGCACAGCTTAGAAATTCGGTATTCGACCACAATTTAGACGTACCGTTTCTGTGATGAAATTTTATGGGAGTGGACAAGGGGGAGGGGCACCTCCGATACAACCCAAATTTGTGATATCGAATAGCTTTGAAGTTATAGGAATTCATCTTTGGAATTCAGTTTTTGACCTCAATTTACACATGCAGTTTCAATGGTTTTATTTCATGGGCGTTGGACAGGGAGGCGTGACATCTCCCTTACAACCCAAATTTGCGATATCGTATTGCTTTGAAGTTATAGGTTGACAGCGTAAGAATTCGGTATTCGACCTAAATTTATACATGCATTTTCAATACTTACATTTTGTCGTCGTAGGGCAAAGGGGAGTGGCACTTCCCATACAACCCAACTTTGTGCTATCAAATAGTTTTAGAGTTATAAGTCGTACAACGCCGAAATTCAGTATTCGACCTCAATATACACATGCAGTTTCATTGATTCAATCTATGTTCATTGGTAAGAGGGGCGTGGCACCTCCCATTTAACGTAAATTTGCGATATTGAATATCAGCGTCAGAATTCAGTATTCGGCCCCAATTTATACATGCAGTTTCATTAATTACATTTTATGGGCGTACGACAAGGGGGCGTGAAACCTCCTATTTAACCCAAATTAGAGATATCAAATAGCATTGGGGTTATAGGTCTCACAGCTTTGGAATTCAGTATTGGACCTCAATGTACACATGCAGTTTCATTGATTACATTTTATGAGCGTTGATCAAGGGGGAGTGGCACCTCCCATACAACGAAAATTTGTGATATCGAATAGCTTTGTAGTTCAAGGTCGCACAGCGTCGGAACTCAGTATTCGACCAAAATTTACGCTTGCAGATTTACTGATAAAATTTTTTAGAGTTTGTCGGGGGGGCGTGACACCTCCAATTTAACCCAAATTTGCGATATCGAATAGATTTGGAGTTATAGGTAACTCAGCCTCAAAATTCAGTATTCGACCTCAATGTACTCATGCAGTTTCATTGCTAAAATTTTATGGGCGTAGGGAAAAGGAGAGTGGCACCTCCCATACAATCAAAATTTGTGCTATCGAATAGTTTTGGAGTTATATGTCGCACAGTTTTGGAATTCGGTATTCGACCTCCATGTAGACATCCAGTTTAATTGATTACATTCTATTAGCGGTGATGAAGAGAGAGTGGCACTTCCTATACAACCCAAATTTGTTATATCGAATAGCTTTGTGGATATAGGTCGCACAGTCTCAGAATTCAGTATTTGACCTCAATTTAGACATGCTGTTTAACTGATAACATTTTATGGGCGTTTGAATAGGGAGAGTGGCAGCAACGCGCCGGGTTTCAGCTAGTAGTTAATAAAATAGAAAATTTCATCAATTCGTTAAAATATGAATTGATAAAATTTTTCAATATGATTGATTTTACATATCGTTGCTGCGCCAACAAAAACAGTTATGTGATTTTTGTAAATTTTTTATAGCATATTTTGTTTACACTATCTATTACCCACATTTCTGCATTTGCAGTTTTTTATATCTCTTATGATTTATAAGTGATAAAAAACAGTCATTGCTCGTAGTACTAGAAATGCTCCGAAAAAAAATTGTTTTTTTGCTCTCCTGAAAAGTTACTGAAATACCTCTAACTGTTTTTGTTGGCGCAGCGACATTATGTACCTAGCTTAGCAAAAACTACTAACAATTCCATTTTTAATTAAAAATTAAAGTATTTTGTGCTTAAAATTGTGTAGTCAGTTTTTGAAAATTTCGTCAAAAATAGTAAACATTGATTCTTCAACATCAAATTTTAAGAATGCATTAAGAATGAATGCCTCAATATGATAATGTTTTCGAAGTGCCAAAAAAATAGTGGTGCTGACTATGAAAAATGTGAATGAAATTTTTAGTGGTCAAAAAATTTAAAACTTTTTACGAAAGTGTTTGTTCTTTCGATTTTTCTTCTTTAAAGTACTATTCACGTGCAAAGTACCAAATTTTTAAAAGAAATGTGAGTTACGAAAAGCGTCCGATTTGACATGGAATGACCGATTTGCGTAGTAATTAAGTAGCACTATATTAAGTAAAAACAATGACAACAATCGACCCTTAGAATTTTAAGATATAAGCAAAAATATGTGATGGCGTTACTTGGTTACTGATTTTTGACTTGGATTACAAAATGTGCAAAACTCTCTGAACTGGGTAAGACTTTTTGTATACAACTTTTTTTTAAGAAGAGCTAAAAAATAACATAAGTTTATTTTCCAAGTGATCAGATGGAAAAATCTTCTCTGGTTTTTTTTTTCATAAGGCTTTTTTATGTGGTGTTACGTTACTGGCGTTACGATACTAAAATTTTCATTGTAGTTTAATTGGATAATTAAGTAATTAGGTAGTTAAGTAATTATGTAATTTAGTAATTAAAAAACAAATTTAATATTTTGTCCTTTCCTTGCCTCAACCATTTTTTATTTATCTTTATCCAATGCCTTCCATTTTAAGTAAAACAAAAACGTTTACGAAACATTTACTAAACATTTATGAAAATAAAAAACTAAATTTGTGAAACAGTGAAGACGATTTGATCATCATGGTTAATAAATTTATGTAAAAATGGCTTAAATTAATAAAATTAAAATGCTTCTCTTAGATAATATCATCAAATAATAAGTTTTAATTTTTTGGTCACGGTAGACTTTTCTGTGGAAATGCCCATATGATAATAACACAAATTTTCTGATTTTTAAACATAATCACTTTTGACTTGGAAAATGCAGTAGTTAACGTACAAATTTCTTGACACACTCCAAAAACAATTTATAGCTCTATGTTTTCTTAAAGCAACAAACAAATACTTAAGCACTTAACTGTTAACAATCCTGAGATTTAATCAATTCTGCAGAAGCATTTTCATGGGTAGAAAAATACCCAAACGCGGTTAATAGGCTTAACAAAATATCTTGCAAAATAAAGAAGATATTTATCTTGCTTAAACCAAGTAGATAATCAATCTTCTTATGACTTGGATACAAAAAAATAAAATAAAAATTAAAATAACTTATTTCGAGCAAATGATTTTTATCCAAATTTGTTTTTTATTACTAAGCAAAATTCTCTGGAGACATTTTATTAGTTTTTTTTTTTATTTCCAAATTATAAGAAAATTATCTACTTGGATCAAGCACAATATTCTCAATTGACTATTTATACTGTACTAACAATTCCATTTTTAATTTAAAATTAAAGTATTTTGTACTTAAAATTGAGTAGTCAGTTTTTGAAAATTTCTTCAAAAATAGTAAACATTGATTCTCCAACATCAAATTTTGAGAATGCATTAAGAATGAAACAAGAAAATAATTCAGTAGAATCTAGAAAAAATATGCAGAAGTTTAACTCTTTGAAGTACCATGGGACAAAATTTGAACCACTGAAAAATAAACCTTTGTGGTATGTTGGGACAAAATTCAACCCACTCAGATTTGATGTTGTAGCTCTAAGGTACAGAATTAAATTAGTCCTCACCAGCTGCCGGGCTAATATTTGATTGAATTTTCTTAATTGTTATAACATTAAATATAATAAAAATAAACAATTATAAGAAAAATATGATAATATTTCTTTTCTTGTACCTCAAGGATATTTTTTAGAATGAAATTTCCGTACCTCAAAGAGTTAAAGCATCTGCTTCTTAAAATTAGCATCAGTTTAAAATTTTTTCTTAATGACATGCAATTTATAATTTTTTAACACTAATCCATTAGTGAAAACTGATAGTCTGTTTCATTGGTTCAAGCGCAGAATGCTTTATTTTTTCGTTCAGTGTAAAATACAAGCATTTCTATCAAAAAGCTTCAAATTAACCCTTATCGTTAAAAATATATTTTACCTACTTCTCACGGCGCACAGTGGTGGAAAAGTGAAAATAAATGCAAAAAATTCATGAGCTCTTTTGATGAGTTTTTTTTTTTACGTTGTTTAAGAATAGTCTTATTGGCATGATTCCAAAATATTTTGGAGAAAAATTCACAGGTTTTTTGTGCAGTCTACTTAAAAGTCGATTAATGTAAGAACCCATGATGTAAAATTGGTTATTTCAAGAGTCATTAGCGACAAATGAGGAAAATTATAGCACTCTGGTTTTTTTCTACTCAAAGAATTATTGAAAAACTTTTCTGCGTACTCGAAAATAATTTTTAGTATTATTTTTATAACAAGTTCTTTATGCAAAATAATTTTTGGTGTTATTTTTATAATAAGTTCTTTTACGCAAGTCGATATGAAAAAATAAAGGAAAATTTCATTTTTAGCAAATTATTTCAAGGTAAGCCGCTTTCATATTAAAAATGAAAGTTTTTAAAATAAAAAAAAAATCACTAGTGGTACAGGAGTATGTGATTTATGGCAATTATGTGAATTGTTTTTTTCTTACCTTACTGACATTCACTATATATTCCTTGCCTTCTTTTGCCAAATCCAATACGCTTAGTGTATAGTAGTCCGGTAGATATTCAGGCTGCTGCCAACTGATATTGAGTGCAAACTCATTTGGACCAATAACACTATGTTCTACTTCAAGTCCCTGTGGCTCAAGCGGTGCTAAAAAGGCGCAAGATAAAAGATTTTTTACAGAGATACAATACACATTATCATCATTTACACATCATCGTTGCATTTTTGCATTTAATAACTCACGCATACTTACTGCAGATATTAAAATTGTATTTGTACCATTCCACACACGACGGTGTTTCCACCTTCTTCCAAAATAATTCACTTTCCTTTGCTAAATTATTTGGATTTTTAGCGCGAATACCAATGCGATAGACGTGGGAGAAGGATAGGTTAACCAGTTTGTAGGTATACAGTTGACGTGGCTGTGAGAGAAGCGGGAGAAGTACAAGTAATATCAAAAAGTTTAAATGAATTTATTTTTTTTAAGAAAAGTTTATAGAAATTGCCAAGAATGCTTCTGCATTTCCTGTCTTTAAATGAATATTTCAAAACCATACTATACTTGTGTTAAGTCAACTGCACCTGTGAGTTAGAAGAGGAACTTCGGGTATTGTGGTATAGGAGGATAATGTGGTATAGGCTAATATCTCTGGTTCTGCGAAACTTATGTTAACGCAATCCTGTTTACATATGTGTAAACTCATAAAAAAGAGAACAGAGTTCAAGCAAATCAACAAAACCAAACACGTTGTCGATCAGTTCAACGAAACATGTGATTCCATGTGGTCGACTTTTTTTTACTCCAAAGTAAGTGAAGCTTTTTTAAGGAAAACAACGAGTTATATATTATTGCGTACTAATTACATTTAAGGTAAGTGTTAATGTTTGATTTGTTAATGATACATTTTGTAATTTCTCAAAAGTATTCAATTTAAGAGTTTTTATCATGATACAAAGAGCTACAGGTAAAGTATTCCCGGCGCAACAAACAAAATTTACTGCGCACCTCGTCATCGGTGCTCGTCAAATGTGACACTTGATGAAAACATTCAAAAGAAAATGAAGAAAAGTGACGAAGATAGCAAAATGAAAACGAAAAAACAGTCAAAATTCTGTCAAGCACATCAAGCAACGTAGCCGCTTTTTGTGTAAATCGGTAAAAAGGGGAAAAAGCACCCCTACAAAATATGCAAATTTTTCTTCACAAACAGTACTTAAAAATATATTTACTTTATTTTGGACATGTGCTTTATATAACAATATTTATTTCATATCAGTAAAACAAGTTTTCATAAGAAAATGTAGGCATTTTAAAATCTTTATACCCTATGAATAAATTGTGACTACGTTTTAACCAAGGAGCATGATTCAATTATTATAGGTTGTCCATTCGTTTGACAACACCCGTAAATTTGTAAAAAAAATATATTCTCTCTCAAATATAAATGACAAACCAGGGTTTTGTTGTCTTCTATAAAAAAAAAGTTATGTTTCAGTGTTTTGTTGTGTATTTTTTTTAAAAAAGTACTTATTCTATATTTTCTGTTAACGGCAAAAAAATAGTGTGCATTGCGTTTATAATAATTATTGCTGTGATAATTATTATTGAAAATTGTCTTCAAATTTTGTTGCGAGCCATTTTTTTGTTTTAATTAATATATAAATCGCGATTATTAAGTTGTAATTATTAAAATAAATTTCAACGTGCGGTTGGCAAAACAGTTTATTTTGGTGATGTAATTCAAAAATATAATGTGCCAGTGGATCCAATAAGCCGTCAGCGCTTTGAATAGATTTGCACAACAAAATATTGAAATTTTCAAAATATTGAAAGTTTTTTAAAAAATTACTTCAATTTTCTATCAAAACAAACAAGCAGTGCAGAACGTAGTAGAAAAAGCAGCAGTGAAATGTATCCTTCGGTATTTAGTACTGCGAAAAAGTATGATATTCCTGCAACTGATTACTTTCATGGCATTAAAAAATTACTCTTTTGCTCTCCTCTTCAATTTTACGGGTGTATATCTTCATTCTTCTGAGTAAACGTCAAATGAATGGACAACCTGTAATAATTGAATCATGCCAAGGAGCACCTTTCACGTCACAGCAAAGATGGCGGACATGCGCAATACTTTATCTGTAGTTCTTTGTATCATGAGTTTTTATACCCAATCGTCACAGTTTGATTTCTGTTTTCACTAAAGCCGGTCGTGTCTTCTTTGAAAAAATATCAAATAAAAATTTCAAATTAAAAAATTAAAAATTTTGTTTGAAAAATCTGTAAAAATTTTTGAAAAATTTATAAAAAATATTGAGAGCTTGGACAGGATTCATAATGAATGAATAACAGTATGATATCCTTCTAGAAAGGAACAAGTCCTTGGAATGTGAAAACTCTCTTTTAAAGCAACAGTTAAACAAAATTATTCAGCAAAACACTAAATTGTCTAATGATATCGCAATACTGACCACGCGTTTGGGTGATCTTATTGATAGCAATACAAATTCTAAAAAACGTAAACTAAAAAACACTAATACAAATAATGTTCCAAACCCAACTATTGATGAAGTTGCGTCTAGTAGTAATAGCAATGTAAACGCTCATGAAATTTCTGGTTATATCTGTCAAACAAAACGCCCTGATGAAGAAGACAGTGAGCTGATGAAGGAAAATGGCTTTGAAAATTCAGTTTGGCAAAATGTAGTTTCCAAGAAACAACATAAGCAAAGCAGAAAGCTTACAAAAAATATTTCTTCTGAAGTTGGAACAACGCCTATACAGTTAAATAAAATGAGCTCTGATGCTTGTTCTTCTTTAATCAAGGCTCTTTTAACCAAGTTTCATGGAAAAGGATATATCTTTCAACAAATAAAACATGGAAGTAACCCTAGAATTCTTACTGATAATGACCAAATTAAGACTTCTATCATGGATTTTCTTGACTCGCAGGGATATGAATTCAACTCTTACAACAACAAGCTCGAAAAGAAAAAATCGTTTATACTGCGTGGATTTTGCTGCAACTCCGATGAGGAAAATATTAATGCAATTGTAATTGCTTTAACTTCTGCTGGAATTTCTGATTTCACTGTAACTCGATTTTTAACCGGATATCAACGCTGCAATCCTAATAGAACGCACAACAGTTTATATCGTATTGTAGTTGATAATGCGACTCAAGATGAAACACTGATTAATATCAGAACAATTGGTTTTTTTGGTGTTAAAATCGAGAAAATGCGAGCTAGTAAGGTGGTTCAATGTCACAACTGCCAAAGATTTAACCACACAGCAGGTAAATGCCACTATAAATACAGATGTGTCCAATGTGTTGAAAATCATCAAGCGCAGCAGTGTCCTCGTAAGTTAAACGCAAATTTTCCTTTGGGTTGTGTAAACTGCTATGACTCCAATTTGGATCATGCCGGACATACATCCAACAATATTAAAAATTGTTCATTTTGTCAAAACAAAATTTCACCATAAATTGAAAAAATATAAATGTAACTGTTAAAAATAATTATACTTCTAATGAATTTTCTAATTTTAAGACTAAAGTTAATAATTTAAGTAGTACAAATATTAATAAGAGTTATGCTTCAGTGGTCCGTAATTCTTCCCCTTCTGCTAGTGCTGATACAGCACAGTTGTTCGCAATGTTTTCTCAAATTGCTGAACCTCTTTCTAAAATATTTCAAATTTTTAAGACCATCAAAAAATGAGTTTCAAAATTATTTCTCTCAACGTCAATTCTTTAATCAGATATGAAAGAAGATTTTTACTTAAGAATTTGTTGGCTAATTTTTCTGCTGACGTATATCTACTACAAGAAACTAAATTAGATGAACATTATTCTTTTCAATATGATGGTTACAATTTTTTAAGGTAGATAATAGGATCGGTTCTGGAGGTGTAGCAATTCTAATCAGGAATCAGTTTAAAATTAGAAATTACAAAACTTTTAATAACGGTGGCATAGAAATAGTTTTTATTGATGTCCTTTTAGGAAATGATTTGATTACCATAGCATCAGTTTACGTGCACCCTGGTTATGTTGATTTTAACATTTTCTTACAAATTTTTCATCTTAATACACACTTCATTTTTGGCGGTGATTTTAACTCGAGGCATTCTACTTTCGGAGACATTTCTAACAATGTTCTTGGACAGCATCTTAAAAATATTGAAAACATTACAAATGTTATTATATTATCTCCAAAGTTTCCAACTTGTTTTCACTCTCCCTCTGGATCATTTATTGATAAATTTATTTTTAACAGCGAATTTCCGTTTTCTTTTTCAAATATTACTAATCTTCCTTCCTTTTCTGATCATAAGGCTATACAAATTTTTAAAAGTGGTAATTTCTCTACTAATTTTGTTTCTAATAACTTTTTTATTAAAAAATATAACTATACAAATCCAAATCGTTTTAATATATTTATAGAAAATCATATTAATCAAATTAATATTCCTACCAATGATAATCTTTCGCATGAAGAGCTAGAAGATATTTCCGAAAAATTTGGTAATATTGTTAAAAAAGCTATTGATAAATTTGTACCAACTGAAGTGATAAGGCCTAATGGTATTATTTTGTCGTATTCAACGATTAAAATTCAAAAACTGCATCATTCATTGCAAAGAAAATTGCATAGAAACTTGCAAAGAGGTACCAATTCCTACTCTATTGCAAACATCAAAAGAGACATTTATTTAACACGTTCTATGCTTCTTAATGCTATTTCCTTTGATCTGAACAACTATTATAAAAATGTTTTGGTAAACACTAATACCACTAGAAAAGCTTTTTCTACCGTTAAATTTTACACCGGCTACAAAAAAGGTCAAAAGTTTCTAATTTAATTTTTGGAAATGATGATAAAAATTTTGAATTTATTGGAACTGAAAACATAGCCAATGCCTTTTCTAATCACTTTTCGATAAATCACAATTTGTCTACAAATTTAGATTCAGTTGAGTCTCATTCGATCCAAAATTTTAATAACTATGTTTCAAATTCATTTTCTATTATTCATTGTGATGAAACGATTGCTCCCGACATTAAGGATGATCGCGAGCTTATGCTCATTAATGCAAATCTTCCCGACGAACAAAAAAATATTCTAACTTCAGTAACTGAAGTCTCTAATATTATTTCAAAAAAACCAAACAAAAAGTCTACGGGTACTGATGGCACTCCATACTATCTAATAAAACATTTTTCGCCAAATATAATAATATTTTTGACTATTCTTTTTAACCATCTTATATCTTCATCTTATTTTCCTTCTTGTTGGAAATTAGCTCTTATTACTCCAATACCAAAACCAAAAAAGGATATATCTGTTCTAACAAACTGGAGACCTATTTCTAATTTAAGCTGCATTTCAAAACTATTTGAGCATATCTTAACGCAAAGAATGTTCTTACATATTGAAAAGCTTGACATATTTCCAAATCAGTTTGGTTTTCTTCCTAGTTTATCAACTGACCATGCTCTTGGCAAACTTCAAATGAACATTGATCGAGGACTGAACGTGGGTAAGGCGACATCTTTTATTTCTTTAGATCTGAAAGCAGCATTTGATACTGTATGGCATGATAAACCCGCCAGAGGACCTTCGGGGAATCTGCCTGTCCCAAGCCAGGAATGGAAGGGTGAGGGTTTGTTATTGGATGGGCAGTTCATGGGGCACGGCCCATGAACTGATCTCATAATGAGTTCTTTTCTGGAGGCACGGCTCCTGAATGTTCGTCTGATAACTGTAAAAGAAAAGGTTTACCTAGAGCCTTGGATGTTGCTGCCAAATTCTTGGAGAAAGCATTGTTTTGATATTAAGTTATCATAACACCGTAGTTGTAATATGCTTTCGATGGACGATCAATCCAACATAACTTGAAGAACGGTGATAGTCATCCATCAATGATGAGGAGACCTGATCTATCGTTGTTCTGCAGACCTATCTTAGAATAAAGGTTATTATGTAGGAAACATTTAACCTTCGGACCGTTGTATAAGCAAATTTGTATACAACGGCTCATGCTTCTTAGTTTTCTGTTAAGGCTTTTTATTAAGTCTTAATTTAGGATAACGACGTTGCATAAGTAGAATTGAGGTTTACCCGGTTTTACTGGGAAACCTATGGTTATTTTTTAACCTAGCCAAGTACAATTCGAGTGGCTGAAGGTGTCACAGTCAGATATAAATGTTCTAAGAACTTTTGGTCTGTAGACGGGATGTTGAAGAGCCTTGTCAGGTGGAGCCTTTTGCCCGGGTTCTGACTATCATGTGGGATAGGCCCACGTGGGGTATGATGCGCTCTGGCTGTGGTTAGGCCAGAAAGGCCGGTGTGAGTTACACTTTAGTTGAACTCGGTTTGGTGATTTCCTTAAATTACTAAGAGAATGATGGTAGATTGAATCTCGCCAATTTCAAACAGTAAATGTTAGGAAGGTAAGCAACTACCGGATCAATATACTGTTACCTTTGGAATTTGAGTACAGGCGATGGGGAAACCTAAATAGTCTGAGTTGTGACCATTTGAGATTGAGGAATTTGATTGCATGAGTGACAGGCCTATTTGCCGCCTTAATTTTTCGTGTCAGAGAGTGATGACCTCTGATATGAATGGGATGATTTTGTGCGGATAAAATAATGGGTTGTATTACTTGGTATAGTATACTGAGATGACCCATGGTTATTAAAATAACCAAGTCATGTTTTAATTCGAGTGACTGAATGAGTCACGGTCATGTATAGTGTCTTTTTGACATCAGTGCTGGGGTTCTGTGGCATGTAATTAGAGGAACCTTTCAAAAATGGTCTTTCTTGAATTCCGAAGGGGCGTTGACCGACGCTTCATATTTGTCCCAAGCATTGGAGCACCGTTGAATTAAGCCTTCGCGGCAGGGGTCAACGTTAAAAACATAGTGGCTTTCTGTATGGCATGATGGCCTAATTTACAAACTTGGTAAACTTGGTTTCCCAATATTTTTAATTAAACTCATTAAAAGTTTTTTGACAAATCGTTCTTTTGCAGTAAGATTGGGTAATCACTACTCTTGTATTGCAAATATGCCTTCTGGAACTCCTCAAGGCTCTGTTTGCTCTCCCATTTTATGTAATTTATATCTTTATGATTTACCACTCGACGCACATGTTCAAACAATTCAGTATGCTGACGATACATCTATTTTTTTTACTCATAATGATGCTGTAATTGCACAAAATAAAATTAATATTTACATTGCGAAATTAGTTTCATATTTTCAAAAATAGAAGTTAATATTAAATGAAAATAAGACGGAAATGACTAATTTTGTTGGTTCAGTTCAGGATACTACAAGTAAGCTGAGAAGAGATTGTAACGACATGAAAATCTCAATTAACGGTCATTATATTGGATCTAAACATAATATAAGATTTCTTGGTTTATTTATGCACAGAAACAATAAATTTATTCACCACGTTAAAAGTATTGTTTTTAAAGCTAGAAAATCCAAATATGCCCTTAATCGACTTCTTCGTTCTAAATTTATTCAACCACATATCAAAGTAAACTTATACAAATCTTATATCAGGCCAATTTTGACACACGCTTCAAGTATTTGGTGCAAAATTTCAAATTTATCATCTCACCAAATGGAAATTTTAAGACTTTTTGAACGAGGCATTCTTCGAAGTGCTGCAAATTTTTACAGAAATATTGGTTCTTTTAAATATAAAAACAATTATTTGCTTTATAACAAAGCAAAATGTCCTAGGATAGATAATTTTGTTGTTAAAAATAATATTAGTTTTTTTAAAAAATGTTTTAATAATAATAGTATTTATAAATTTAATTCTTTACTTGATTTTGATTATTCTGTTAAATGTTCTTGTCTTTCTGACATATTTCGTTCTCTTCGTAATGGAACACTATTTACGGACCACAAGTTTCTCTTATTCCATAAAGCCTATTCTAATAGCAATACTTTAGTATATAATGTAAACCAAATGTAATTTTTGTACATAGATATATATATATATATATATATATGTTTATTAGGGCGGGTCGATTTATTTTTCGACAATTTCCCTATGATTTCCGTATTCTATGGGTTATTCCATGAAAATTTGGCGAAGGAACCATACCTCTATCGTTAAAATCGAGTCCCCTACTTTTTGTTGGTAGATTTTTTCCCAAATTGACGTTCGTATGATATATTACCTACACGTTCACATCCATAACTCAAAAACTATCGATCGGGCTTAATCGCCAGTAGGGTTGGAAAGGTGAGCTTATTTTGATCAATTTACAAAAAAAAATCTCCAACATTGGTCCAACGGTTCAAAAGTTACGGGCATTTTTGTCCAAATTTTGGACAATTTTTCCATTTTTTTCAGACTTTCAGAAAAAGTAATGTTTTTTTTCACATTTTGTCTTTTACTACACTCAAATTGAATATTGTTTTTTGATAATAGGTTGATAGATACTTTATTATCTCTTAATTTGAATTTTTGTAGAAAAAAAAAATAAAAAGGGAAAAAAAATCAAAAAGTTGGTTTTATGTGTTATTTTGTTTTAGCAATATCGCATGAATTAATCAACCGAATTCGATAAATTTGGGCTTAAACTCTTCGTTTTGAATTGTTAATTGAATTTAATAATGGATTGAGCTAAAAAAATGGCCATGAAAGTAATATTCTTGGACAAAATCATGAAAAAATGGAAAAATGGTCCAAAATTTGGACAAAAATGCCCGTAACTTTTGAACCGTTGGACCAATGTTGGAGATTTTGTTTTGTAAATTAATCAAATTAAGCGATTAAACCCGATCGATAGTTTTTGAGTTATGGATGTGAACGTGTAGGTAATATATCATACGAACGTCAATTAGGGAAAAAATCTACCAACAAAAAGTAGGGGACTCGATTTTAACGATAGAGGTATGGTTCCTTCGGCAAATTTTCATGGAATAACACATAGAATACGGAAATCATAGGGAAATTGGTGAATTTTTTCACTCCCTACAAATCGACCCGCCCTAATGTATATAGCTAGTTATTACCCTACTTTCTTTAAATTAATTTTTTTTCTAATCAGTTAAGGTTTTTGTTATTTTTCCTTTTTTTTAATGTTAATAACTTATTATCACTTAGTTTTATAATATTCAATCAGATTAAGTTTTTTGAAAAAAGCGCCTTAGGTGCTTACTAAACAATATAAATGGCAATGTAACATTTTATCATTTTGTTCAATAAATGATTAAGATTTAAAAAAAAAAAATTATACCCAATCGTATCAAATTGGCTTTTGTGGTATACATCTTGGCGGCTAATGTGGTATTATACCACATTACCCCCCTAAAATGTAGAAAGTGTCTTCTCTGATCTATTTACAAACAATTTTAATTTTAGATGCCGAAAAAAGGAGATGTTCGAAAATGGTGCAAAAACAATATGAGAGCAGCAATTGAGGCTGTCCGTAAAGGCGAGTCAGGAATTTTGTCTGCGTCCAAAATTTTCGAAGTTCCGCACACGACTCTTCAGTGGATGGCTCGTAGAGGAAAAACTATTCATGAATTACTCTCAACTAGCTTAGGACGAAAGCCGGTATTTAGCGAGACATTGGAACAAGAACTCGTAAAATATTTGCAGGAAATGGAGTCACGTTATTGTGGCCTCACACGAGAAGATGTTCGATCACTCGCCTTTCAGCTTGCTAAGCACAACAGTATTCCAAACCAATTTTCTGTTTTGAAAAAGTGTGCTGGAAAGGATTGGCTTTACGGTTTCCTAAAACATCACAAGAACAAATTGAGCATCCGTTCACCCTCAGGAACATCTTTTGACAGGGCTAAAGGGTTTACCCAAGAAAACGTTAATGGTTTCTTCAACTTGCTTGAGGAAGAGTTTGAGGAGCATAACTTTCCACCTACGCGCATTTATAATATGGACGAAACTGGGTTGACTGTAGTACAAAACAGGCTTCCAAAAGTCATTGCAAAGAAAGGTAAACGCCAAGTTGGAGCTATGACTTCAGCTGAATGAGGTTTACTAATTACAGTAATAAGATGCATGAGCGCTGGAGGAAGTTTTGTTCCGCCATATTTTGTATTTCCGAGAAAAATTTTTAATGCTCAACTAATGAAGGACGCAACAACGGGTTCAGGAGCTTCCTGCTACATATCGGGTTAGGTACAAGTTGACATATTCACGAAATGGTTTATACATTTTCTTAGTCATACGAAACCCTCTAAAGAAGAGCCTATACTGTTGATACTGGATGGTCATTACAGTCACACGCGCAACATTGAACTTCTCAATTTAGCTCGTCAAAACGGCGTTGTTATAATGTTATTACCTTCACATTCAACCCATAAAATGCAACCGCTTGACAGAGCTTTCATGAGCCCTCTTAAAACTTATTATAGCGACGAAATTAAACGTTTCACCAGAGAAAATGGTCAAAAAGTTACCCAATTCGATCTGATTGGCCTTTTTTCCAAAGCATACTCGAAAGTTCAGACCGGACAAATTGCAGTAAATGGTTTTAAGTGCACTGGAATATACACTTTCAATCGAAATGTATTTACTGAATTCGATTGTATCGCTAGTGAGATTTTAAATGACCACATAACAGCTGATAATCAAGAATTGCCCTCATCCAAGAATGATAGAATACAAAGATTGCGCCGAAGACAAGAAAATGAGTACAACAAAATTGTAGTTCTGCGCATGTACGTCATAATATCAATGCTGTTTTGGAGAGCGTTCACTTTGCATACGATTTCTACACAGAAATGAAAATTGCATTTATTTTAGTTTGTATAATTAAAATAAAAGAAGTAAGAAGCAATTTATTGGAACGAGAAGAAGGTACATTTATTAAGTACTCTTTTGCAAACATTATTTTTACTATTATTTTATTACAGCCAGTAAGCAGCTTAGTCAAAAAACAAATTTGTCTTAGAAACCAACTTCAGTGAGCATTATTTTTCGACTTGGATTTTATAAAAATGTTTATTAAGAGTTTAATTGATGTAGTTTAAACATTCCCAGATATTTTATTTCCATTAATTTACCTGTGAGTTGAAAGGACAAATAAATGATAGTTCCAAGTTTTTAAATAATGAAACAAATTTTGTTAAGTTAATATATTTTTGTATTTTTGTTTTCATTTGTGTGCGTTTTCTACAATTTCTTGGTTTAATTTTTGTATTTATTGCAAACATCAGGTTTCTGAAAAACATTTGTTTGCTATTGTTACCACAATTCCATTTTATTATCACTCCCAATGGCATCGACAACGTCTCGTTACTCTTAATACGTTAAAATGTCGGGAGGTTTGGATATTTTGTCCCTCAAAGAGGATGATATCACAAAGATATTGGTCGCGACGACCCATTTGGGTTCGGAAAATGTGAACTTTCAGATGGAAAAATACGTCTACAAACGCCGCCCTGATGGCGTTAACATTCTTAACTTGGGCAAGACCTGGGAGAAACTGATGTTGGCCGCACGCGCCATTGCCGCCATCGAGTATCCTCAGGATGTCTTCGTCATTTCATCTCGTCCCATTGGTCAACGTGCTGTCCTGAAGTTTGCCAAGTACACTGACACCACCCCAATTGCTGGTCGTTTTACTCCTGGTGCATTCACCAATCAGATTCAGTCAGATTTCCGCGAGCCACGTCTGTTGGTTGTCACAGATCCAATGACTGATCATCAACCCATCATGGAAGCTTCTTATGTCAACATCCCAGTCATTGCTTTTACCAATACTGACTCGCCATTGCGTTATATTGATATTGCTATCCCATGCAACAATAAGTTACCTCACTCCATTGGTTTGATGTGGTGGTTGTTGTCTCGTGAAGTGCTCCGCCTTCGTGGCACCATCTCGCGGAATGTTGAATGGCCCGTCGTTGTTGACTTGTTCTTCTATCGCGATCCTGAGGAGGCTGAGAAGGAGGAAGCTGCTGCTAAAGAACTCTTGCCAGCTCCCAAGATTGAGGCTGAGGTCGTTGATCACCCAGTAGAAGAGGCTACCAACTGGGCTGAAGAGGTTGCTGCTGAGAACGTAGCTACCGGCGCTGATGACTGGAATGAGGATGCTATTAAGACCTCATGGGGAGGTGATGGCAACTTCTAAAATTAGTTGGTTCACTTGTATTTGTCTTGGCAGGAAAATTTGACCGAAATAAAAAGTGAATTTTTTTTTATTTCCACACAATTACCAGCTGCACACTTCATTTTTTAAATTTTAAGTTAAAAACTCGCAAATATTCTTCGATATATACACAATTAAATAAAAAACAACCGATCGCAGTACGTTTCTTAAAGAAATAAAATATTGTGACGTAGTCACACAACTGAACAGCTGGTTGTCAAACTCGATTAGCAGAAGTAACGGACCTGCGCAAAGCGTAAACTCTTATTCTATCATTCTTGGCCCTCATCTATAGAGAGTATACAGCTTCCATCAGAATCATCACTTTTGGCATTAGAATGAATCTCCATCGACTGAGCCTGTGGCTTCGACAAGTACAGGAATAGTTTCACGGTGGACGATTTCACCTCTACCAAAAGTTTGAAAAACTGTTTCTAGTGGCAGAGGAAGAAAATCAAGGGCCACTGTGCTAACTAAGTCACCATATAAAAACCAATTAGAAGAAAGTATTGCCCAGAAGCAAAAACGAGATAATGCTAAAACTCTAAAAATGTTATTAAAGAAAGATAAAACTTAAAAAAAAGTACAAAAAAGGGTTCGTGGAATTAAAATCGAGGATTCAGCAAGCGATTCTTCCAGTGTTTCCGATGTTAGCGTTATTTCCGACTCAGAAGAAGAATCTTTCGTAGAAACTCCGCCGGAAGAATCAACTTTTAATTTATTTACATGCAATAACAATAGAGTTCAGCTACTACAGCTTTTTCGCACTTTCTCCGCATTAGATCATCGTAAGAACCAGTCTAAATAACATTAAAACATCTCAATAAGGCCATTCACAGTTCGAATACGCTGGTCTGCCATTTGTTCGATTTGCTATTTGTACGCCAATTTACGAAAGCGTATTTTGCTTTGTTGTTGTTTTGCATACAAATGCAAATACGCAGGCACGCGTAAATAAAAGCAGCCCTTGGACTTGTCCTTTGTACCTCGTATTTTTATGCTCTGTCTACAGCCGCATAATCACATACATCACAGGGTTGCACAATCTTTTTATACGACAGTCACACGGCGAGGTGCTCACAGTTTGAACAATAACAAATGCTATAAATATGATTTGTTAAAAGTACGCTCAAACCGTGAATAGCCTTAACGATATCGATAAGAGTGGTTCAAAACAATCCAAAGTGAAAAAAATTTACCCACCATAATATGGGTTGGGCTCAGGGATAACACAAGACATAACAACTAACCATGCGTTTACATAGATCTAATCATACATTAGTTTTCAATCTACTTTTGAGTTGACCTTTCGATAAGTTAACATCAAAAAAGCTACAGTTGTTAACAAAGGTACTCATGCGATGTAAAGGAGCAGTAGCCATATAATTTGTTCTACTAAAAGGTAAGTAAATTAAATTGTTAGCATTTCTACTGCTTCTACGGTTAGTGTTAAAATTTATAAGAGTTAGAAGTTCTGGTGAATCGAATACACCAGTAATGAGTTGGTGTAAATAGACGATATCTGCAGACTTCCTTCTCTCATTCAAAGATTGCATTTTTAAAAGTTTTAAACGATCCTCATAAGGAGGAAGGTTTAAAGTATCAGTTGCACTTAAGCCCCTTAGAGCAAACCGAACAAAACGTTTTTGGATTCTCTCTATACGTTCAACATGTACATTGTAACTTGGGGACCAAACTTGACTTGCATACTGTAAGTGAGGTCGCACAATTGCATAATACAGCGTTGTAGTTGTGATCATACCATTAAATTCTTTGGCCCAGCTTTTCATAAACGCGAGCATAGAAGATGATTTTTTGCAAATGTAATCAATATGAACGTTAAACGAGAATCCATACATATACCCAGATCTTTGACAGCATCTACACGACTTAATGCAGTATCTTTTATCTTATAATCAAAAATTAAATTATTCCTTTTTCGCGAAAAGGTCATAGTTTGGCATTTATCTGGATTTAGAAACATATTGTTTTTAGAACACCAAATTTCAAAGGATTTCAAATCAGACTGGAGCAGATCTGAATTGTCTTTAGCATCTATTGTTCTGTATATTTTCATGTCATCTGCATAGATAAGTAGATGAGAGTGTTTGATGATGTGGGTTACATCATTAATGGCTAAAATAAACAGAAGTGGACCAAGGTGGCTACCTTGAGGAACACCTGATTCAGCAATAAATTCAGCTGACAATACGCCTCGAAATCGTATTTGATAAGATCGCTCTGTCAGATACGATTGAATCCAGCGTACAAAAAATTGTGGAGAACCCATTAACTTTAGTTTAAATAGAATTAAATTGTGTGGCAGTTTATCAAATGCTTTACTAAAATCAGTGTAAATACAGTCGACCTGGTTACCTGAATAAAATTAATTTAAGCAAAACGTTGTAAAATCGAGGAGATTAGACACAGTGGATCTGCCAGTAACAAATCCATGCTGACGAGTTGTCATGATCTTCCCACAGTGAATTTTCACACGATCATACACGAGGCGCTCAAAAAGTTTTGGAATCGACGAGAGTTTCGCGATATGCCTGTAGTTGTTTATATCGTTCTTACAACCTTTTTTATAGATAGGACCTATAAAAGATTTTTTCCAAAAAAGTGGAAAAATACTTTCGCTAATTGATTTATTGAATAACATGGACAGTGGTTGACTTAGAACGGAACCACATCGTGTTAACACTGCGGAAGGAATTCCGTCAGGTCCAGCATTAAAATCATCATCGATCAATCCAATATACTTTAAAATATCCTCAGAAGTAAAGGATATAGAATCCAACGAAACCCTGGGTGTAGAGTTCATATATTCAAAGTACTCTTCATCAGGATTAAAAGAGTCTGAACAAAATGACTCTTTAAAGAGATTGGCAAGTAGACCACAAATTACGACAGGATCGTCAGTAAATCCGTCAGAGGTTTTAAATGATGAAGGGAATCCATCAGATTTTTTTTTGGTGTTTATGAAACCCCAGAATTTCTTCGGATCAGACAATATTCTCAGCTTAGTACTGTCTAAATAATTTTGATATAAGGTAGCTGAGCAATTTTCAAAGTCCAGAAACAAACGCTTGTAGATTTCTAGGTCATTCAAGTCTAAGCTACAGACATATTTTTTCCATGCCCTATTCCTGCTGTTGCGAAGAATCTTTAACTCCTTTGTGTACCAGGGGTAAGCACAAATTTTTCGTAAATTTGAGGCTATATGGCACGGACAGAGAAAACATAGCAAAGATTTCCATATAAAAAAAATTAATTGAATCATCAAGAGTGTTATTATTAACATATTCTAAAATAACATGAAGTTTACTTTGAAGTAAATGATTCAACTTCAAAAAGTCAGCTTTTTTAAAATTTAATTCATTAACTTTATCTATTGAGTTAGACTTTACTATATTATCCCTGTCTGATTTGTACCATATGCTCAATGGTGGATGGTATTCATCAACAGCAGTCAAAACATGAGGGGCCCTCTCAACAATCACATTGTTACTATCTGTAGCTAAGACCAGGTCAAGAAGTCTTTCACGACTATTATAAATACAACTCACTTGTTGTAAGTCAGAACATATATTATCAACAAATATATGCTCTTGGCGAGTCTTCGAATTAGATGCACAAAAATATGTATCATCGTCAGAAGATTCCCATTTCAAGTCAGGCAGATTAAAATCACCTAACAATAAAATGTCGTCATTAACGTCAATTATGCTTATGACATATTCTATGCAATCCGCAAGGCTTGCATAAACTTCTACACTGCTCTTAGGAGGAACGTATGCATTAATAAGATATACATTAGAATTGCAATGTACAACCTTGACGCATATAAGTTCGATGTTAGCAGAGCAGGGAATAACAATAATGGAAGTAACGAAGGAGTTCCTTACAGCTAATAAGACACCTCCACCGACAGCAGAAGTATTGTCAGCATGTCTATCTCTTCTATAAACTTCAAAACTGTTATCAAACAATTCTAAGTCAGTAATGCTTCCGTTTAACCAAGTTTCAGTCAGTGCGATAATATCCTCAGAGAAATTCTGAGACATTAAAAATATGTCTCGCGTCTTAGAGCGTAATCCCCTTACATTTTGATAGTAAAGGGATAACCTATTCAGTTTTTTTGGGATTGACGAGCGGCTTGAGTCGTCCCTCTAAGCTTATTCTTAGGCTGAAACTCTGTAACGAGTATATTATCAGTCCAAAAAATAGAGTTTAGAACAGTTGCAAACTCTTCAGCTGGAACTGTGGGAATAAAGGAAGCATGGGAAGGTTTATTATCTATTTTTTTGCATGAGCAAAATGCATTTTGACTCAACAATTTATTATGTTTGATAAAAGTCAACACATTTTCGACAGTTGTGTCGGGCTGAAGACGTGAAATAAATAAATATTTTTTCCTCGACACTGCCCTTAAGCTTGATAGATTTCTAGGCTCAATAGGAGTCAAAACTGAACTATTAGTCAAAGAAGGACTGTTAGAAGGTGACGAGGAAGTAACTGTAGTGTTGCTGTTCAAAAGCGGTGCTGAGGGCTGCTTGGCCTGAGAAGTAGATCCAGATGATTTTCGCTTCTTATTAGTTTTTTTATTTTTTCTCTTTCTATTTGAGATAATATGGTCTTCTGATGAAAGGATTGTTTGTGTCCCGGAAGAAACAGTCTGTGACAAAGCAAGCGGGATATTTTCCGAAATGGAATTTTCATCATAGACGCTAGTACTGGGTGCGGCCCTAACTTCACTGAAAAATGTTACAATTTCTCGAAAATTGTTGTTTAACGAGTTAAGACTTTCCCCAAAAAGCTTAACTTTTTAATAAAGTTCATCTGCGGAAAGTGCCCTACACGAAGCACAGTACCAGCGAAGACCTGATCGCAGAGATTTTAAGTCGTCAAGGCGTGACTTGGAAATACCGGCATAAGATGCATGAAACATTTGCTCACATGGACCAGAACAGCTGAACATGGGGTTCAGAATGTTTTGGCTTTTGCAAAGTTCGTCTAAAGAACAAGCAACGATATTTTCTGCAGAAAAATAATCCATGTTTTATTTTTTAAAAAATGAGCAGATGCAAAATGTGCTTTTAGGGTTATTATATTCAGGCAGTTTGTGCCCAGTTTAGTAGAAACTAAAAAACAAAAACAACACTCACTGAGCTGAAGATAAACAAATCACCGCACAAAGAAGAAACTAAAGCACAGTAAGCATGCAAAAACAACAACACTGCATTAACTACACAAGTTAAACAAAGTTAATATGCAAGAATTAAACTTACACAACTTAAATGCACAATTATTATTTAATGGAATAGTTGTATATTAATAATATTAGTAAGTACAATATAATATTTAATTAATTACGATATTGAAACTGTTTTAATACACTCACGAGACTTGCACTTATTGTGAAAAGTCCTGGAAGGATGAAAAAGAAAAATTACTATGGACACAGTGTTTGCAATGCGACATGGTTTGGTCCCACTATAAATGTATCCCTGGAAAAAGCGCAATCTTTATTTGTGAAACGTGTGCCAACTAAATACAAATTTATCATTTATTTTAAAATTATTTATTCATTTTGACCTTAAAATATGTGATGCCAAGAGGGCTTATTTTAGTTACGTTTTTATTAATTTAGGGATAGTAGATCATAAAGATATATGCTTATTTTTGTGTATTTTTGTTTAAGACATATTTTAATGCTTACTTTCAACTCTCAAATAAATATGAAATTTTTTTCTTAACGTTTTTTCAAATACTTTCCACTCAAAGACAATTTAATTAGGCTTCGGGTAAAATGGAACGGTAGACCACATTGCACCTATGTTGTGTACCACAATACCCTCCAATTTTTTAGAAAGGAGGCTTTTGGGTTTTCTTAAACTTTCCCTTATAACTTTTTTATAGGTTATTATAAGATTCTTATTTTATAATATTTTGTTCCCAATAGTTCAAGCATCAAAACTAATTACGTTTGACTGTGAACCAACTTCTAGTTTTTCCACAATTCGCATAATAAAAATACCTATACCACAATACCCGAAGTTCCTCTAATAGCGTTCACACTTCAAATACTCTAATAAAGTTTTTCAAAAGCATATCACTGATACTAACATGGAAGTAGTTGCGCATCGTCAACTGACTCTCAAAAAAACTTCACAGCAGAAAAATGTATAAAAAAACAGGTCCACACCCAATACGTGAGTAAGAAACTGACTATTGTTTATACTTCATTAATGCTAAGCTAATAACTTTAAACTATTTTAATTACGCAAAAGAGTGGTTAAATCGCCCCTGCAACTCCTGACTTTCAAACTTCACAAGAAGTTTTCATTTACAGAAGCTTAAATCCTATAATTATTGTATGAACGCGATTTGATAAGTCAGTGACTTTTTGAACAAAACAGTATTATTTTCAGCAAAAAACCTTCTAGTTCTCTACTTGTCTACTTTTAGATCGGTACACTTAGTCCAGCGTTTTTACAATTTTTTTCATTCTTTCCCTTATCAATTTTACCAAGTTTCTAAAAATATTAATAACACTAGTTTACAAAATCCAGAAAAAACTCTTTGACCAAGACTTCTTAATAAAATTCATATACGGTATGGTCTTTAGATCTAAAATAAAAAAGAAAAAAAAAAGTATAGCAGTGAGGGGACTGCCGACCGAAGCGAAAACATATATGTAAAATATTAGTATTCCCTGGAAGACTTTGTCCTGCCACGGATCGCCTTACTGCTATATAAGAATTTTCATGCTAATCGGAAAAAATTTTATATTTTCACCCCCTCAACCTTTGATTAATTCTTTCAAAATATTTTTTATTCAGATAGCATTTTTATTTTATAATTACACCAAACTATATTATTACATTTAAATTGATATTGTTGAAATAAAAATAAAATACTGGAAGCACTATTGAATGAAAAATAGTCCTCAAAAAGGATATTTAATTTTATCTTTTAATGTATATGTAGAGCTGTAGCTAAAATAAAATAAATCTACTATTTTTTATTTATGATATTTTGTTTGATGGGTCTTGAAGTCTCTTTAAATGCCTGCATTTGAGATCTTGCTACAAGGAATACAGAAAACATAGCAAGCAAAGTGCAGTTTATTTTCTGCCACCGATTCGGTTCATCATTAATGCACATTATTTTCATCTTTTATCACTTCATTATATTTTAAATTATGGTTTTTAATATAAAAGACAAAGTAAAACATAAACAAAAATATAAATTAAACTTATTGAAATAATTAATATACACTTAAAATACATAATAATACACACATATATAAAATTTGTATTTACATACATTTCATTGAATTTCATTTACATTATTTTCATTGTTTGCGTCATTAATCATTGCTTTATAGTTTTAAAAAAGATACTATAGGCTTATGGTAGCTGAAATAAAAAACAAAAAATTGTGGACGATGCAGTTCCACTCATGATACAATTATTATTAGGTAGCCGTGACAACTACTTATTTTTTCACACACATTTTTCACACACAGCTTTCAGCGGAGCCAATAGTTGGCAACTGTTTTTTTTTTAAATTTGACTGAGAAACCTTTGCAATTAAATGATCCATTCACAGCAGGTGACTCTTCTGAATGCGGCTAATGTGTGTGTTCTCTTTTTTGTTTTCTTTTGTTTGACATCGATGGTCGAAACACGAAATGTCTTACTACATATTATACCATTACTTAATATACCATGATCCATGTCCCAGTCAGAGAATATGCTGGCGACATTCATAAAACTACAAATGTTTTTTCGTTGGTCATGAAACTCAAATACACGCTCTTGGATATTGGCTACCAGGCGCTCAGCAAATGCAGCAAGCATGGCAAAATTAAACAAGGTAGTGTTAGGGCGGAGAGCCGGTGACCGAAACTGTCAAAACGAAGTTGACATTTCATAAAAAATCTGCAACCAATGAGAATGCAATATGAAAGCAAGAATTGGCAAATATATCAAAATGGTTGAGTTTGACAGTTATGGTTACTTAGAAAGAGAACACATTCAGCCCTAACACTACCTTGTCTAATTTCACTATGGCAGCAAGCAACCATCAATAAGTTTATCTGCTGACAAATCGTTCCTTCATAAAGAAATCATTAAGGATATTTACTGTTTTTCTGTCAATGTATACGTAGATCTGTAGCTGAACTAAAATACATTTACAACAACAATTACCAAGCAAATCTACTGCAGCGATGAACAGAGAAGAGCAGTATCACATCGGTTGCGCAACGTTAGAAGGGATGAACGGAATTGGCGGCGGAAAATAAACAGCACTTTGCTTGCTATGTTTTTTGTTTGCCTGGTAGCAAGATCTTAAGTGGAGGCAATAAAAGAGACTTCACGGCCAGTCAAACAAATAGCAAATATCAAAAATTTTAATTTTATTTTATTTAAGCCTACAGCTAGCTCTACATAAACATTGAAAAAAACAGTAACATTCAATAAACTGCATTCCCGTGGTCGTTGATCTAGAGCGCGGCTCTATTTTATTCACAAAACAAAAACAAAAATTAAAACCACAGTTCGATTTCTAGCTCTATTTCTGATCTTAAAATCCTGCCAAGTTTCAAGCATTTTTTATCAAAACGAACATAGTTGGCAAATCTTAATAACTATTCATTTTCCTATTTGGACGTTTCACCGCTCAATGGGCGTTTTGGTATTGTTTTTTTCTTTTGTTATTGTTCTTAAAACAGCTGTTTCAAGACTCTGATGACAAATTGATATAAAGTTGAACTAAAGTTGTTTTACTGAGATTTGATCTCATCTAGTGCCACGAAAATGCAGCTAATGTTTCGCAGCGGAGCAAAGGGAGGGGAAAGAACGATGCGTCAGCAGAGGAACTTATTGATGGTTGCTTGATTATGTTTTGTAAGTTTCCTATCTTGTTATCTTTGCTGTCTGTGTTGATGACGAGAGTTACTCGGAAAAAGACAATGACGCACACCAAAGATTTACCCTCTACCAAAATCGTTCAACGCGCCTAAAGAAGTTTTCATTTCAAAAATACTGAAAGATGAACGGTTTAAATTACTGTAGATGAAGACGCTTTCTCGGCAACAAGAAAAGTGAAAACTATTTGGAAATCGTCGATGATTTTCTCAAAAACTAGGTTAAACAAACCTACTCGCTTAAACAACTGTTTGCCTAATTTATTTTTATGCAACAATCTTTTTAATTTTTCCTTACAGGACTCAAAATGTCCCTAAAAGTTACTTTTCTTCACTCTCATTTGGACTTCTTTCCACCAAACCTTGGACATGTAAGTAATGAACATGGTGAAAGATTTCATCAACAAATAAAAAATATTGAAAAAAAAATACCGAGGAAACCAAAAATTTTCATTAGAAGCAGATAAAATGATAAATTTAAAAGAAAATTAAAAATGGGTGATCTCACTTTAATGTCTATAACTTTTTTACCAGTCCATGGATTTTGTTTATTTTAGACTTAAAAGTTTTGCAAAAGTTTATGCTGTAAAAAAAAATAAAAATGTTGTAGTCAGTAGCCAAATCCTTTACATTTCAGGTGATTAAATGAGTTTTCGTCCACTGATTTTCATGAAAAAAAAAATTTTGTAAATAATAGTTCATAGCTCCATAACTCGTCTTTAAATGAGGTCAATATGTATACAAAAGTTATTGCGAATTTAATTGTATTTTATAAATATGTAATTTTGGTCAAATCCGTTAATCCAAACAGAATTTATTACAAATAAAGACAGGTCACCGTTTTCGAAAAGAGCAAAAAAATTCTTTGGTCGATATCTCAGAAACCTATCCATTGATAATTTTTTTAAATTTTTTTTTAGCTCAGGGAAGCGTAAGGAATAGGAATTTTACAAAGAAGTCCTGCTTCTTTTTCGGACTGTAAGCTAGGTAATTTAAAAAAAAAAATCCAATTTTTTGTATCGTTAAAAATTCCAAAAGAAAAAATTCACAAACTTTAAGGTTTATTTTCTGTTGTAGATCTGTTATGAAACTGCAAAAAGATTTCAATTTAATTCGGTTTATTATTATCTATATGTGACCTTCTCCGAGAAAAAGGACCTAGTGTGTGCAAATGAAGTTTTGAGAAAAACGCATTTAAAGTTTCATAAGGCATTATCACTGTGAACACACCTTCAGTTGAGAGATACGATAGATAGATAGATAGATAGATGAGATAGATAAGATTTCATCTTATTCTACACCCTTTTGGGTACCAGAATCCACTCTTAAGTCCAAACAGGTTTTTTGGCACACTAGGTCCCTTTTCTCGGAGAAGGTCACATACAGTTGCGATCAAAATAATAGCAGTGCTCTTATATTCAAACATGTTTGGATAAATAATACTAGTCTACAAATTTTCGATCCTGTAAACCGGTTATCATTTCCAGATGTACTTTCAATACTCTTTCCAAATTTGTACACAGTTTTCTCCGATATTGTAACATTTTCAAGATACAGGGTGTTTTACGTTTTTGGCACGTGTTTAGTATTATTTATATAGAATCTAAACTACTAACCATAAAATAAAAAAGAATATTTTCTATTTTAGAAGAAATATCAGCTTTTCCATTAATCTATCAACCATTTTCGTATTATGTGCTGTAACGGAGCTAAAATTTTCAGTTTACCCAACGAAATATCAACAAATTTTGTATCTTTTATTTTAGCTGAGCTGTTATCATCCAAAGTTAGAATTTAGAAAAAACCTGTTGATTAAGTGTATTTTTACATGAAAAACAGACATTTTAAATTTGAAGATTACAGCTCCGCTAAAACAAAAGCTACAAAATTTGTTGATATTTCGTTTGATAATCTCAAAATTTTAGTTCTGCTATAACACATGACATGATAGTGGTTGATGTATTGATGGAAAATTTGATAATTTTTCTAAAATACAAAATATTATTTTTTATTTTAAAATACAATATATTATTTTTTATTTTATGGTGAGTACTTTAGATTCTAAATCAATAATACCAAACACTTGCCAAAAATGTAAAGCACCCTGTTTCTGGAAAATTTTACAATATAGGAGGAAACTGATGACAGGTTTTGAACCAGCGATGAAAGTACATATAGGAACGACAATGGGTTTACCGGATCCGAAATTTGTAGACAAGTATTGTTTATACAAACATGTGTGAATAAAATAGCACTACTATTATTTTGACCACAGCTGTATATATAAAAAGGCATGTACGTTTGTTGGTTTATTGGTTTGTTTGTTTGTTTGTTTGTTTGTTTGTTTGTTTGTGTGTCCTGCATACATTTCTACACAACCCATCCGATCGCGATGAAACTTTCCAAATTGGTTGTTCGTATTTAAACGCGCAGGTTTTAGTCACAGTACGGACAGCGTTGGACAAGAGGGCGTGGCACCTCGCATACAACCCAAATTTGAGATATCGAATAGCTTTTGAGTTATAATTAGCACAGCCTCGGTATTCAGTATTCGACAACAATTTACACGTGCTGTTTTACTGATAACATTTTATGGGCGTTGGACAAGGGGGCGTGGCACCTCCCATACAACTAAAATTTGCGATTTGCGATATCTAATAGCTTTGAAGTTATAGGCCGCACAGCCTAGGAATTCAGTATTCGACCACGATTTACACATGCCGTTTCAGTGATCAACTTTTATGGGTGTTAAACAAGGGGGCGTGGCACCTCAAAAATTTTTGATGTCGAATAGCTTTGGAAGTATAGGTCGTACACTCAAAAATATTTGTGTGTAAATATTACTAATAGCTGAGTCCATTCTACGAATTTTATTCGTAGTTTTCAGCCACGAATAGGATTCGTAGAATCGACGTATATTAGTACATATTACGAATATTTTATTCGTATTCCTAAAAAACCGAATGTATTAAAAAAACAATTCTGTCTGAGCTGGGGTTTGAACCTCGGTTCTTTAGCTTACGGGGCATGCACTCTACCAGTAGGCTACAGTCACTTAACAATCATACAGTTCCTTATGTTCTGTAGATGTTCGACAAACAAGGCTGAACAATTTCGGTTTTAAATTTTTTAAACTCTAATAATAATTCGTACATTCTACCAATAATAGGTACTGACAGCCTACGAATGAATTGTTGCTACTAATATTATTTTTCATTCTTAAATAGTACGAAAGCATTAGTAAATACTATTAATGTAATGAAAGAAATTGCAAAGTTATTCGTACGAGAAATATACAAATATTATTATTTATATGTACATAATCATTCGTACAATGCACTTATACGAAATGATTTGTTTTTGTTTACGAATATCATCTATAGTAATAAAACTCATTTTCTGTTTGTTTGTTTGTTTGTTTGTTTGGCCTTTATACAAATCTAAACGGCTCAACAGATTTTGCTCAAACTAGGTATACATATTAAGTGTATCCCAACTTAAAATGTTACATACTTAGTTTTTCCCACGCTCCCTCTGAAATTTTTCAACTAACGGTAATTTTGTTATTATAAAAGTTTTTAGTATCGGAGATTTTTGTGTATTTAATTTTAAAATTTTTTTGCTATTTTGACATCAAAAACACTGACATATCTTTAAAATTGGAGAAATTTTCAGTACAACGACTTTTTCATAAAACATCGTTGCCTAAGAATGAGAAAAAAATTACATGAAAATCAAAGTTTGATCTTTCGATACAAATATCTCCGCTGTCCATTAATATATTTCATTCAAATTTTTTCTGTTCAAAAGTTCAATAAAATCACTTTACAAAAATAGGTAGAATTGTACCGTTAAATCAGTGTATATATGTTTTATGATTATTTCAAAAAAGATCCAAAATATTGACTTTTTACTCAAAAAATGACTCAAAAATTGTTGTTGTTGTAAAAATGAAATCAATTAAAAATTGCACATCTGACTACCTTTCATATGACATAGCATTTATTTACAAAAATTCTTCCAGCTAAGCGCAAAAATTATTTTACTGTTTTTGTCATCAAAACAACACCCCCTTTGATTTTTTTCGCAAAATTTATTTTTCCAAAATGTTGTTTTTATATTTTTACAAAAAAATCAAGTCTCAAAAATAATTTATGTGAAAAAATTACCCCAATATCTCTTTTCAATCAAAAGTTATAGCTAAAAATCTATTTTTTTATACCAGATTATTAATAAAACTTAGTTTTGTATTAAAATTCTCTATATAGTTTGAACGTCCCCATTTATCTTTAAGAATGCAGTTATGTGTCTTTAGTAATTACGATCATTTTGGATTATTTAAAATCTTCTTTATAGTGATCTACTTATTTTTTGCCTCCCCGACCCCGCCCCCAGCCCCACTCCTGTTAAATTTGTTTTGTTGTGATGGCTCTATTTTTTCTCACTATTGTGTCACCGTTGTCACTTAGTTCTTTATCAATGGTACTTTAAATGTTGTATAAATATCACAATTTTATCGAAAAGATAACTGTGAATAAGAATGCTGTAAAAGTTAATATTTTCATGTAATCAGTTTCAGTTATATGGCGATATAATAAAACATATGCGCATCTGGTCAGCACAATTATTTCATTAGTTTTGATCAGTGCATTAAATTCACAGATAGATGGCGCCACATTTGTAAAATGTGTGGGTACAAACTATACATACACCTTGCGGTGAATAGCTGAAAAATTTTTTTCAAAAGTTTCTTCAAATTTAACCCCACACGTTTGGGATTACAGACAGGTGGCGCTATTTTCCGTTTAGAGAAGAATATCTGATGTTCTTATGCAGCTAGCACATAAGTTTTGCGAAATATTTTGCGAAAATGCTATTGCTACCAAACTTTTAAAAAGTAAAATAATGCAGTTCTGCCAGTTTTTTCAGTCGCAGCGGCATTTAGCGTCATAAACACTTAAAAACATAGAATTAGATCAATTTAAATGTCCAACTCACTTGCTGGACTTTTTGTTGATTTTGCTTTGCTTGCAAATGCGATTATATGATCCTGATCTCCAATGAAAAAACGCAGCTAATACAAATTTTAGTAGGTACTACAATCATTTTTAGCACAATGAATTTTCATAAAACATTGATAATAATGAGAAAAAAATTATATGAAAATTAAAGTTTTTACTTTTAATGCCAATAACTCCGCTGTTTTTAATATATTTCATTAAAAATTTTTTGTTAAAAAGTTCAATATGATTTTTAATATAAATCTTTGTTTAGACGTTAAAATGTCCATATCTCAAGGACGTATTGAGTCGCCCCATATTTTTATTTTGTTGAAAGGGTAATTGTGCTTGCTTTAAGATTAAGTAAATATAAAAATTCTTTTTAATTTTTAAAATATGTTTTTCGTACCCTTTCTTTGAGTTCAATTAGCTCACCGCAAGAGATGGAACCACCAACAACTTTTTTGGATTAAGGTTCGTTCAGTTACCTTTCTAACGGTAGATAACTAAAATTAAATAAAATAAAATTCAAATAAAATTCAAATAAAATTCAACATGTTTTTCATTATTCCCGATTTTAAAAAACATTTAATCGAGAAGTATATATTAAGATGTTTATATAAATTACTCTCGAGTAACACCGGGTATATCAGCTAGTAAGTATATAAAACAAATATATTCTTAGATACTACATTAGGTATTAGAAAAATTTTACGAATGAATTCGTAAAGATATCAAAATAAAAATACTTTGTACATTGAACGAAAATTTCTAGAATCTACGAATATTTTGTTTACTAATATCATTCGTAGAAATTTTACTAATAAATTTTTGAGTGTACAGCCTCGGAATTCAGTATTCGACCATAATTTACACGTGCCATTTCACTGATCAAATTTTATGGGCTTTGTAAAATGGTAAGTGATACCTTCCATACAGCCCAAACTTGTGATATCGAATTGCTTTGGAGTTATAGGTCGCACAGCCTCGGAATTCAGTATTCGAACTCAATTTACACATACAGTTTCACTGATAACATTTTATGGAAGTTTGGAAACGGGGACGTGGCTGTAACGCACCGGGTTTCAGCTAGTTAAAAATATAAATGAATGACACGAATTCTATAAAATATTATACCTTGTAGTTTGTGAGTTTTTTCTTTAAGAATTTTGCACTAAAAATTTTTGTATGAAATTATATGAAAACCTCGCCTACCTCTCTTACAAATTTACTTTACCTAAGCAACATCTCTTAAAATGCCATACAAACTAATATAAAGCATTGCAATTTTGCACATAAGCTTTGGTCTCCAATATTCACCATATATTTGAAATTTGTCGAAATCGAATGAAAAACACTCTTAACTCAAGTACAAAGTGACTATATGAAAAAGGTTAGTCTTTTACAATTGCGCAAAATTTCATTTAACGCATCCCGTCCCCTTTGAAGCATTCCCTTCCCTTGGACACTCCATTTCTTTTTTCACATAGTATGTCATTAGAGGGAAGCATTCTTCTCCCATGTTCTAAAAATTAATGTAGAAACATTCCTCTCCCTTGTTATGAAAATGCCCGTCCAGGATTCGATTCTAAGACCCCTGAGCGACAGTCAAGCGCGCTACCACTAAACTATCGAATTTTATAATAAGCGGCAAGGAAACAATGTTATTAATATTTTCTGTTGTCATTGCTTGACAATAAGTAAAAGTTTCCACAAGCATTCTTAAAGAAGCGGTTTGGAAACAACATAACTTCAGAACTACTAATTTAATTCTAAAAGATATGATGAGGAATGTTTATGCATCACTTCCATATTTAAGTCTTCCAATTTTTTCAAGAGGAAAGCGGCTTGGAAACATCATAAATACAAAACTACCCTTAAGCTTCCGAAAGATACGGTGGGGAATGTTTCTTGATCACTTTTAGATGGAAGCCTTAGAATTTTAAAATTAAATTTACATTTGAAATTTGGCGAAAGGTAAGTTTGGCAAAACCGTAAAAATTGTTCATAATAAAAACACCTAATTTCCATACAAAGTGACGTCATCAGAGTATCATAACATTTATAAATTCTACAAAAATGTGTGTATTAACTGGATATTGAACACATTATCTTTGATATCTTAAATTTATTCTTTATTTGAATGTTGACAAAATTGGATGAAAACCACGCCTATCCTCCACACGTAGTGACGTCATCAAACTTACAAAACTTGCATAACCCAACTAGAATCCCGTCGATGAAGTTTCATGCCAAAGTATTTGCGGATTTTTAGAGCGTGCTCTTTTATTATCTGGCATTAATTTGTTGTATTTACATAAACAGTTGTTTTTATTTAATTTTTTGACGTAGAATTACGTCTTATAGCGCGGTTTGTATGGGGGTCATTTTATCGAATTTTTTAAAGTGATATTTGACACTTTGGGGTATACCTACAGCCTTTAATATTCATCGTACAAAGAAAAGAAAAATGCCAAAATATCAGTTTTAGTGGGAATAAAACGAATATCTAATAAAATAGCAAAATCTAAGTCTGCGGGCTGCCTAAAGCCTGAAGCAGTCAGGCAGGCAGGCAGGCAGGCGCAGGCAGGTACCTGCTAAGTAAATAAGCCGTGCAGAGTGAATGCGAGCAGGTCAGATCAGATCAGTGCGAGAAAAATTTTGTTATATATTTTTTTTCTTCTATTGCTTACTATTTTGCATCCTCCGCTAATGGCGTTCATGAAAAAATTTTTTTCTATACAAAAATAGCACACTCTCTTTAAAAAAGCATCAACTCCAAAAATTTACGTATTCTGGAAGAGCAAAAACACTTTTTTTTTCTTCAAGGGACTCCATACAAAACAAAGAGACAAGACTATTTTTTTATAATTAACGACTAAGAATATGTATATAAAATTAAGATAGCCGATGTATATAATCACTACGAATAGTCTTACACGAAAAAGTATATATGTGAACATTTTGAGTTGTTGCTCTTTTGAAGAGGGTGTGCGATATGTTGTGCCACGCTTATGCAAAAATTAATGCATACCAACAACACAACTCTCTATTGAAGTTATTGTTGTGGTTTCGTCTAGCACTTTGTTGTTGTTTGTTCAGTTTTGTTGTTGTGCTGTTTTCAGAAGATAATAAAAGCCAACAACACAAAGCAGTCGAAGTTAACAAATTGTTCAATACACTTGCTCATGCGCAACAAAAGCACCCCCCAAACAAAATGTACTCAATGATGCTAATTTCCTCGGTTCTTGTACGCAGATGCAAAATAATTTGTTTTTTTATTTTTTTTTTTTTAATCAAAGGATAATATCAACATAGACGAGAGCTGTACCAAAAACCAAACATGAAAGAATAAGTTGAGACTTTTCTTTGTTCTTGTTTTGAGTGAAATCTGTTTTGTGTGGAGAAAATCTTTCTCCTAGTTCACACTCGTCAAGACTTGACGGTCAAGTCATACCTTTATGGATGAAAGACGTGGACATCAACGTGAGGGAGGAGGAAGTTCAAAAGGGAATGACCAAGAGTTGACGTCAAGTGTATACGAGTGTAAACCAGGAGTTAACTTAAAGCACATACAACCTTGAGCAGTTTTGAGAAATATTGTGGCATACGTTTGTTGTCGTTTAAGTTTAGTTTTCAAGTTAAAATCTATCAATTTCGCGTGCACAACTTATCACCAACAACAACACAATCTTGATCGACGTTAACCATATTTGTCAATACCCACCAAAAACAACCCTCACACTAAAGTAAACATGTGCACGGTCGCTGCTGTTGGTGTTTGTTTCGTTCAACGCTTTGTTGTTGTTGAATGTTTTTGTTGTAATTGGTTTTGTATTCTAAAGATAATAAAAAAAGCAGTTTCCTTGAAAAATTACAAAAAACAACACAAAAAGAACAAATTCAGTTGCGAGAAACCTGCGCTAGCCTGGTTTGCAGGCTAGTTGTGCAACAACCTGATCTGATCTGATCTGACCTGCCTGCTTCCACTCTGCACACTTTGAGCAGGTTTATATGAAATCGTATGAAGCGAGTTTTCTCGCAATGGAACAAGTAAGCAAACCTGCCTGCCTGCCTGCTCGCATCAGCGTTTACTCTGTCCGCAGACTAAGAAGATGAAAAATTCATATATTCGCATGAGAAATGCACAAGCTGCTTAGCTGCAGTAGCTGCTTATGCTGTTGTTAAGGTTGTTGTTGTTGTTGTGCTTGCTTGTTTGGTTCATTATCACGTCGTTCGTTGTTGTGCCACTTTTTTTGTTGTTGTTGTTTCTTATTAATATGTATGTAAAACATACATACATAAATACTCATCAGTTGCTTTCATTTTTTTCAATGTTGATTTTCCATGATTAAATACAAATTCTAAATGTTTAATAGTTTAAATCATTCTTGATTTTAGATACAAATGCTAGTTGTTTGATACTTTAAAATCGTTGAAATTGCAAATAAAATTGAGCTTTAGGTCAGGTTAGAACAATTAATTGCTCTAAAGAACTTTTTTCAAAGAAAACACAACAACAACATTTTCAATATGAAAAGGAAAACATCACAAGCTGATTATTTAGTTATCTGTTTTATTAAATATTTAGAGCAGTTAATTGTTCTTACCTGACCTAAAGCTCAATGAACGATTTTAAACTATCAAACAACTAGAATTTGTATTTAAAATCAAGAATGATTTAAGCTATCAAACATTTAGAATCAAACATTTAGAATTAAATCAAAGAAAATCAACATAATAAATAACAAAATCACATAGAGAACTTTCAACTGTAATTTAAAAACGACACAGTTTCGATAGTATCGTAAGTACAGACGTAGAATTCTTTTTTATACAGTAATAGAGAAAAATTATTGTTTTTTTATTTATATTATTCAAAACTAATTAAAAACATTTCATCATCTAAATAAATATTATTCAAAAACAAATTTGTTGTTTTTGTTGCCTTTTTTAAACTTACTTGATCTAAAAAGCTCACAATTAAATTCATGTAAAAATTTGTTTTGTTTTATAAAAAGTTTTCGTTTGATATTTTTAGTGATGAATTTGTTGTTAGTTTTTTATGTTGGTTACAACTAAATGTAATTCAAAGTTACGTTTAATAAATGGAAATAAAAATCAGAAAAATTTGAACTACAATGAAAAAAACAGAATTTTTCTCTATTACTATATAAAAAGGAATTCTACGTCTATACTTCCGATACTATCGAAACTGTGCCTTTTTTTTGTGTAATGCTTGGTTTTCACTATGTCATTTTTATGACGACACAAAAGCTTATCACCTTAAATATCATCTTTATAAAACTCTTAAATACTTTCTGCATAACTCCATTTAATAATGTATTTGTTTTTAATTTTCCAAGGTTGTCAACATGTTGTTATTTTCAATTTGATTGACAACAACTGACCACTGAAAATGACACGGTGAAAACCAAGCATAAGTCTAATAATGGCTATTGACAGAAGCCTTTAACCGAGCCTTTAATTAAAATTCATTAAAATAATTGATCCCGAAGATATGAGTACAAGCATTTAGATAAAGCAACATTAAACGATTTATTATTTTAAGATTTTCTCAAACACTGATAAAAGGTGTGCTAAATATTTCTTAGTTGATCTTTGAGCCGGTTTTAAGGCCATGTGGCAATCTAATAACTATTTTGCTGACACCTCTCATAGCTGTTTTTAGCCAATGTTTAGGTTTTTGCTCTCCTTGAAACAACACACATTTAAGTAATGATCGAGGTCATTGGTCGCTTACGCTTTAATCTGAGATAAAGGCAAGTATTTGTGCTACTTTCTTATAATACATATTCATCCATTACAAAGTGCCAAAGTGTAGTCTTTCTATCTTGGCACTGCGTCAATGATTATTTTAATAAATTTCAGCAACAAAAAGCGATAACTCGATTTAAATGCTCGACTGAGATTAATCAATGTTTCAGACAGCGAAATAGTAATAACACTTTATTTCATTCGCACTTTTATTCTTGCCTGACCAGCGAGCGACATCTTTCAACATGTGAATGCATAAAAACAAATATTTCTATACATAATGCGGGAGCTATTGATGAAATGATAAGGCATAGACAAATGGTTATAAGACCAATTCAAAAATATGTAAGAAAAATTATAGGTCTTATGGGAGAAGTGTAGCATTGATAACTGAATTTAATAATTCGATAACTTCAAATGAAGAGCAAAAACAATATTTGCTTCAAGTGGTAGATAAACATAGAAAAACTTTAAAAAGCATATCAAAAAATCATATTAAAAAAATATAAATATCAGCAAAAATAATCATTTTGTACTATTTTTTTATTTCCTTTTGCATATTAAAGTCCAAAATATGTGCAAAATTTTATAACGCAAAAAAGCGTAAGCTCTGCACAAAAATACAAACAAAACAAAAACATCAAAAACATCAAGAACAAAAAAAAATGATGGAACAAAACAAGAAGAAAAAAAATTCCATGTGGAAAAACGATAATTTTGGCTTAGGATCATTTTTGGCTCAACCAAAAAATGTCAGATGCATATTTTAAAAGTATTAAAAAACTTAAAAAAGCTTACATAAATATAAATGATTTTTCATTAAAATAAATTTCACATGTATTTCGGTTTAAACAACACATTTTTCCAAATGGCTCAAGTCGTACATAGCTCCAAAATGTCCTTTAAATGATTTCCGCAATATCTAGAGGTCAAATTTTTTAGGTCTTGAGGCATTTTCGTTCTCATTAGGAATGAAACTTTTAGAAAATGAACGCACACCGAAGTATTTTAACATTTTTGTAAAGTGAACTTGTCAAATGGTTATGTTTTTAAAAACAAAATATTATTTTTTTATTCAGTAGAGTTAAGTTAAATCACAGGAGTGGAGAAATAAACCTAAAACTAACGTAAGAATTTGTATTCCTAGTAACCGTGGTCTTTGTAGCCTCCCCGATGAACACCACCACCATGACCACCATGACCACCAGCATGACCACCGCCATAAATACCGCCGGCACCACCATGTCCACCGCCATATGTTCCGGGACCAGCAAATCCACTGTTGCCTCCATGAGTACTGGGTCTTCCATCACTAGCGCCAGCTAACCCAGAAGACTTTCCAAATTCAGAAGCACTACTATGACCACCGCGTCCAGTACTGCCACGAATGCCGCCAGCGCCACCATCATGACCTTGATCACGCCTATTTCCTGACGAACCCAGCGACCAATCTTGTCCTCCTTGACCTCCTTCGTGTCCTGCACCCCCTTGGCCTCCGTGTCCTCTGGAAACTCCTCCGTAACCACCATTATTTCGTCCTCCACCAGAACTTGAAGATTCACTAATTCCACCGCTGACAAATCCTCCTCCACTACCTCCACTTCCTCCGCTTTGAACCTCGCCAATTCCGTTGCCATGTCCGAAACCGGGCTGTGAGCTGCCGTATTTTTTGCCATGGCTCTGACTATTTAAATCGTTATGAGAACCTCCAGCACCACCACCGTGAGCACCGTCGTAACCACCATTAGCACTGGCAAGAACACTTCCTGTCGTCAGCAAGACGAATGTACACTAAAATCATAAACAGATTAAAAATTCTTCTAGAGCTTTTCTTTCTCGTTCATCATAATTATTCTGTATAATTGTTATTGTTTTTATTCATGTTGTTGTCGTCGTCGTCGTCGTCGTGGTCGTCGTGGTCGTCAATGTTAGTGTTGTTATTACCAAAAATTTATTCATGATTGCGTGCCGTTTATCTCTCTCTCTCGGGGAACTTTGAATAAAGGCAGCTCGCTTTCGAAACTAATCTCGGTTTAAGATGCAACCCAGCATTTTATAGAGTTTTGAAGAGGTCAAAAAGTGTTACCATGAATTCGATTACACTGCGTTATCATTCATTTATAGCTGCATTCTATATTATTTGCATTTCTTTTTTATTTTTCGCTCTTTTTCAATATTACTTTAATTGTTTATGTATGTAAAAATGTATGAAATAACACAAACACTAGGCGACAAAAAATTATGGCATCCCTGCAAACATTTGGAAGACGATTGGAAGAGAAGTTGATTTGGCGAAGCACTTGCGACTCGCCCAAGGGTTCTTTGGAAGATTGGTCGCTTTTCAATCGCCCAAGCAATGAGTACGCGATTCAAGAAAAATATTCAAAATCTTCCTTCGCTCATTCCAGCGATCGTTGCAAGATGAATCGCTTTTCGATTGCCCAAGCGAGGAATGCGTGATTCAAAAAAAACCTTCAAAATCATCCTTCGCTCATTGCGGCTATCGTTGGAAGATGGATCGCTTTTCGATCGCCCAAACGAGGAATGCACGATTCAAGAAAAATCTGTAAAACCTTCCTTCGCTCATTCCGGCGATCATTGGAAGATGGATCGCTTTTCGATCGCCCAAACGAGGAATGCTCGATTCAAGAAAAATCTTTAAAACCTTCCTTCGCTCATTTCGGCGATCATTGGAAGATTGCTTATTTAAAAATTTCAAAGATCGATTGTTGGAGTATGAAGCAGGCTATTCTATATACTTCTCCACTATAAATAATCATCGAAAAACTGAAAATAATTTTTTTTTACTGAATTGCCGCATGAAAACTGAGTATATTCATATGAGCATGATTTTCGGTAGTAGATTTGTTTTCTACCCGATTTTGAAAAGAATATCCCCTAAAAAACAACTTGTAACGTTCAACAAGGACGCTTTGCGAACAAATCGCTGAGGAACCATTAGAGCGATTCGTGTGCCACTCTTGTTGGTGAATCGCTTAAGACTCCTTTTGCCGATTCGTGTGCGACTCGTCCAGCGAATGCTAAGGACTGCTCTGGGTGATTCGTTTGAGACTCTTTCCAGCGAATTGCTTACGAACCCTTTAGGCGCTTCGTTCGCGAATCTTTCAGGCTAATCGCTTTAATGGTCTTAGCTGCTTACAGCCGGCGATACCCGGATGACTCCCAAATTTGCTCGCCGGCGATTGTCTCATCTTCCAAGCGATTCGCTGGCGGCTCTCAGGCGATTGAAAATGTTTTCAGGGATGTTTGTGTACCCGGTTTATGTAATGCATTTATATCGTTTTTAAACTACTGTTACTTTTTAATTTCTAAGGACAACGAAAACGCCCAAGGCATTTACTATAATTATGGTATCTTAATATATAAAAGGCAAACACGCTGCTGCGTGTCCAATATCTCTCAAACTGTTAGCCTGAAAGTATGCGCATCTTAAGACATAGAAGGCAAGCATGCTGCTCCGCACATAGTAATTCTCAAATTGTAATTTTTTTTTTGACAGTAAGGTAATTTTCCAAGACACACTTTCTCAAAAATGTTCAGCCTGAAATTGGGTTTTTACAATAGTACGTTTTTGATATAACTACCTCTTTTTTTCATCGTTTTATAAAAAGTTATGACGAATTTAGTGAAATTCTTTTGAGTCGATTTGAGTCGATTGTACTAATAAATATAATTGTATCAGCCGCAAAACGACACCTAAGTTGATACGTATTGAGGTTGCAAGACCAGTTTGTGTATGAATATGATTGTTACTAATCTCGACTTTTTGCACTTTTTCACTTGAACTAATTTTTCAACACTGCTTCAATCCGTAGAGTGTTATTTAACTAAATAAAATCATATAGTTTTGTTTTTTTTATTCCTTTATGCACTTTCTAATTGCTTTAAAATCAGTAAATAAATTGTCAGTGCATTTTTTATAGTATAGAATCTGTTTTCAAAATGATTTGTTCTGATTAATACACAAGTATTTGTTATAAAAAAATCTTTTCCATACAAACCCAGTGGCGACTTGACTAGACGTAGACTTTGAAGACGTTGACTTTGAAACCGTCGTTGAAGACAACGGAGAACAATACGGTTTTTTTGCTGACCTGTATTCATAAACTCAGGAGCAAAACAAATCGTATGAAATATTTGTCAAAAATTTTTTAAAATTTAAAAAAAAAATGAAAAATTTAAAAAAAAATGAAAAATTTAAAAAAAAATTTAAAAAAAGGTACCAATTGTTTGAATGTTCACAGGCACTTACACAATGCCTTTTTGATAAATATAATTTACGAATGATCAGCGATTATAATATTTGTATAATACGATTAAGGACAACTATTGATGCAGTATTTGCTGGATATATCGATGATATGTAATATACGTTTGCTATTTTAGATATCAAAACCAACAATTCCATTAAAAAATTTCTATAATAAAAATTCAAATTATTTACAAAAATAATTCAAAATAATGTAACATGTAATCAAATAAAATAATAATGTAATGTAATAAAATGTACTGGTGTATTTTTTTAGTTAAATTTTTGATATATAAAGTTTTTGAATTTAAAAATCATTTGATTAAAAAACCATTAAATTATCAAATCTATTAAAATGCGTAAATGCTTCGCTTCACTCGTGTCGTTGGACGCATATGTTTTTTATTTCAAGTTGATATTTATATTGCTTTTTTTCTAGCGTGCATTCTCAAAAACGGCTTATAGCAGGCCTCTTTAGAGTCATGAGAGCGGAAGGCCTGAACAATTTTCTCGTTTCATAGAAAAAAGAAAGTATACTTGGATAAGAGTGTGGAAGCACTTCGAAATCCATATAAAAGCCTGCTAGTAGTGCTTCGAACTCCTGCCATTGCCGACTGGGTCGATGCTCATACGCATACATAAACAGCAATCCCACTGTTACGTGACGGTTGCAATAAGCCCTAAAACTATTAGGCAATTCACAAGGCATGTCTTAAGTCCTATGTCGTATATCAAAGTTTTACAAAATAAGAGCATCCCTTAATCGTTGTATCGCTCTTTTCCCAAATTATTTTACCTGAATATCGCGATTTGCTTCAATGTTGGCGGCGTTTATTGCAGATATTTTAACAAAAATTATAAAGAAAAAGTAAACAAAAACAGCTGATAGATAACAATCTCAGTAAACATAGCTCGCAGGGTTGTATTGTATTTTTCCTATCTCAATTTTACATGTCAAACAACAACAGTGTTCATTCAACAGTCGTAAGAAAATAGTACAATAGGACACAATACGAAACCTTATGGATTGTCTAAATATATAAGAATTACCCTAGTTATTTGAGGTTTCATCCGAAATATCACTTAAAAGAAAATTTTTAAAATTTATGTCAGAAAGGAAGCTATTATTATCATCGTCATCTGTAATTTCTTCTTTAATGTATGGAAACAAATATTTAAAATAATTTATTTCTGTTTTTACAACATTTCTGTTCGAAGTAATGAGAGTATCCTAATTTATCAGTAACCCAGCCATAAGATCTCAATTGCAATTTTACTTTGAATTTTTTTTTAGTGTGACCTAATCGATTCTAATGAGTCTTCAGAGAAAAGTCCAATAGTAATACCATGCTAAATCCAAATGTTTAATTATTTCACATTCACAGATCAATATTTTGTGGACAGCATATAATACCAGGAATAATTATTCACATGTATTTTAATACTATTCTTTAAAAGTGTACTGAAGTGTAGTATTTACTTTTTGCCGTTTGATTCAGCGGTTTCAGAATCAAACTGAAATTTTTTTTTAATTAAATATTTATATTTGTTATCTCTAACACCATTTTAATATTTGAAAAAACATCGTTTATTCCCATAAGTTTGCATTAAGCAAAATAATTTTCGGAAAAAGTGTACGTTTGTAAATTTTGTAATTTAACCAGAAAATACACTCTACCTAATTTTACTCATGTTTTCAGTGCACGGATTATTTGGTTCAAAACTTGATTCAAGCCCATATACTTATACTTAAAATTTCATCTCTCTTACTCATATATAGCACTTTTATAGCATTAAAACTTTGAGAGTTGCATTGGAAGTGGGCGTATTTATGGACAAACAATGACTATTTCGAGGTTTTGATGCAACATTTACACATCATTTTACACCAAATTTTATATAGTAGTGCCTCAGCAATAAGTCCTTTTATAGTATTTCCACTTTGCACAGAATTATTAATAAAAATAAGAATAATTTAGTGAAATTACCTAAATGGTAAAATCTCTTGAAATTTTACAAAAAATAATGTAATAACTTCTGAATTTTGTACATAAGTTTCAACCCTTAACATGCATTTTGAGTATGAAATTCGTAAAAATCTAATCAAAACCACGTCTACCTCTCATACAAAGTGACTTTATGAAAACTTTAGAATCTTTTTAAATTACACAAAATTGTACATGCTAGGAAATTGGTAAAAAAAAACTGAATATTTCGCCCTTATAATAAAACCTTTACAAATTCCACAAAAAATTAATAAGGGTATTCACAATTGCGTGGTTTTCTATGTGGTTTAAAAACCCGGGGTATTGATACCTCACTTTACCAAGCCGTTTTTATATTTGTTTCTGTTTGACATAAAAGCTCTAAAAACCAAAAGTGTGGTAATTTTAAGTAGCCCAATGATATGTTTAACTAACATGGTTTTTGTAGTTCCATAAACAGCAGAATGGTTGCCATTTATTTTCTAATTACACAAATTAAATAAACTCAAAATGTATGTTAAATTTCTTTAAGCCATATTTTTATAAAATATATCAAATTGGAAAGTTAAATTATTTGCATAGTAACAAAAAGCGAAAGCGTGAGGGAGGTTCCCAACCACAAACTCTATTTTAAAGGGTGCTCATAATTGTGGATTTCAACTATGGTAAAAAATCCACAGTACCACGATAACACACAATTGCGAATACCCTTCATGCTTAAACTTGATATTGTGCACATTAGCTTTAATAAATAAAAAGAATTCGGTGTTTCAAATGTGAAATGTTTGGGTTAAAATTACACCTTATAAAAGTGACACGTCATCAAAATTATACAACATTCAATATTTCGAATAAACTTAAATACAGTCGTGGTGGTATTTTAACTTCGCTCAAATCACAGATTATATCTTACTTGTTTTATCTTGCATTTTTCTGCAACAAAAGTACGGTCACAAGCCCATTGCTCAAAATTCCATTTTTACTCATAGAACTTTGCTAATATGAACATAACAAAATTTTAGTAATAAAAGTTATTCTATGGAACATTACCCAAGTGTATAGCGTGAAAATATTTCAACAAGTTTATATTTATTTTAAGTCAAGCCTTTATTATGTACAAGCTTTTACTTAAGAGCTCATTCTAAATTCAAAGTTCCAATAGAAAAACTACACTCATTTTGTTTTTTGTGAAACAAAATTCAAAATAAAACCAACAAAATGAAATTATATGACTTTTTAATTTATCAATAGATAACCTTTCAGTGCTAAATAGTTCAAAATGTGATTAGCAAGCGAGTACATAGAACTTTACAAAACAACAACACTTTTTTTTTATTTTTTAACATTGTTGAAATATATATTACATAATAATGTTAAGTTCAATCAAGAAACGAGCTTATATAAAAAAAAAATCTGCTAAGATATAGACTATACAAAATAGTTTCACATCTTGTGGTAACCGAAACTTTATGTAAAGATTACGTTTTATCTGTACGTAGAAGACTTAATATACCTAGTATGTCAGTGTGTTATACTTGGTATATTAAATATTTCACACTATGTATGAAGAAAAAATTGCTTAAAAATATTTATATTAGAATTTTCTTGTTTCGTTTTTGTCTTGATATTTGTTTAAAACTACCCTATATGAAAATCAACTAATTTAAAAATAATTGAAAAAGTAGTTTCTTGTCAACCACAACTTGACAATTGACAGTTGAAATTCTGAAGTTTTTCCACAGAACATACTCACATATTTTCTATGGCGATGTCCACTAAATAAGTCAATTGACCTCCATCTGCATATAATTTCAACTACTTGTAAATTAATTGATAATTGGCTTAAAAAAGGTAACTAAAAACTAGTTCATTTTGCACTTATTCAAAATTATTTTGAAAGCATAAAAGTAGAAAATTTGTACAGGAAGTATTTATGTATCAAAAATAACTCGCAAATAATGATAAGGATTTACCCAAATATTGGCTGGCAAAAATCCTCCGCCTAAGCCTTCTAGTGGGTGCCGACTGAAAACAACTGCTACAGGGTTCTTAGCTAAGGGGTAGTCAAGCTACTCTGAAAGGCGGCGATTAGCCAAAAAGAGAACGCAAGCCACAGCGCTCAATAGTCCGGGGCGTGTCATTCCCGTTGGTGTGAGGTAATGGGCTTAATCAAGGTGTCATTCAACCCTTGACCATGCTTAAGGTCTATTTTAAAAACTAGTCCAGTCGCTCACGGAGTTATTCATATAACTTGTGAGCTCCGGATGTATCTAGCCTTATCTTTGAATGCGGATCTCTGCACAGACAGACATACTCTTCTCTGCTACTCGTGGGTCCAAATTATGGAAGTAGCTTATAAAAAAAAACAGATGCGTCTCTGGACCCACGAGAGAAGCGAAGTTTTTTCGCAGTTTTATATATTTCGTAACTTAATGGTTTTTTTAATAAAAAAATTTTTAAATTGAAAAATTTTAAATACCTAATGTTAACTAAAAAAATAATTTCCCAGCAATAAATTTTATCACCTTACATTATAATTTTACATTAATTTTGAATTATTTTTGTATGTAAATGTTAATGAAATAATTGGGTTTAAATATCTAAAATATCAAACGTATATTATATAGATGTAATGTCATCGATATTTCTAGCAAATATTACATCAATAGTTGTTTTAATCTTGTTGTGCAAATATTTGGATCGCTTGTCATTCGCAAATTATATTTATCGAAACAGCATTGTTTAAGGCTTAGAATTTTTATGAAACTGATTTTTTTTATATTTCAAAAGTATAGTCTTTCTGACGTTAATGTCCAATTATAATAGAAGTAACGTATTGTGATCTAATGCCAGTTGAGCAGAGCGTTCTTTCACTTATAATTTGAAACAATCACCCTTATTCTTGAATCCGCGTCGAGTAAATGTCGTCGTCGAGAGCTCACTTTCACTAATGAATTGTCGTCGAAGATCATTTCGACGATCAAAAATTTAAACATTTATTTGACGACATTTGTTCAATAATTGACATGAACAATCACTGCAGGTCTCAAAGTCGAAATTGAAAGTTTCAAGAATATAACAATTTTGATTCGACGTCGTTTTGAGAGCGAGCGCGGGTTCAAGAATAAGGGCCAATGCTTTCACATACAAGTGGTTATAATAAACGCAGTGTGACGGGACGTATAGATCCGTGGATTTTAGATTTCTATGTTACTTTACATTACGTCTTGTCAAAAAGCAACTGAACATTGTATTTTCACTTCTCCAGCCGTTTTAGTAGGTGTCGAGCCACAGTGTTTCGTCTACATTCATTCTCTTTATACTCATTTATCTCGAAACTACTTTTTTCGGCATGGTATTTTAGGCATTTTAAAATAATTTTTGTAAACTTTACGCTTGCAAAAAAATATAATCAGTATAGTATTGCTATATGTCAAAAAATGTCTACTAAGTTTTCATGCAATTTTGTGATTGAAACTTGTTATTAAAACAAATAATTTAATCGTTTTTCTTAAAGGTAGGTTCGAGGAAATGTACAGCGTAAGCTTATAGCTTTACGCTTACATCGTTCATCCAATAAATTTTAATAAAAGTGAAAAATAATTTTTAAGAAGAAGATTCCCGAATTCCCATGCAATTAAAAAATAGCACGCCGAATTCCCACGCCAATTAAAAAATACCACGCTAGATTAAAAAAATACCATGGGAATTTCCAAAAAAAAAATTCCCAAGACCAATTAAAAATTACCACGAAGGGGATTTTTCCTGTATTACTGGCAACCTTGCCTGCTGCATTATAGCTTCACGCATTCACAATAGAATATGTAGGGCAGCTAATGAACAATCCCTTTAATAAATTTCTGTCATCTACACAGCTTCAGTTAATATTGAATGAATCACAATGTATCAGAAATGGTTTGTTTGGATTAGTGGTTAGTGTGTCGATTTATCGATCGGAAGGCACGGGTTCTCGATCCTCACGCCTTGCAAAGGAATATTTTTAATTTTATATCCTCTTGCTGTCATAGACGCAAGTAAAAAAACAACAACAATTCCAAGAAAAAGGTGTATGAAAAAAAGTGTCGTTTTTCAGATTTCACTCAAGCAAATCACAAAACGAGGCGTAAAAAGCTTCGCTTCAAAATAGGAAAAGCAAGGAGTCCGTATCAATTTTTTTTTTTAATCAAATAACCAAGCCATGCGCCTTATACAAACAAGGTTGGGTCTTTGACCTGAAAGAAAAGGGATAGATTATTTAGAGGCATTGAATGGTATCATACGTGAATTCTTGATTAGGCGAAACAAACGGATATAAAATAATTACAATATATCTTAAAAAGTTATGCATGGATTTTTATGTTTGATATCTCAGTGAATAGGTATTCGCATGACATTTTTTTAAATACCCATAATGCAGAACACTAAAAAAAAACAGCAAGATTTTAGGCCATTTTTGCGACTTTGGGGGCTTATAACTCCTAACCCAATTGCGAGCGGCCTGGATTTGGATTTAAGAGGCCAAAATCCATGTCATCCAACAAAAAAGTATGTAAAAAGGTAGTTGTCGCTATTCTTGAAGTACACTTATTGGCCTACACTAGGGTCAAGGATTACTACGCCTCTTACAAGGAAACCTAAATCTAAAACAAAGGTCTGCAGCCAACGATAGATCAGGTCACCTCGTCTTGATGGATGACTGCCCTCGTGCTTCAACTTTTGTTGGATTGATCGTCCATCGAAAGCATTACAATTAACTATGTTATGATAACTTAATACCATAACCATGCCTTTTCCAAGATTTGGCACCAACAACCAATGTTCAAGGTGGACCTTTTGTTTTATGGAAATCAGATGAATCATTCAAGATCCGTGCCTCTTAAGGCTTTGTCTTAAGGCTTGAGAACGGTATAAGCTGTGCGTTCAACTGCTAAGTTGCGTTGGTGTACCTAGCTCATTACCATCCCGAGCCACTGCCGGCTGGTAATCTGCGGTGTCTGGTCACCGAGGCGGAGAGAAAAAAGCGTTGCCTGGCAATCGAAGCTGACGTGAAAGCTCACCACACAGTCTGGGGAAGCACAGACGTAAATGAAAGAGGTGAGTTCTTGTTTGATTAGTTGCTCAAAAGTAAGTTATATTTTTCTTACGTTGGGAACGAACCAACTTTTTTTAGTCGCAGCAAGCGAGAAGTCTTAGACTTTACCCTAGTCTCTGACTCCTTTTATGATAGGATGACGAACAAGAAAGTGCTTCAGGAGCACTTCTTCTCAAATCATAGCTATATTGCATTCGGTCTAAAGGGTCACTCCAATAGCCAAACTGTCTTTAGGAATATGCAGAAAATAAATTGCTGTGAATTCAGGGTAGCATAGCTACCCACCGCTCTCTGATGTTCTCCCTTCGACGCCACAAGAACTCGATACAATGGTTAAGCAGCTGATGAGGACTTTAAATGAGGCGTTAGAAATCTTATGCTCTAAGGGCGCCCGAAGAGGTAAACCAAAACTTCCTTGGTGGCAGAAAGATGTGTAGGAAGATTTTTAATAAAGCTGAAAAATAGTTCGAAACTCAATGCTGGAAGAGTATAAACCTAGTCGTACAGGTCTATTCTGGCAAAGTATCAATTGTTACCCAGTATTTTTATTATTACTATGTGTTTGCTGTACCCAGCTAGATACCTAACTGTTAAATATTCCGTATATAATCCCTGACGTTAAAGTCATATAAAATTCTCCATATATTGCACGTTCTACAATCATGGTAGATATATGGACAGACTCTCATCTGTATGATCTGGCATCTCTGTCTGCCACACATGTTTTAGTCATAAATAAAGTTTAGCTGAACTGCTCACACCGATAAGAAAATCTGCTTTGCAATTTTTCCCCCCATGCCGCTATATCATGACCGTCCCCTAGCGCAGAGATTAGAACTCTGACATGTTTATTTTAAATTACAAAGACAATTTTTGAATCCATTTTTATTTATTTTTTGCAATGCATAAATTACCTTGAGGTTGCGGGTTAAAACAATACGGCCTTAAAAATTAACGCAAAGACAAACACAATTCATATAAAATTCGTGGATTTTGCATGCATTTCTTTAAACACAGCAATAGCTCCAGCGACAGAAGCAGTTGTTTGAGATGCAATTGTAGTCAATCCAGACAGTCGGAATGTTTTCCAGGAATCCTATTTAGTCTTCTGATCTCTATCTTGATCTCCTATCTCAAAAAATTTTTATTGAAATCACAAAATTACAGCAAACACATAGAAATAATAAAAATACTGGGTAACAATTGATACTGTGCCAGAATAGACCTGTAAAACTGTTTGAGAAAGCACTTCGAAAGGCTCAGTGCAGTTGCGTACCGAGGCCATTTTGATTGGGGGGTTATCAATGTATGTCGGCCGACTGGATACCCTTAAGTCCCGATTTTTTTTTTAAATACAACATAGTTGAATTATATAAATTTACTCATCCGTTCGATCAATTCAAATAAACCTTAAGGGGTCTTTTTCATTTGAACGGCTAAGAAAAACACTTTGTAATTATTTTTACTAAAAACTTTTTTAATGATGGAAAAAAAAAACTTGTGTACATCAAAATACATGTAATTAAGTATGTTTTGAATTTTTTTTTTTTGGTTTGGCCTTTTACCTGCTCTCTTAAGCTTTTCGCAATTTGGACATCATTTTTCGAATCCAAAAAGGTGGCAACGATTTCTCAGCTTTTACAACAGGTAACTGAATATTTTTTTAGTTCATCTAAACGATAATACTTCAAACTATAAGATAACGTATAAGAGCCAACTAAACCTCATACCCGTTTTTGCGCCATTTTCAAAACAAAATTTTAGATTTTAATAGATGATTTTAGGTAATCATCTCAGAGATTTTGCAATAATAAATATATTGCAAAACAGTTTAAGCTCAAACGGCCGTTTTCGCTAATCGTTGGTACCGTTTTAAGAAATCCTGAAATTTTAACCCACATTTCATCTTTCGATCTTTTTCAAGTGAAGAAGATCCCTTAGGGGTCGTCCATAAACTACGTTACCAATTTAGGGGTGGGGAGGGGTTTTGAAATGCACTACGATAAGTAACGGTAGGGGGGGAGGTGTTTAGATATTGTAACGTTACCAAAAATTAAAAAAATCGACGAAAAACCTCTAATTAATAACACAATCATTTCAAAAATTTTTAACCTTACATGTTTATGTTTGATCGTCTAAATTGATGGTTAACTTTTGTTTCAACGATTTCTTCCACCACCTTTTCCCTCGACACAGGAACCTTTTGGTATTCCTTCACCATCTCAGCACACGTCTGAAAAATTTGGGTCATTGCTTTTGCACAAGGCTTTGACGTTAAGGCCTGAATGTTCTTGATCAAAGGAGATACCGTATGACATGTACTGTCCTTCTCAGAAAGAAGAAATCGGTTCAAGGTCGTTTCCTTCCTGCGGCTTGTATTTCGTTTTTAAAACTTCTATGAATTGCCATAAGTTTGTATTATATCGTTTACAATAAATCGGAATAAAAAATACTATTTACATAAATTAATTTTCAGAAAGCATTAACACAAAAACACAGAACTTGGTGCAGCTCGGGTGCAGCCTTTAAGGGTACTCTGTCAAAGACCAGGTGAATTTCTTTGCGTTAGAAATGAGGATTCACCTGAATGGGTCGACATAGAATCCGATGAAAAATTCTATTTTGAAGAATCCTCAACAAAGCTACCAGCTTCTTCTATCCCAGTGATTGAGAGCATCGAATCTTGGATCGCAGATGGAATAGCTTTTACAGATGATATTAATTATTGATTTTTTTCCAATTGTTCCTTTAATGTATCTCGTCATACTAGTCACTAGTACTAGTGAAAATTGTCAGAGCTAGTCAAAATATATAATCATTCGAATGAATTAATTTCATATGTCACGTTACTTTATGGAGGGGGGGGGGGGAGGGGTTTTGAAAAGCACTACGAAAAGTAACGCAGGGGGAGGAGGGGGTAAAAAAAACCGAAAAATCAGTAACGTAGTTTATGGACGACCCCTTAAAGGCAGTTTTCATATCGTTCCCTCTATCAACGAAAATAAAATAATATAAAAGTATTTCAACATTATCGAATCAGCATTTAAAAATTTATTTTAGTTTTTGTTTTTAAAAATTCATAGTTTATATGTGTTAAAAATAAACAGGGCTTTCAATTTCTTTAACATTTTTTTTCTTAATTCTTTAAATTAAATAAAAAAAATATTTTTCTTAATTCTTAATTTTTTAAATTAAATAAAAAAAATAATGTTTTAAATAAAAAATACAAACTTAATTTTTAAGTATAACATTTAAATATTAATTCTTTTTTTAAGGTATCCCATTGCTGCGCAATATTATCTAAGTTAATGAGATCAACTATGTCCTTTTCCAATGAAAGTATTAATATGTCATTAAGACGTGAATCACTTTGCGTGGTTCTTAAATAATTTTTAACTAATTTTAATTTGCTGAACGTTCTCTCATTTTCAGAAACAGTAACAGGCACTGTGCACAGCAAACGCGACATTTTGTTAACTGCAGGATGTAATTTTTTTATTGCATTCTGAAACATTAGCTGTACACGACATAGTTTCTACGCCTACGCATAGATCATAGAATACTTCAAATTCTGCTGTCAATATAAGTGAATCCAACAACAAACAATTTTTGGTAACAATTTTATTGATTCTAGAATTCGCTTTTGGGTCAAGTTAGTAGAACATAGAATTGGACTAAAGAGTTCATACGGAGGCTTTATTGTTTCTAAGCAACTGCTTAATTTATCTCGCTTCAGTGAGGTTATCTTATCCAATACAAGTTTAAATTCTCTTCTATAAAAACAGTTCATCAAAAAATAAGCCGCGTTGGCATTGTTATCATCCAAACGTCTCGGCGCAAGACGACGGCGAATTGAGAATTCATTTTCAGCATCAACATTAAAAGATTTTAACAAAGCAACAGCACTACTAATTAGGTTATCCGTACCTTCAGAGTACGAATTTATTTTATCTAATGATTTAAGGGTACAAGAAATAAATTGCATAGCATTTAAAATATTCAGTTCAACGTCTTCAAGAGATTCAGTCAGGAGTTTCATTTTTACTAGCACATTTTTCATCAAAACAAGACTTTTAATAAAGTCCACAGAAATGAGGCGATTTGATAGCAAATATGCAGGATTTCGAGTCTACTTGTCAAATTTTTCAGAGCTTTGGGAAATTTCGTTTAGAACATCAACTTTATGTAATTAAGCGATGCTTTTTTAATAAATGAATTTTGAATGCAGATTTAAAAATGGTATTCTTTTTGCCATCATCTCGGGTTTAAAAGTTAAAATGGACCTTTTTTCAATAGTTTGACTAAATTCTTTAAATTCATTATTTATTTATTTACGTACTAGCTGAAACCCGGCGCGTTGCTGCCACTCTCCCTATTCAAACGCCCATAAAATGTTATCAGTTAAACAGCATGTCTAAATTGAGGTCAAATACTGAATTCTGAGACTGTGCGACCTATATCCACAAAGCTATTCGATATAACAAATTTGGGTTGTATAGGAAGTGCCACTCTCTCTTCATCACCGCTAATAGAATGTAATCAATTAAATTGGATGTCTACATGGAGGTCGAATACCGAATTCCAAAACTGTGCGACATATAACTCCAAAACTATTCGATAGCACAAATTTTGATTGTATGGGAGGTGCCACTCTCCTTTTCCCTACGCCCATAAAATTTTAGCAATGAAACTGCATGAGTACATTGAGGTCGAATACTGAATTTTGAGGCTGAGTTACCTATAACTCCAAATCTATTCGATATCGCAAATTTGGGTTAAATTAGAGGTGTCACGCCCCCCCGACAAACTCTAAAAAATTTTATCAGTAAATCTGCAAGCGTAAATTTTGGTCGAATACTGAGGTTCGACGCTGTGCGACCTTGAACTACAAAGCTATTCGATATCACAAATTTTCGTTGTATGGGAGGTGCCACTCCCCCTTGATCAACGCTCATAAAATGTAATCAATGAAACTGCATGTGTACATTGAGGTCCAATACTGAATTCCAAAGCTGTGAGACCTATAACCCCAATGCTATTTGATATCTCTAATTTGGGTTAAATAGGAGGTTTCACGCCCCCTTGTCGTACGCCCATAAAATGTAATTAATGAAACTGCATGTATAAATTGGGGCCGAATACTGAATTCTGACGCTGATATTCAATATCGCAAATTTACGTTAAATGGGAGGTGCCACGCCCCTCTTACCAATGAACATACACTGAATCAATGAAACTGCATGTGTATATTGAGGTCGAATACTGAATTTCGGCGTTGTACGACTTATAACTCTAAAACTATTTGATAGCACAAAGTTGGGTTGTATGGGAAGTGCCACTCCCCTTTGCCCTACGACGACAAAATGTAAGTATTGAAAATGCATGTATAAATTTAGGTCGAATACCGAATTCTTACGCTGTCAACCTATAACTTCAAAGCAATACGATATCGCAAATTTGGGTTGTAAGGGAGATGTCACGCCTTCCTGTCCAACGCCCATAAAATAAAACCATTGAAACTGCATGTGTAAATTGAGGTCAAAAACTGAATTCCAAAGACGAATTCCTATAACTTCAAAGCTATTCGATATCACAAATTTGGGTTGTATGGGAGGTGCCCCTCCCCCTTGTCCACTCCCATAAAATTTTATCACAGAAACGGTACGTCTTAATTGTGGTCGAATACCGAATTTCTAAGCTGTGCGACCCATAACTCTAAAGCTATTCGATAACAACAATTTTTTATTTATATGTGGGAGGTAAAAGGTGGTGTGGCATTGCCCCTTAAACCATCTCGTACTTAAAGCAAAGCGTACTTACAAAATTTGAGCTCAATCGGACCAATGGCTTCGAAGTATTTTGATATTTTCTTAAAAGTAGGCGTAGATGAAGTGTGACCACGCCCATTTTTTTCAAAGTTAATTATAGTTATCATACGAACTTACAATATTTACCAAATTTTAATTTAATACGACCAAAACCGTCTTAAATACAGCATTTTTATTGATTTGTGGGCGACAAAAGGGGGTCTGGCACAAAACGTGCAAAGATACACACATGCAATTTCTTATGTGCACCCTCCACACAGACCCCAATCACCCCTGAAAATTTCATTGAAATCGGGCAAGCCGTCTAGGAGGAGTATGCGAACAGGAAGTTTTGCCACTTAATTTTATATATATAGATATCAAAACAGTAGGCGCAAAAGTGCATCAAAAACAGTGGGCGCAAAAGTGGGCGTGGTCAATTTTTCTTTCCGACAAAACTTAAATTGGATTACTACGAACATTTGAAAAAAAAAATTATCCAAATCGGTCCAGCCGTTTTCCGATTTTAGATAAATCAAAAAAAGTGGGCGCAAAAGTGGGCGTGGTCAATTTTTCTTTCAGTAAACACTTAAATTGGATTACTACAAACATTTGAAAAAAAAATTATCCAAATCGGTCCAGCCGTTTTCCGATTTTAGATAAATCAAAAAAAGTGGGCGTGGTCAATTTTTCTTTCTGTAAAACCTAAGTTGGACTATTACGAACATTTTAAAAAAAAAATTATCCAAATCGGTTCAGCCGTTCTCAACTGATGCAATTACCAACGAACGACATTTGATTTTTATTTATATAGATTAGATTTCTGGATAAAAATTTCAATCTCAGAAAGTTTTACAAAAATGTATTAATTAGTCTCTTTTCGACGATTTTAAATATATTGAAGAGTCAATTCCTTCACCCAAAAGGAAAAAAAAACACATGTCTTTGCGTAGTAAGCAAAAAACGGATTCAACTCCAACTCTACATTCTTCTGTACATGACATTGCTGATGACATGGACATTGGTGGTATAACAGCCCCTCCACCTATTTTAACTTCTACTTCGAATACAGCAAACATATCGATTTCTGCTCCTTTGCCAGTGCTGGCACCTCCACCTTCATTGCCAGCCATGTCTTATGCCCAAACTGTTTCTCTTTCACCAACTTTGGTCGATTCCCAGGTTGTTCCTCTTACTTCCCAGGTTTCTGTTCCACCTAAGCTAATCATTGCAATTCCACCAACTAAATCAATCTTTGTTTCTCGCTTAGCAGCGGATACAACAGAGGTTGGTATAGATTTTTTCATTAAATCAAAGTTGAATTGTTCGTTGCATCTTTCGGTTCATAAATTCAAATATTCAAATATAAGATCAATTACTTCCTTTAGATTAACAGTTCCTGAAAATTTATTTAATTCTATAGTTGATGTAAACTTTTGGCCGCCAAAAACAATTGTACGCGAATTTGAATTTAAAAGCAATCCAAGACCGGGAAATGTTGGACATTTGCCGCGTCCCCGAAATAGCCCTGAATCTCATCAAAAAAACGATTAATAAACCGCAAGTCTAAATTAGAGCTTGTGTACCAAAATGTCAGGGGTCTTAACTCCATTGCTTAGCTCCATTGCTTATTTTAAAGCAATGTGCTACAAACCTGTGTACTCCTCTAGCAAACATTTTTAATATTTCCTTGCATAGTGGTTATTTTCCTATTATATGGAAGGATTCTTATATTATACCCCTTCATAAATCTGGCTCCAAGATCGATGTTTCTAACTATCGAGGAATTGAAAAATTAAGTGCAATCCCTAAGTTATTTGAGAAAATCATAACTGATCAATTAACCCACTCCGTGTCTTCCACCATTTATGTCTTTCAACATGGTTTTCTGAAGGGTAAGTCCACTACAACAAACCTCTTAGAGTTGACTGCGCGTGTTATAAATGGTTTTACTTTGGGACTGCAGACTGATGTTATTTATATGGACTTTAGCAAAGCTTTCGACAGTGTTAATCATAATCTTCTTTTGAAAAAACTCCACCTTATTGGGTTTCCTGTCACATTATTAAAGTGGATAAATTCGTATTTATCTAGACGTACTCAAAAGGTTTTATATAAGAATTCTCTTTCAAAAAGTATTTCGGTCACTTCTGGCGTTCCTCAGGGCAGTCATCTTGGACCGGTTTTGTTTTTACTATTCATTAATGATCTTCCTTCGGTAATAAAACACTGTAACGTCTTAATGTACGCTGACGAAGTGAAACTTTTTCTTTGTTACAAATCACCCGAAGAACGACATCTTTTACAATCTGATCTAAATAGACTTGTGGACTGGTGTAGCTTAAATATATTAAATCTCAACTTAAAAAAATGTAAGCAAATGACATTCTCGCGAAGATCTGCTAGTAACATAAATTACCCTCTAAATAACAATAACTTAGAAATAGTTTCCAGTTTTCTCGATCTTGGTGTTATTATGGATTCAAAACTTCGCTTCAACCTCCACGTTAATATGGTGATAAATAAGGCAAGAGGAGTCCTTGGTTTCATTAAAAGATGGGCTAAAGAATTCAGTGATCCCTTTACTACTAAATTATTATATACCTCTCTCGTAAGGCCAATTCTTGAATATGCATCAGTTGTATTGAACCCACAATATAATGTCTACATCGACGCCATAGAATCCGTTCAAAAACAGTTTTTACTTTTTGCTTTACGTCATAGTCGTTGGAACCCCAATATTATGCTTCCATCGCATGAAATACGCCTTAAAATTATTTTACTACCTTCCCTAAGAAGCAGAAGAATGATGCTTAATGTCATGTTTCTATATAAATTACTCAGCTCTAAATAAATTAATCTTAGCTCTAAATTTTAACATCCCAAGGAGGAATTTTCTGTTTTTCTAGTTGAGTCAGTGCAGTTCTAATTACGCTCTTCACGAACCTTTACGATGTATGTGCAGTGATTTCAATGATAACTTCAACATGATTAATTTTTCTGATTCGGTAGACGTCTTAAAACGGAAAATTATATTACATTTAAATAATTAAATCAATTTAACTTCATCCTATTATACCTAACGCAGTTTTATAACAATGTAATATTGGTAATTGAGTTCTGTTTCTCCTTTTTGTCTCGATATTATGTTTTATAAAGTAAGCACCATCAAATATGAATCGTTTTTAAAACTTACTTTTTAATTATTCAATATTTTAATTTTAAATCGAATTGGGATTTTCGTGCTCACGTGGTTTCCTGATATGAAATTAGACTGAACTCACACTATCACCTCGATTGGTGTGCCAGAGTGTATCTCTTTTCCACACAAGTTTATGCCTGCGTTGGCCAAATGCATATCCAACTAATTGGGAATTTGATTTGGCGGATTTGAGATTTATCTCATTTCCACGTAGGTCCTTGGGTTGGACAATGGCCGCAAACCAGTTAAAATGAGTTTAGTGTTTTGGATTGTTTTTGAAATCAGGATTGTTTTTCGGGTACCTTAAATTGATAGTTACTATTATTTAATTCGTTGTTGCTTATTTATATAGAATCAAGTTTATTTAAATACGCCTTTTATAAGGTGCTTATCAAAACTATACGACACCAAAAAAAAAATTTTTTGCGCACTCTTACCAAATCTATGTTGAATACAGTTAGAGGAAAGCTTAAACACAGAATGAGAGAACAAAATGTACTTCTTAAAACAAAGTCTCGTTATCAGCTCTTATCTTTGATTTTAAGGAGTACCGTTAGATTGTGTTGAAATGCTCTCGTTGCTGCTTAATTGCAATCGTATCAAAACTATACGGCAGTCATTTGAAAGTTCATCAACAGAGAGGTCGCATCATCGTCCATCTGAATATTAACTTAAATTGTGACTACAAAACTTTTTGATTATAATGCCGCGCGGGACTTTACTATCCAAAGAAGAAAGAGGCAAAATTGTTGCATATCATGACCAGGGGCTTAATTTTTCACAAATTTCTAAAAAAATTGGTCGTACACGTTGTGTTATCGCCTCATTTTTGAAAAACCCGAATAATTACGGCAAAAAATACAAAACAGGTCGTAAAGCTAAGCTATCAGAGTGAGATAAGCGAATGATTATTAAAAAAACCAGCAATTCAACTATATCTTGTGCCCAACTTGCAAGCAAATGCAGTCAATCAGTTTCGAAAATGACAGTTTGGCGATTTCTAAACACTTCTGAAATAATTGTAAGATCCGTTATGAAGAAAGCTCCAACATTACTTCCGCACCATAAGATGGCACGGCTTCAATTTGCAACAAATAATTTGGATACCAACTGGGACTCGGTATATAAAAATAGTCTTCTTAACTTAACTTACATTTTAACAATTTTTTTCGGAAAAGGTCATCTTTTCAGATGAAAAGAAGTTTAACTTGGATGGCCCAGATGGATACCGATACTACTGGAGAGATTTAAGAAAGGAACCGCTCATATTTTCCAAAAGAAATTTTGGTGGTGGTTCTGTCATGGTGTGGGGTGCCATTCACAAGACGAGCACACTTGGATTGCGTTTCGTGAGCTCCAAGATGAATAGCTCTGATTATATAAATGTATTGGAGAGCAGCCTCTTGCCATTTTTAGAGGAAAATAGAGAAAGACCGCATATATTTATGCAAGATAATGCAAGAATCCACACAAGTCGGCAAACAAAGGCATTTTTGGATGCGTGTTCCATTACCTGGCTTGGCCAGCGTGCTCACCTGACTTAAATCCCATTGAGAACGTTTGGGGAATACTGGCTAGACGTGTTTATAAAGAAAATACAAAATACTTGTCAGTTCCAGATTTAAAAGTTGCTATTTTAAGGGAGTGGAACAAGATGGAGCCAAGTATTCTATGCCATTTGTTTGAATCGATGAGAAAGAGAATATTTGACGTTGGAATTGCCAAAGGAGGCAATATATAATATACATGTAATAAGTTAAGTTCTTGTTGTTGTACGAAAAACATTAAAAAATATAATAAGGTAAGAAAGTCGTATAGTTTTGATACGATTGCAATTAAGCAGCAACGAGAGCATTTGAACACATTCTAACGGTACTCCTTAAAATCAAAGATAAGAGCTGATAACGAGACTTTGTTTTAAGAAGTACATTTTGTTCTCTCATTCTGTGTTTAAGCTTTCCTCTAACTGTATTCAACATAGATTTGGTAAGAGTGCGCAATAAATTTTTTTTGGTGTCGTATAGTTTTGATAAGCACCTTATGTATTCAATTTTTAAATTCCGCTGAAAAGCCAATTCATGTGCTTAGTGGAAAATCCTAATTGCCAAAGGGGGTATGTTTCAGTACGTAGGTACATTCTGTCTGTCCCGGCTGATTCGGGCAAGATCTAGAATGTAAATCGTGCATGCGTATAGGACGGGTATACGTATCTTAGGAAGATTTCATACCTCCGGGCGAATCAAAAAAAAAAAAAAAAAAAAAAGGAAATATGTGTGGCGACTGAGTAAGCCTTTGTTCGTTTGGTCTTGTTTTATTCCACTTATTTTTTCAACTTTTTGACAATGTATTTGTATCAGGGACTGTTATCATTAAAGCTATATCCAAAAACTTAAGCATTCATCAGTTTTCAGTTTTTGCTCAGATATAAAAATAGTAATCTGATTTTATCTTTTAAATCTTAAATAAAAATAATTAATATTTTTTTTGGTGAAATAAAAATATACTTTTCGATTTTTATTTTTGGTCAAGGACACGGTTGCACAATTGGACTAAAAATGGTCCATTTTTTCCGTTTGGTCCATTACTATTTTCGTACTTTTTTAACAAAATTTATACTTCTTTTCTGAACTTTTTCTGCATTTTGTCACAAAGGAACACTGGATTCGTACAGCATTACAACAATTCAACGCTGATACGACTTAAAATGAGTTGGCTGACTGAAGTTCGTTTAAGGTACGAGTGAAAGTGAGTTAGCCGAATGAAGTTCGTTTAAAGTACGACTAAAAGTGAATTGGACGACTGAAGATAGTTTTGGGTATGAATTAAAATGAAATGGCCGACTAAAGTTGGTTTTTGTTATGAAAATGGCAATAAAAGGTACGACTGCTTTGATCCGTTCATAATTATTGTTTATAAAAATCAATATTTTAAAAAATGTTAGTAAAAAGTAAAAATTAGGCCGACGCTAAATAAGTAAGGAGGGTAGTCTACCCCCCTTATCCCCCCGCTAGTTACGCCCTTGGCTCAGTGGAAATCCTGGAGGCTTTCCTGCGACAATATAGAGGATTCTTTCGAAGCGTCAAGACTTCGTAAGATCCTTGCTTCTTAGCCTAGCTGCCCAAGCTACTCAAAGAAATCAGACGATATACTTGAACCTTCCAGCGAGGAGGCCTTTGATCTTCTTCTAAGTATCCAATTCCCGGATTGCTCTGTTTAACCCACTGACATTAGGTGTATGAGGGCTCTGGCGGTGAGTAATTCTACAAAAAACATATCAGAGTTTTTAATTTCCAACAATTCAGGAAAACACTTCAACTTTACAACGAGCACAACTAAATTCGAACACTTCAACTTTAAAAAAAATTATGACGGCATTGAGAGTTTAGGCCAAGTGCGATGGACAAGAAACATGTCTCTATTTGATAATTTCTACAAATGGTTTTTGTGAGTTCTTAGCTGTCACACTGTGCTATTAACATATATATTTCTTTATATATGAAATTTAGATATTTGCTATTAATTTAATGTTGTTTTATTAAATTTATTTACAAACTTGTGGTCATGACTTTCTATCAGTCTTTTAGCATTAATTTTTTTGTAAGCATCATTTTTAAGGAATTCAATATTCTCAATATTCAATATTCTTCCCCTTTATTTAAAAACTATAAAGTGTCAATCACATGAGATAAAGGAAAGTTAAAAAGGAGATACATACGTTCACGTCACTAAAAATCTATCGACTATTTCCGAGAATATCAATCTTTACATGTATTGCAACGATTTTAACAATATTTCTTGACGGTTTCGCCAAATACCAGAACATATCTCAGTTTGTTCTTGATATTATTTGTGTTTGTAAGTTAAGCATATTTTTTGTACCAAATGAAATGCTGTCAAAAGCTTAACTCTTCTTCATTCTCAGCTTTAGCAAGGATTGTATTTTATAGAAAAATGCTTTTAAAAATTAATGAAACTTTTCAAAGTGGCAAATGTGTGTGCTCGGCAGAATAGTGGAAAAATTCAGGAAAATATATTACATAAAAGCTTCTTCCTTGAATTTACAGTAAAAATATTTACATTGAATTTTAGCAGTTGCACAAATTGTAAGAGTAAAAACGACAAATTGCAATGAAAACGCTTAAGAAACAGTACACCGAATTCAATTAAATTTAACCACCTTTTCCTACCACCACTTTAGAAATAATCATAAAAATATGTTACTTGGTTTATTTATAAGAAGGCATACTTACGGCATACTTAAGGCATACTTACGTTGCGTATCTCCAATGGTTGTAAATCAAAGTTTGCATACGTAGGAGAAAAGCAGATAATATTGTAGTGACACGTCATTTCTGTGAAGAAAAAAAAAATAAAAAATTACAAATAGATCACAACCGTATTTTTTTAAAAATATTTTTAAATTTAATTAATTTCTTACAATCAATGTTCGTGTCGTCGACTCAATTTATTTAAGTTAATTATATAATTAAATGTGTGTGAAGTCAGGCCGCTGCAATATTGTAAAAATAATGAAAAATTAAGGAATAATTAAGATTCAATAAATTCACTCTCCTGAGGAAGGTAGAAAGACACTACCAAAATGTCGGGAAAATAACAAAATAAATTTTCTTATTTATATTCATTTTCAACAAAAAGACCAATTCAGCCGTAATAAATAAAATCAAGAAGAATTCAGCATTGAGCATAATAACAATTTCGTAATATTAATGAATTAAACACATATCCAACATAATTAAGATCAAAGAAAGAATTGTTCAAGATTGTTGAAAAGAAATAAGTTCCTTAAGTATCATTCCTTCGGTACTACTTTTAGAATCATATAAAAACATAAGAAAGAGGTTAATTGAAACGATTATTTTAAAAAAAAATTTTATATGCAAAATTCTTCAAACCAAGTAACTATCAGAGAATTTGTTTGAACAACATAATTGAAGTACATATTTATTGAAACCTGTATTCCATAAAAAAACATTTTCCATTTTCTTTGCGACATCATGAGTATGCTACTTAAAGCATAACGCAATAAAATGTACCGGTCTAGAGTGAAAAAAATGTGGGTTAAGCTCCTGTGAAATCAGAGCAGATTATTCACATTAAAACAAATCTGTTAAGACGACTACATTTCTTTGTATTGTTGTCTCCCGTTTCTATGGCGCACAGTGGAACAATGCCTTACTGTTCCATCCAAATTGATTTTCTGTTCGTAGAATCTAAGCTAGCGGAAAATCTGTCAATCTGTTTGACCGAATTTTCAATTTACATTTATAGTTTTTGCTTAAAACTAAGTTTTTTAAATTAAAATTTTAAATTAAACTAGCTGAACCCGGTGTGCTTCGCTACCCCCCTCGTACCAGGATTGCATTTCAAAATTGTGGCAATACCAAAATCACTTTTCACGCCATTGAATTTTCGAAATAAGTCCACCCCAGCGCCACCTACCGTGTCCATTTATACACAAATTATTTTCTTATGATTAAACAAACATACATTCTGAATTTCAGTTAAATTGGTCCATAAATTCAAATTTTCGATATAAGTCCACCCCAGCGCCACCTATCGGGTCCATTTATACACAAATTATTTTCTTATGATTAAACAAACATACATTCTGAATTTCAGTTAAATTGGTCCATAAATTCAAATTTTCGATATAAGTCCACCCCAGCGCCACCTATCGGGTCCATTTATACACAAATTATTTTCTTATGATTAAACAAACATACATTCTGAATTTCAGTTAAATTGGTCCATAAATTCAAATTTTCGATATAAGTCCACCCCAACGCCACCTATCGGACTTTCCCGGAGGGTTTTTCCAAAATTTTCCTTCGTAAAAACCTTCTCCTGGCAATTATAAACAACTGAAAAAAAATTTTAGACAAATCGGCCCAGCCATTCTCAATTGATGTTTTACTATACATTTTTTACACCATTTTTATATATATAGATTTAAATTAATTTTGAATTTTTTTTTTATGTATCTATAGTTCTTAAATTATCTATTAATTCCTTCATTGGGATATTTTTGATTTATATTTTCTATTTTTCAAAAAAAAATAAGGGGTATTCACGGGTTGTTGCGAATTGCAAGATTGTGAAAATGCAAGATATTTTGTGCACTAACGCGTGAACATCAATATTGCAACTTAATTATGCAATGAAAATTATGTGTTGAATGAACAGTAAATATATTGCCACCTCATTTCAAAATCACAAAAAGTTGTTAGAATCAACGCACAAAATTAAGCTATTTAAAGTTTTATCCAGGTGGCAACTATGTTTGAGAACAACCAAAACATGAATCAGCTGTTAAGCATCACTGCTTGTGCGTTCTCGCAATAGGTTCTGGCAGTGCGTAATTCAAGATGAGTTGCAAAATTGCTTCCAATGTGTTTGTTGTTGTATCTAAAATTGTATCTAAAAAGTAAATTTTTCAGTAAAGTGGAAAAATGAAAGATTCATCATATTACAAGAGAGAATAAACTGTACACACAAAAAACTTTAGAGAACAAATATATTAAACTTTTAAAATTTAGAACTCATCTGATTAATTAAACATAAGCTAGGTTCTAAAACATTTGCATTGGAACAAAAAAAAAATTATGTTATTTTGATTAAAGTTACTAATTATATTTATTACTAGCAACCCTCCGAGGCTTTGCTCGCGATACGTAAACAAATTTTTTTTTATATATGTTGTAGCAATGGGTAACGTAAATAACAGCGGTAAATGTTTTTAAAAAATGCAAATATTTCTTGCTATTATAGAAAGACAATGGCAGATGTAAGGAAATTCTATACTTTCAAGACTACCACTCTCTCTCTCTCTCTATATTTGAATATCCCCCTCTCTCTTTAAAATGGAAACACAAAATTAGAAATAAAAGCTAATGCCGTTTACCAAGTTTTTATTAAACGATTTAAATAATGCATAAATTTTAGAGAGGAGTGTTTTTCCAAACAAAATAATAACATTAGAAAGCGCGTTTACTATACTATACTATACTTTACTATACTATACTATACTATACTATACTATACTATACTATACTATACTATACTATACTATACTATACTATACTATACTATACTATACTATACTATACTATACTATACTATACTATACTATACTATACTATACTATACTATACTATACTATACTATACTATACTATACTATACTATACTATACTATACTATACTATACTATACTATACTATACTATACTATACTATACTATACTATACTATACTATACTATACTATACTATACTATACTATACTATACTATACTATACTATACTATACTATACTATACTATACTATACTATACTATACTATACTATACTATACTATACTATACTATACTATACTATACTATACTATACTATACTATACTATACTATACTATACTATACTATACTATACTATACTATACTATACTATACTATACTATACTATACTATACTATACTATACTATACTATACTATACTATACTATACTATATACTATACTATACTATACTATACTATACTATACTATATACTATACTATATACTATACTATACTATACTATACTATACTATACTATACTATATACTATACTATACTATACTATACTATATACTATACTATATACTATACCATACTATACTATACTATACTATACTATACTATACTATACTATACTATACTATACTATACTATACTATATACTATACTATACTATACTATACTATACTATACTATACTATACTATACTATACTATACTATACTATACTATACTATACTATACTATACTATACTATACTATACTATACTATACTATACTATACTATACTATACTATACTATACTATACTATACTATACTATACTATACTATACTATACTATACTATACTATACTATATACTATACTATACTATACTATACTATACTATACTATACTATACTATACTATACTATACTATACTATACTATACTATACTATATACTATACTATACTATACTATACTATACTATACTATACTATACTATATACTATACTATACTATACTATACTATACTATACTATACTATACTATACTATACTATACTATACTATACTATACTATACTATACTATACTATACTATACTATACTATACTATACTATACTATACTATACTATACTATACTATACTATACTATACTATACTATACTATACTATACTATACTATACTATACTATACTATACTATACTATACTATACTATACTATACTATACTATACTATACTATACTATACTATACTATACTATACTATACTATACTATACTATACTATACTATACTATACTATACTATACTATACTATACTATACTATACTATACTATACTATACTATACTATACTATACTATACTATACTATACTATACTATACTATATACTATACTATACTATACTATACATACTATATACTATACTATATACTATACTATACTATACTATACTATACTATACTATACTATACTATACTATACTATACTATATACTATACTATACTATACTATACTATACTATATACTATACTATATACTATACCATACTATACTATACTATACTATACTATACTATACTATACTATACTATACTATACTATACTATACTATACTATACTATATACTATATACTATACTATACTATACTATACTATACTATACTATACTATACTATACTATACTATACTATACTATATACTATATACTATACTATACTATACTATACTATACTATACTATACTATACTATACTATACTATACTATACTATACTATACTATACTATACTATACTATACTATACTATACTATACTATACTATACTATACTATACTATACTATACTATACTATACTATACTATACTATACTATACTATACTATACTATACTATACTATACTATACTATACTATATACTATACTATATACTATACTATATACTATACTATACTATACTATACTATACTATACTATACTATACTATACTATATACTATACTATATACTATACTATACTATACTATACTATACTATACTATACTATACTATACTATACTATACTATATACTATACTATACTATACTATACTATACTATACTATATACTATACTATACTATACTATACTATACTATACTATACTATACTATATACTATACTATACTATACTATACTATACTATACTATACTATATACTATACTATACTATACTATACTATACTATACTATATACTATACTATACTATACTATACTATACTATATACTATACTATACTATACTATACTATACTATACTATACTATACTATACTATATACTATACTATACTATACTATACTATACTATACTATACTATACTATACTATACTATACTATACTATACTATACTATACTATACTATACTATACTATACTATACTATACTATACTATACTATACTATACTATACTATACTATACTATACTATACTATACTATACTATACTATACTATACTATACTATACTATACTATACTATACTATACTATACTATACTATACTATACTATACTATACTATACTATACTATACTATACTATACTATACTATACTATACTATACTATACTATACTATACTATACTATACTATACTATACTATACTATACTATACTATACTATACTATACTATACTATACTATACTATACTATACTATACTATACTATACTATACTATACTATACTATACTATACTATACTATACTATACTATACTATACTATACTATACTATACTATACTATACTATACTATACTACTCGCCGATAACTCTTCGAATGTTGATTTCCAGGTGTTCAATTGTTTGTGGTTTATCGACGTAGACAAGTGACTTTACATAACCCTAAAGAAAATAATCCAATGGGGTTAAATCACACGATCTTGGAGGCCAATTAATTGGGTCATTTCGTGAAATTATTTTTTCGTCAAAAGTGTCCTTGAGTAAATCAGTTGTAACGCCCGCTGTGTGGCATGTGGCTCCGTCCTGTTGGAACCACATATTAGCAAGATTAATGCCAGCTAATTGAGGTACGAAAAAACTTCGAATCATGTTCCTATACCATTCACCATTGACAGTAACATTCTGACCATCATCGTTTTTGAAGACATATGGGCCAATGACTCCACCAGCCCATAAAGCGCACGAAACAGTAATTTTCTGTGGATGTAATGGTGTTTCGACAAAAGCTTGTGGATTCACCTTACTCCAAATACGACAATTCTGTTTATTGACGTACCCATTCAACCAAAAATGGGCTTCATCGGAAAATAAAATTTTCCATGGAAATTCAAAATCAATATCAATTTGTGCTTCAGCCCATTCGCCGGCGCATACAATGGTCATTTGGCTTTAGTTCCTGCACAATTTGAATCTTGAAATGTTTAAAGCCAAGATCTTTTCGTAAAATCTTCCATAAAGTAGAAGGACACAACCACAGTTGCTGAGAATGGCGACAAATTGATTGATTAGGATCATCTTCAATGCTTTCCTGTACAGCAGCTACAGATTCTTCAGTGCGCACTGTTGGGCGTCTCACGGGATGCACATTATCAGTAACAGTAAATGTGGTCCAAACGCGATCTATTGTCTTCGAATTAGCAGCTCTAAAGGACGATTATGTACGCCATAAAATGGACGAAGTGCACGATAAGTTTGACGAACATAACCATTACTTTGATTAAAAATTTCTACAATTTGCACACGTTGCTCTGGTGTAAGTCGATCCATAATAAAATGTCAAAGTAAAATTAACAAAAAGCAACTATCAGCTGTTAAATGGATGGTAAAATAAAGCAGTGATGCCGACTCAAAGTTGTATTACTCTATAAAAAACACCCTTTATAACTGATTTCCAAATTTAATAAGACTGATCAGGCAACTTAAGGCCTTATCTAGAGGGTCTCGGTAGTACAATTGGTAGCGCATTTGCCTGCCATTCGCAGGAGATAGCTATCTATACTGTTTCAGTCTTGGTCTTAGGATTTTGATTATTTTTCTTGCTAATAAAGAGTTGAGTTGGCTTAGAAGAAACCATAGCTCGGGCCTATCATTAATACAGAACACAACGTATATCAGAACATGAGTGTAGATCCAACTCACATCTTAGTAACTCGTGGCTCTTAAATCCTGGGGATCACAACCAAACATGGGGATCGATTTTAAGCTAGCAAACAACTAGAATTTGTTTTTAAAATCAAGAATGATTTAAACTATCAAACATTTCGAATTTGTATTTAAATCATAGAATATAAAAAAAACTACCTTAAACAACACGGCTTTAAATCTTGGACCAAATAGTAAACTGTTTTGGATTACATATAGGACAAAAAGATTACTTTTCAATCCAAGGAAAAGTTTAAAATTTTCTAATCCAAAGAAGATTAATTTTTAATACGCAAAAAGTTAAAAAAAAGCAATTTAAATATAAACTTAAAATAAAAAATTACTCAGGCCATTTCATGATGTGAACACACGTTCTCTGATATGCTGGTTCAACACCTTATCCACTCGTCCAACTCAGTTATTAACAAGGTTTCGCCTATAACATTTGGGTTTTTTTTTTGGTTAAATTTTATAAAAAAATATTTTTATTCGTCAGATAATAAAACATGTATTATGAATGAGGTATTAAAAACTTGATGAATTGTATGGTTTTTTTTATAAAATTCGTCAAAGTTGAAACTTTTTTAACAAAAATAAGCTCAATAAAACCCAAATAATAAAGTCAAGTTTAAACAGCAATAACTTCGAGCAAAAAGTATATTTCAAGGTTTTGTTTTTTTGGACTATTTAATGACTTAATTGCCATTGAATTTCATATAAAAAACAATCAAAAAAGTTAATAAATACAAATAGAAAAATCGTTGAATTATGACTATAAATTTTTTAACGAATGCAAATTTAAGTAAAATTTAGTAGAAAATATCTAGCTAATTAAGCATTATCAAAGTCGAAAGCTATAACCACCATAAAATATCGTACTTTTTCCTTCTGTTTCTGTAAAAACCTAGTGCATCTAGCTGCTATTAAGAAAAACCACTTAATTTGAAAAATGTCTTAAAAATCAAATTTTGCCCTAAAATGCACTGATTTCCAAAACTATACCATATCCAAAAAAATGTGTAAGTACTCTCAAATTTAAAGAAAAATAAAATAGCATTCATAATTTAAAACAAGTTGTGATCTTATTTTGTATAAGCACCAGTTTTTCTCACAAACATTTTTTTTTTATTTCGTTAATTTGGCAATTTTGTTTTATAGGAGATATATCTAAAAGTTAGCCGATTTTAAATATTTTTAGCATGACATTTCAGTGAAGTTAAGTGAAATAAATGTACTCTTTGCAAACATAAATAAACAATTTTATGCGTTTTTTTTTATTAAAAAAATATGGTTTGTATGGGAGGAAGACCATGCAGTTGACCTAGAATTCTAATTTTTTGTACTGTTACTTACTTTAAACTCATTTATACAAAGTTTCATGGCCTTAGCTTTTATAGTTTCTGAGATAATGCAAATGTCATACTAAAATCGAAAAAGCGCACTGTGCATGGATTCGAGACCCAGCTAAATTAAACTAAAGTTTGGATTAAAAAATAGTACTTTTTGGATTAAAAATTCCTTTAAACAAAAGTTTGGGTTAAGAAGTAGCTCAAAATTTTTAACTGTAAAGCTGTACTAAATATCACAAAATTCCTATTTAGAAAAATACTGAAATTACTAAAGTATTTTATTTTTTTAAATAATTTTATAAACCTTCTGAATGATCTCATTTAATTAATTTTTTTTAAAAGAATAGATCTATGTTTTTCAAACATTTGCATAAATTTGCAAAATACTTTGCACACGAATTCTTTTTCTTTTTTTTTATTAAAAAAATTACTTTTTATCTGTTTTTCAAATGCCGGAACTAATCCTAATTTTTTATTATCAATCCCGAAATCGTCTTTCAGTCCCGAAGTTGGAAGCCCTAGCTTAGGTTAGCATTAGATATAGTTGTGTTTTTAACCCTTTCAGTGGATTTGTCCAATATATTAGACATGTTAGAAAGTAATTTTCATTTTTATTTTGCAACGCTTTTTTCAAAATTAAATCGTTTGGTTCTATGAAAAAAAGATCAACCAACATGATAAAAATAAGTTGAGAGATATTTGACATTAAAGTCAGTTGGATTATCGATTTTGTTCCGAAGAAAAGCAAACAATTTTTTTTTGCCTAATTTATAAAAAAAATCAACCGGGCAAAAATCGAATTTATGTTTTTTTATCTTTTTATGGCTTTAATGATGATAATGTTTAAAAAGCAAAGAACTAAAAAGTTGAAAAACCTTCCAGGGATTAAAATAGGAAATTTTGTGCCAGAAAGGAGCAAAACAATTTTTTTCTTTTGTAACGTGACGTTACAAATATTATATACTTTTTATACACTAAATAAACTATAATATTAAATAATTTCGATGTACATATATGTTCATATTATATCACTCAAATATTCCTACTTATTATTATAAATATAAAGACGTTACAAATATTATATTATTATACACTATGTAAACTATAATATTAAATATTATCGATATATATATTCATATTGTACTACTTAAATATTTCTAGTTATTATTATTAAAGCAGCAATAACACACAACCGCACTACTGCATAAGCCACTAATTAATACGCACACCACCTATCTATACATAGCCAGGCAGGCCAAAGACAAAACTGAACGTATAATTCCCAACTGGTTTTCTGTCCATATCAAATAAAAGGGCGACACAAAACCAACCAAAGCATTCGTCCAACGCAGTCGGCATACTCTATATTTTTGGTCGCAGTGACTCAATGGCGAGCTAGCTTGCTGGTTCTTCCCTTTGAGTCTCTGCTTGAGATGTCGCACTTGCGGTGAGAACCAGTCTTTGGTTCGTCCAACGCAGTCGGCATACTCTAATTGGGATTTGCTTGGTTTGGTTGCAGGGACTCGATGGCGAGCCTTTGAGTCTCCGTTTGATGACATCGCACTTGCGTTGAGAACCTGTCTTTGGTTCGTCCAACGCAGTCCGGCATATATTAACTTTCTTATTGACTATATATTTACATGGCGCAAACCTCATAGAGGTTTTTCCACCATGACTCTCTCTAGTTGTTTCTAAAAATATTAATAATGAGTCTTTCTTTAGGGGCCCTGGCAGGATTCACCGATTTACCGATCTACCGATTACCGATCTTCGCTTTAGGGGCACTGGCAGGATTCACCAATCCACCGATTTACCGATCTACCGATCTACCGAATACTGATTACCGATTCACCGATTCACCGAATACCGATCTTCCGATTTACCGATCTACCGATTACCTATTGCTGATAACCGATTCACCGATTTACCGATTCACCGATTACCGAATACCGATCTACCAAATTACCGATTCACCGATTTACCGATCAACCGAATACCGATTTTGCCGCCAGCTGGACCTACCTACATTCACTGTTACCCAAACTGCTGACGTTACGCTGCATTAAGTATTTTTAAGGAGAATATATCAATAAAATACAAAATTATAATATTAAACCAACACCAACTGCGTTCTCATTTGATGAAAGTTTGTGGATCTTTCACTCGATCCTGGCACGGCTGAGCTGACCTCAGCCATAAGATAAAACCACTGTTACACTTTGTACAAGCTTGCAAAACGTAAGTAGTGCAGGTAAAAATAAAAGGTATGTTTTTTTTTTTATTTTTTGGTACCTCAAAAAAATTATTTTGTTCTATTTGGCCAAGTCATTGAAAGGGTTAAAGGGATCTTTAAGCAAGAAAAATTTTTTAAAATCGTTAGCTCGATGACTAATTGATATATCAATAATTCCTTCGGTGAATTTTATTTTCTCAATAAGTACTTCAAAACTGCATTTTCAGGTCTTGGCGTTCCGGCAATCGGAATCGTGCCAAGAAATCTACTTCCATTCTAAATTGCGTGATTTAGGGAAAAATACTTTTTGGAAATTTCTTATGTGACTGCTTACATTGGCATCACTTAAGTTGATCAAAGTGACAGACGCACAACCTTGCAACGCACAATTGTAGAAGTGAAATTATTAGGTCGTGCGTTCTGACAATTCATCCCGTAAAGTTATTACCAGGTCTCAGATTTTGATGAGCTAAAAAACTGCAAAAAATACCCTATAAAAAAAATAAAAAAAAAAATTTACCTAAAAATTGCAGAAAATTACCTGAAAATTGACAAAAATTACCTCAAAAACGCAAAAAATTGCATAAAAAATAAACAACAAATTTAGCCTTAAAAATAAAACATTACTAAATGAAAATTAATTTTATACTAGCAAATACTGTGTTTTTATCTAACACTTGTTTCATTTTTCTCATACCATTTCGTCAGTTTCTTCACGCGCAGAGCTTTTTTTTCATCGAAGTTTATAAACAAAGCGTAAAAACCGAAAAATGCTCTAAAAATTAAAAACGTCCAAAAAGGACAGTAAAATAACTTAAAAATCTCTAAAAATGACCAAAAAATGCCCTACATCTAGTAAAAATTACCTGAAAACTAAAAACGATGAAAAATGACGAAAAAATATCCTAAAAACTTTTCATATTTGGAATTTAGGAAACATAAAAAGACGTTTTAAATAAGCAGGAAAAGTCTTAGAAGCAGCAGAAAAAAGATGACATGTCATCGAAATCCTAACCCTGGTTATAACAAAGCCTATCAGAGTACGAGCAAAGGCCAACCGACCAAGCGGAGTGTTTTTAATCAGCTTTTATATAGATTCTGTCAAGAAAGAGCATTCAGAATTTAAAAACCCGTTTAAAAGGATTTGACGCTAAAAGCTGCATAGCGAATAAAATATTTATAATGAATAAAAAATTAATAATGAATTTAAAATTAATAATGAATAAAAATTTAATAGTTAATTAAAAATTGAAAATGAATAACAAATGAATAAAAAATGGATAAAAAGAATAAATGAAAATTCTGAAATTCTTTCTGAAAAAGCATTAAAAAAATTGATTTATTATTATGGAAACGAAAATTAATATTTGAAATGAATAATTATTAAATTTTTTAAAATTGCATGTGAACTAAAAATTTTATTTATGAATGAATGGATTCTTGTGTCATTATCTTAAAATTCTGAATATGAGTGCAGATTTATTAGCTCTGGCAGAAAATCAATTTTGTTGAAACCGCAAGGCTTTTGTTCCACTGTGTGGAGTCGTAGGACTCTGTGGCATGCCACCTGCTGTGGCATTTACTGCTCAATTTCGATTAAAGTAAGCTTAGGCTTTTATTAATTGAATGAGCACAGCTACAAATATATTTATTCTATACATTAAGATCTTTCGTAAATATATGCAAAAAAACATACCAACTGATGGCTTCCAAGAAATTTCAACATTCAAACGTTTTTTATTAGCATCGTCCACATGGAAGTCCTTAATTTGTATATCCTGTACCATGCCGGGTGTGAAACCAAGTCTCAATGTTCGATACTGTTGTCCTTTGGCAATCATCGAGTACTGGTTGTTCGCATGGACAACAACTGCGGTAATGTTGTAGGTTGTGTTGTGTCTTAAATCGCTGATTGTAAAGACGTTATCATCGGACTGTAAGATTAAACACACAAAATAAAGGTCATTTATTCATTAAAGAAATAATAAAAGAAATATAAAGACAAATTATCCAAAAGATAAGGACGTATCTACATCAAATTGTTTATGGTGGCATCTGAGGCCGGGACGATTTGTATGGAGGTAAAAAAACGATGTTGCCTGGGCGATTTTCGGTTCGAGCATGAGAAGTTCTTAAAAAAAAGGAGGATGGGGTGAACTTTACCCTATCACACCTTCAATTTTGTGAAATTTTTCCTTAGAAATTTTTTTTTAACTTTTTTTGTGTAACAACGTGCATAGCTAGAGCAAAACTGATGCCAGAAATAAAATTCTCGCACACGATTCAACCTTAAAACATTTATACAAAAATTTATCGTAAAAAGTTCTTAAAGGAAAAAATTCACAAAATTCAAGGTATAATATTTTATAGAATTCATGTCGTTCATTGAAACATTTTTGATATTGATAATCCACATTTGATTGAAATCTTTTTGCAGTTTCATTACATACTTACAACAGAAAATCAACTTTGCCAAAGATATTATTTTTATTTAAATATTATATGATGTGAATTTGAGACAAATCGGTTCATAAATAAAAATTTTTGAAAAAATCGACCTCAGCGCCACCTAGGGTGGTCTAATACAAACACAAGAAAATTTCGGAGCACCACACGGGCGTATGGTGTGAATATAAGGTGAAAAACTTCAGTGGTTCAGCCGTGACACGGTGGGGCGATCCCATACAAAGGGTTGGACATCAAAAAAAAAGAGTGCAACTTACTAATTCTGTGTCGATAAACAATAACAGCTTAAGTCTGATTTTAAAGTTTCGAGAAATCTTGCTTCAAAATTTTCAATCTCTATATAAGTTATATGAAAGATTATTTCGTTTTTGTGTCATAACTTTGGCTAGGGTAATGCTAGAAGATCCAAATTTTGTGTGTTTATTAAACTAAATGCGTGGAAAACAACTACATCAATAACTCAGTTCTGTCTTAAGTCGACTTAAGCGATTATTGCTTATCGACACAAAATTATTATAATATTTTGATACATTTCGATAGAAATATATTTGAGCTATTTGAATTCGGCAGTTTTTATATATTTAAGTGCGTACTTTTGCTTTTGTAAAGCCTCAAAGTTGATATTTTTTAATATTAAAAAAATAAAGTCTTTTTTTTTAAAATCCTATAACATTTTGTTAAAGTGCTTGATTGAACAGATCTTTATATTTTATGAAAGGGTATACTATAGACTTTTAAACCACATATTTTGCTTTTAAGTTTTTTGTTATCCCGTTATTGCGATAAGGAATAAAAATTAGAAATTAAAAAAAATTATTAAATTTGAAAAATAAAAAATGGCCAGGGTTGGCCAGGACAATGTACCTTACATTACAAATAATGATAGTAAGAAATGTTTTAAAAAAAATTAGCGCGCGCCATCCAGCGCCTTCTGAGAATTTCAATATCAAAATTGTATTCCTCGGTTTTTTTTATAGCATTTCTCACAAAGTTTGCCTATTTTTTATAACTATAGGAAATGATTCAGTTTAATTAGCGATAAAACCTTGCGAATGGATAAAAAAACAAGTTTGGGATACATTTATTGTATTAATCCATTCCGGCCCGGCTCCGTGACTTTTTTTAAACAAAAAAATATATCTTTTTCTTTGATTGCAGCATAGAATCCTTACTAGTAAATTTATGTAAATTTGTTACACTAAATAAGTGCAGACAATTTTAATAAAAATATTTTGGTATACTGTTTATTTATCTGAGACGTCTGGTTCTTGAGATATATTTCAGCCACGATGCAAATATTTTCAAGAATTTCAGTAAAAAAATTACATAAACTGGTACAGTACAGATAAAAGTTATGAAATCCACTTAAAAGTGATCTGCCAATAAACACAGTTGTTATATCTTTAACCGTCAATAATTTATGTGAAATATATTTTAAAAGTAGTGAACATAGCTATGTTTGTGACAGTCAGGAAATGTTTGCTGAGAACATATTGCTTATATGATAATGCAGTGTATATAATATATTCATTGCAACAAATCAGCTTGTTTGCAGTGAACATAACATATTGATGGCAAACATAATATGTTTCTTGTATAAATAAAATTGTTTGCTACAAAAAAGTTATTAAATACATACATTAATATCATCTCATATTATGTTTCCAGTAAACATTTTTTTCTGCGTGTATAATAACCAAAATGTAAAGATTATGATGAAAGCATTTGAATCAGCACCACTATACTATTTTGCTGACGACGAAATTAAAAAATATTGTTTAAGGTTTATTAATATACGTGGTATTGCAAGGCTCTGGTAAAAGTCATGACCGTAACACTGCTCGCAGATTTTTTACTAATTACAAGAAAACTTCAGAAATCACTGGAGTAGACGAAAATTTAATTAAACGATTTTATGTTATATTGGAGGTAAAACATTTTAATATATACATATATGAATTATTTTGTTTTATATTAATGCGTAAAAATTGTAATATACTTCAGGTCATAGCATCTGGTCTTAAAATTAATATCACAAAATTAAAAATATTTTGTTTAGAAACAACAAAATTATACGTTGAAATTTATGATTGGTACTACATGCCTGTTACTGTACATAAAATATTAATGCACAGTGCGGATATAGTTCAAAAAGCGATAGTATCCATAGGTCAGTTATCCGAGGATGCGCAAGAGGCCTATCACAAACTATTTCGGTTCTTCAGACTTCACAACACGAGAAAATTTTCAAGATCTGCTTGCAATTCAGATCTTTTGCATTCAGATCCAGTACTTTTAATTTATTTATTTATTTATTTATTATTCAACTATAAACAAGTTTGTTCTACAGTTACTAAAAATTATCTTAAAATTAAACAAGAATTTAACAATATAATATTAGCTTAACATAATACAATTTTTAAAAGAGACCCTAGTTTGGGTTATATCAATATTGCTACAAATTGCATTAAAAGAAGAACTCATATTATAAACAGGGTCCTGTCTACCATAATTTGTCCTGCGATATGGAATTTGAAAAAACTGTCTGAGTCTAAAATTCCTTTCATGTGCATATATACCAAATAAAGCAAGCAATGGTGCACAATCTAAGTGATTCATGAATATATCACAAGCAAATATAGCCAAAAAATACTTTCTTCTAAACTCTAAGGTTTTCAAGCCTAAAAGCGCACAACGGGAGTCATAAGTCGGCATAAACTCCCACCGAAGTTTTCTAAACACTAGCCGAGTAAAACGTCTCTGAATATTTTCAATTCTAGAAATATGCACAGCATATCGAGGGTCCCAGACAACACAACAATACTCCAAACTTGATCTAACCAAAGAGAAGAAAATTGACTTTAGAGTAAAGGGATCTGAGAACTCCTTAGTGTTGCGCATGATGAAACCCATCATTGCATTAGCTTTGGAAATAACAGCATCATAATGCTTACCGAAAGTAAGTTTTTTGTCAAAAATTACTCCCAAATCCATTTTAATTTCAACTCTTAAGATTATATCAGAGCACAAAGTATAGTTGCCTACAATTAATTGCTGTTTCATGGTAAATGACATTACACTACATTTAGTAGCATTAAAATATAGCTTATTGACCTCACACCACTTCTGCAAGCCATCCAAATCCTGTTGAATAAATTAACAGTCTACTGAAGAATTAATAATTTTAAATAATTTCACGTCATCAGCATACATGAGGCATCTCGAAAACTGGACATAGTTTGGAAGGTCGTTAATAAATAAGACAAACAAAAGCGGACCAAGATGACTGCCTTGGGGCACACCAGAAAAATTATCAATATGTTTAGAGAGGTATTTACCAATCCTAACCGCTTGTCTACGACCGAACAGGTAATTCTCTAGCCACCTTAGCAAGAATGAGTGGAAACCCAGTTTTCCAAGTTTCCTTATTAAAACTGAGTGCTGGACTCTATCGAATGCTTTCGCAAAATCTGTAAAAACTACGTCTACTTGTTGACCTCTCTCCATTTCGCTTGCTATAAAGTGAGTAAATAGCGCAAGATTTGTTGAGGTAGATCTGCCAGACACAAAACCATGTTGACATTCCGATACTGCGCCTTTGATGCAAGAATATATTTTCTTTTATACCAGAGATTCAAATAGTTTTGGAATAAGTGGTAATTTGGATATAGGTCGATAGTTTGCAATCTTTTGCCTCGAACCCGATTTAAAAATTGGAGTTATCTCGGATATTTTCCATACATTTAAAAATTCTCCCTTTTTAAGGGATTGGTTAAAAAGAAAGGTTAGAGGTTGAAAAAGTGCCATAGCACAATATTTTAGATAGATTGGAGGAATATTGTCAGGGCCACATTTCTTCTTCGAATCTAAGCTATTTAATTCTCGATACACCTCTTCTCCAGATAAGGTTAAGGAACCAAGATCTGTAATAGGAATAACATTAAACTCAGACGCAACATCATTAATTGATTGGTCATAGCACTTGAAATTGGACTGAAAATAGAGTGCAAAAAGTTCGCATATTTCTTGAAAATTGTCAGATTTATTATCCTGGAAAAACATATTTTTAGGGAGACCCGAACTTTTTTTTTTGTTGTTCAAAAAAGTCCAAAATGCTTTGGGGTTGCACTTAATGTTCGATTCTAAGGCCAGCAAATGATTCCTATACAAAAATTTTTTAAGTGTCTCATATTGTTTACGTGCCAGAACATATTCCTGTTTTAAAGCTATGTTAATCTTGCTCTTTTTGTATTTTTTGTTCATAGTATTTTTAAGGTTAGCCAGGCGACTATTATACCAACTTGGTTTAGTAGCTATACGAACCTTTTTTAATGGAACAAATCTCGTGAATATTTCCTTAATGATATTTATTAAACAGAGATGATTCTGTAAGAGACTATCACCAAAGATTGTGCACCAGTTTACATTATATAAAAAATCCGATATTACAGCATAATCAGCTTTATTAAAATCATATTCATAAATATGTTCACCCAAGAAGGGATTATTTAAGGCAACAATATCAAAATTTACTAGAAGAGCCTTATGGTGAACGCTATTGTCAGATAATATGAATTCTGCTTCACTACATACAGTATTAAACTCTAAGTCAGTAAAAACTAGGTCTAGCAATCTATTTAAACCATTTCTTATTGCATTTATTCGGTACATCCCGAGTGAAAGAATTGAATCTAGAAAATCAGCATCTCTACTAGCACTCAAATTTATTGGTGATAGTGCCGGCCAGTTATCAGAGGAAACCCAGTTTACGTTACCCAAATTGAAATACCTAATATTTCATATTTCATCATTATCATTCATTATCATTAAGCTTTTCGACTATCTTAAGAATATTAAAAAAATGCAATGAATAAAATTCACAATTTGAATTTGGTGGAATGTATGAAACAAAAATGTAAATACTTATTCGCCTGTAGTTATCGCCAGCACCAGAAGATACTGGAACATCAATCTTAACACAGATCTGCTCTATTACCCCAGTACTTTGTATTAGATGAATTTCTTGGCATGAATAGACAGAGCGAACAGCAACCAAAACCCCTCCACCACGTGTAAGGCGTGTAGCTAATTGACGTCGATCGCGACGGAAAACTTCATATTTGTTGTCAAAAAACTCCGAAGTAAAAATATCTCCCTGTAACCAGGTCTCACTTGGTTGTAATACCACAAAGCTATCTGATTGTAGCAAAATACCTTTTTGATGAGGAAAGTCAAAACATAACTTTTACATATAATGAGTAAAATTAAGCATATAAATCACTGTTTGCTCTTAATATTACATAAAATTTGTTTTAAATAGAGATTTATGCTGTCTTTAAACATCTTTTAAATGTAATAAGCTAATAAATTCTTGTTTAAAAACTCATTGTGTAATAAAATACAGGTACGAAATATCGCTAAACACAAAAAAAATGGTTTTTTACAATGAATTTTTTGGGTCTCTTAGACCCGCTACGCTCATAAAGGTTAAAGGATTTCATGAGAAATTCTTTTAAAAAGGCATGTTTAAAATTTGGCCAAAATACACCAAATGGTTCCAGAGTTACAATCAATTATTTAAAGCAATATGCGATGTCCAACTCTTTGTATGGGCTCGCCCCACCGTGCATGATGGTCAAAAATACATGCGCACCAACTTTAAGTTTATACCTTAAATTTTGTGAATTTTTTTCTTTAGGAATTTTGTACGATAAATGTTTGTACAAAACGTAAAATTTTAGACCGTTGTTAGGTTTCCTAATTTCTGGTATTAGTTTTGCTCTAGCTGTGCAAGTTTTTAAACAAAATCCTTTTAAAACAAAATTTCTAAAGAAAAAATTCAGAAAGTTGAAGTCAAAAGTTATTTAGGCGCGTTGAGCGATTTTTGATAAAGGGTAAATATTTTGTGTGCGTCATCGTCGCAGCGAGTAGCATTCGTCATGAATACAGACGCCGAGTAGCTTTCGTTAATGAGCTTGACACTGATTGTTACAGTGCTTCCATAACGTAGATTGCGTAATTATTCCAGTACTTCTCAAACTTTATCGTATTTGATTTATTTCAGTACTTGTCAAACTTTTACTCCAATGACTTTTGAGCTGTTGGTTGTAGTGACTCTCAAACTGTTGGACTTTTCACTTTGTGAAGGGTGTCACAGTCTAATTGACACACTAACATTTCTGAATTGCATACGGTTCTTATTGTAGTGATTTGTGGTGCTTGCCTTTCAGTTTGAGCAGGGTGAATACAATATCCCGCTTAAAGGCGATCCGGCAATTGTTTAGGCAGGGCTGTTCCTGCTTCACGAAAACCTTTAATTGGTATTGGTATGGGTGTAAAAGGGCCGGACTTATAAATGTAGACCCGGGTTTCAGCCAAGTGGTTAAAAGGCAACTTAGTGGTGGTAAGGAGCCTATGGAGATAGAACGTCGGAATTTAAAGGCCCTAAAGCTGAATAAGTTCAATATTTCGGTTGGAAAGGAAAATGCTGTAAAAGGAGTTCGTGGTTGGTCCGGTCTAACTCCTCTGCTGGTCCAAAGGTAGGGTAAGACCCCCAAAAGCAAAAGATGATGTGAAATCTTTTTCAAAGCTTCCAGAACCAGGGGAGAAGGCTGTGAACAAGAAAAGTAAGAAAACTGTGGTTTCTGGCATGGATAATGTCAGAAAAATTAGATTCATTTTGGGTGACCTATTTAAAGTAGCACTCGAATGAATAATTTGTGGATAGATGGATTGTTCATTTTATAGAAGCATAGTTTAGCGTCAGAATTCTAGACATTCCAGACATATGCAGTCATTTGTCACCTTGAACAGTTATTGTTGGAAAATTGTGTAAGTTTTTCACAGATTTAGGAGCCATAAGCAACCCAAGGTTATATTTGAGGCTACCCTGCTGGAACGCGGGTGTTTTCTGTTCTCAGAGCGAACTCTGAAGGTTTTTTGTGTTACACCTTCCTCTGTGGCGCTGGGTGAAGATATCTACTAAAACGTAATGCTCCCTGTATTTTTTTATGTCAACAATAGTAAATTTAAATGTAATAATATAGTTTGGTTTAATTATAAAATACAAACACTATCTTCATAAAACATATTTTAAAAGAAACAATCAAACGAGAAGAAGTTGAAAATATAAAATTTTTTTCCCATTTTCATGAAAATTCGAATAAAGCAGTAAGGCGGTCCGTGGCAGGACAATGTCTGCCTTGGAATACTAGTATTTTATATATAGGTTTCACTTCGGTCGGCAATTCCCTCACTGCTATACTTTTTTTTTAATTACTTTTCATATCCGAACCGAAAATCGCCCAGGCAACATCGGTTTGCAAATCGACCCAGCCTACTGCATCTAATTTAGCCATTCCATTTTTGAACGATTGTATCTATTTTTAATTTTTCTGCATCGCAAAGCAGGTGACTTATGAACAAAATATAATTTTGACCCCAAATTCAGCTCCTTTTCGCTCTAAATCTTGAATTTAAGGTTCTTACTCCTTTAAGTTAGGAGTTTAAAACTGTTATGCATTTATCGTCCAAAGACGATTCATATAACAAAATATTTGTAGTTCCTCAATATACAAAACTGCATTAATGGAAAAATTTTAAAAATAATCGTTGCAACCTAAACGGAATTTGTTTTAGTTCCTTTTTTGGTGAATTTGTTTATTTTTTCGCCAGAACATACAAACCATACATCCGACAAAGACGATTCATGCATCAAAATGTTTGCCATTACATTAGCCCTAAGACTTGTTAAGGTTTGGTTGAAAGGTGTTTTGCTCTATTTTTTATAGTTTAAGATATTTAAGCTTATTAACTCAAATCAATTTAAATGGCTTTCGCCATCCGCCACAAACCACAAAGCCATCCACTCAACAGAGAAATTAATTTTGCCACAAGAACAATTATCTTATGAATTTAAAATAATAATATTGCATTATTGACTTAACCCAATTTCGCTAAATATGGAATTAAAGATTTTCATATTCTCAATGGAAACCACAGTCCAACCAACTTACCATGTATATTAATGTTTCTTGAGCCTTCTTGTCCAAATGTATTTTTATAACATAGACCTTTTGATTATTTATCGCATTCGTTTTGCTAACAGACTCCTCGTCAAAACCATTTCCTAATTCTCTTTCAGATGTTGTCATTGTTGTTCCACCTCCTTCCACATCAATGCGAAAAGTTAAATTTCTGTCATCACGGCAGACAAGCTTGAGACTTAAGTTCTCTGGAATGTTTTTAATATCCTTGATATGTGGCGATGTAGTATTCTGTTCTCGACAAAAATAATAGCAGTTTTCCAGCAGCTATAAAGAGAAGAATTAACTTTGTATTAAAATAAAGAAAAATATCCGAATTTGTTAACTGATTCATAAGCTCACAATTTACAAGTTTTTATAAGTATTATTCTAATACTTTCAATAAAAACTTTGTGTTCGACGTCTTATAAAACAATAGGCTTCCATTTCCACACAGACAATTAATAATTGCCTATGATATGGCCATTTTAAAAAAACAAGATATTTTGGTATTTTTTATTTTATTTATTTATTAAAAAAAGACAATCATGAGTACACTAAGAGCAAGCCCTTTTATAGTACAGTATGGAAAAAAAAGGAAATTCATATAATTTATACCATATTAAAGGACTAATAAAAGAGTTGAGAAAAATAAGAAAGAAAAAGTAGAAAAATGTTTAGAGAAGAAGTAATGTAATGAGTAGAAATGAAGAAAAAGAGAGATTACCTAAAAGAATGACTTCCCTTAGCCTTCGTGGCAGATCATTTCACAACCTAAGGGCGGGAAATGTTTAGCGAATAATGCCTCGGAACTATTATGATACGGCTTCTTCTAGACATACTAAACTGAAGTTTTTCATACAAATACCTAGGTATTTTATCATAGATTAAATTAGTGCAATTATTTCACAACCAAGTATGGCATTTCGGAAATTGAAAATAATTAAACCCAATCTGAAGTTTTAACTGGGACAAAGAATCCAATTTAATATGAGTAAGTATTTCAGAAAAAGTTATTGCAGGTAAGATAAGTTGAATTACCAACGTACGCCCAATATCAATTGGAGTAATACTGACAGACAATCCTTATTTATTAAGGCTTGATTACCCAAGCGTAACGTGAGGTGGCGCAGCGAGATGTAGCGTAGTGCGACGTTGACTCGAGGTTAAGCGATTACCGAAATCGTAGTCCAACGTAGTGCAGGCGCCGTAGTGCAGGGCACTTATTTTATTTTAGTAGGCTTATTAATTTCTCCTCTTCAATAAAAGACTGTATCCTTTCTTATATGGTATAAAAATTTACAATTTTGTGAAGTTAAACAAAATTTTTCGCTTGTCCCACAGTTGTCGAACTGTCAAAAATCGTAACGTTGCTTAAGGCTTGATTACCCAAGCGTAACGTGTGGTGGCGCAGCGGGATGTAGCATAGTGCGACGTTGCCTCGAGGATAAGCGATTACCGAAATCGTAATCCAACGTAGAGCAGGCGGCGTAGTGCGGGGCACTCATTTCATTCTAGTAGGCTTATTTACTTCTCCTCGTCAATAAAAGATTGCATTCTTTCTTATATAGTATTAAAATTTACAATAATGTGAAGTTAAACAAATTTTTTCGCTTGTAACACAGCTGTCGAACTGTCAAAAATCGTAACGTTGCGTAGAAATCTATTTTCTACAGATTTCTACGCTGCGTCACGCCACGTTACGATTTCGGTAACGACTTGTACACATTTATCATTAAACAAATTTTAGCTTGACAATTGGCATCGTCGCGCTACGTTACCTTACGATTGGGTAATCCAGCCTTTAGAAATCTATTTTCTACAGACTTCTACGTTGCGTCACGCCACGTTACGATTTCGGTAACGACTTGTACACATTTATCATTAAACAGATTTTAGCTTGACAGTTGGCAACCTCGCGCTACGTTACCTTACGCTTGGGTAATCAAGCCTTTACTCTGTTATATGATCAACACATGACAGAAAAGAATTTAAATGGAATCAAGATTCACAATTTTCGACAAATTTCACAGTAAGCTTATGTGATCCAATAAACAAATCAGGGACATCATTTAAACAAGACTTAACCTTACAAACAGGAAACACACATGATTTGGAAAAATCAAGCATATGATCATTCTTTCCAGCCCATTCGTTAACATTTTTGAGGTCTTCATTCAACCTGCAACGAAAGTTAGTTCTACACGGTTAAAAATTTTGGACTAAATTTTAAACTTTTTTGGATTACATATAGGACAACGCCAAAAGAAGATTCTTTTTTAGTCCAAGGAAAAGTTTAAGTCCGCAAAAAGTTGAAATAAGCAATATAAATATCAACTTAAAATAAAAAACTCTTCTACCCAGTTCATGATTTGAACACACGTCCTTTTATGTGCTGGTCCAACACCTTATCCACTAGTCCATCTCAGTGGTTAAGAAGGTTTTGCTTATTTGGCATCATTACACTCAGAAAAAAGTTTATCGGAATATTAGAAAAAAAAGCATATTAAGTGAAAAATGGTATTGACTTTGCTCAAGCGCGTCGGAAGCTAATTTCATATGGCGGGGCAGTACAAATGGGGGTGCAAAAAAAATCACCAAAATTTCTTAACCCTCATCGGTCCTGTATGTGCACGCATACAATTTTGATCTTTAACCTTGAATAAAATAAAAACGGTTCAGCGGAATGACCTTGTATTTTGCAAAGTAGAATTATTTTGCCTGAACAACCAAAAAACCCCGTTTTTGAATTTGTAACCTTACTGTATTTGCCTGTGCAGTTTTAGTTACGAATCGGTCCCTGTGTATGTGCGCGCATACACATACACATAATTCAGTTTGTTCTGGAACACACATAAGTGAAGTTTGTTTGCGCATTTATTGGAATTTTGGTTGTGTTTCGAAGTATTTGATAAAAAAGGGATAGAGTTTTACGTGAAAGAAGGCAGCGAGATGAACTAGAAATGGATTTTGATTTGGAAAGCGAAGCGGGCGAATCTCCGTGCAATAGTGACGATGATTTTGCATTATCAGACGAGGAGAATGATGAAAGTGAAGTTATCGTGCATTCGGATGAAGACGACATTGAGCCACTTTAGCAAAATTTAGCAGAAGAAAATGCAGCAAATCCTGAAAATAAATATTTTTCATAAAATAAGAAAATTGAATATTCATCGCAACCATTTGAAATAAATCGAAGAAATTCATTTGGACGTGCAGAAAATTTCACTTCAGGTAAAAACCTACCCTCTTTTTATGGGTTCATGTTCATTATATGTTTCATTTTTGTTATAATTCAGGTCCAAAAGCATTAGCAGCTGCTACTATAGTTGATGTTTCGTCTGCATTTCACATGTTCCTTGAACCGGTTAAGAATATTATTTTGAACATGACGAATTTATATGGTGTGCGAAAGTACAAAGACGATTGGGAAAACATTGATTTGGACACTCTGCACGCATACTTTGGATTGTTGCTGCTTTCTGGTGTGTATACGGTCATATAGTGGATGTATCACTAAACTGTGGAATGACGAAACTGGTCGGCCAATATTTAGAGCAACAATGTCTTTGAAAATGTTCAAGCGTATCCATGGTTTCATTCGATTTGATGACCGCGAACAACGTATGGCCAACACTGCATCTACAAGTACTTATGTACGTGACAAATTAGCACCGATTCGAAATGTATACGATAAATGGAATCATAATTTGAAAGTTGTATACACACCAGGAAAAAACATTACTGTAGATGAACAGTTAGTTCCGTATCGTGGGCGATGTCCGTTTCGTCAGTATATTCCATCCAAGCCGGCAAAATATGGGATCAAAATTTGGATGCTATGTGACTCAAAAAGCTGGTATGCATACAACACACAAATTTATGTTGGTCGAAATCGTAATGCCACTCCTGAACGTAATCTCGGATGGCGTGTTGTTTTGGATTTGGTGGAAGGACTTTCTGACAGAAATGTAACGTGTGACAACTTTTTCACTTCGTATGAATTGGCAGCAGATTTACATAAGAATTGCATGACTATTTTGGGAACAATAAGAAAAAATAGGACTGAAATTCCTTCAGTTCTACTCGACATGCGTCAAAAGTCAATTTATCATACAGAAGTTGTATATGAACATAAATTGTAAGCAGTTATGTTGTCATATGTTCCTCGCCGGTACCGATTTGTGACATTGCTCAGTACATACCACAATGTTGTCAGCATAAATGAGAATAGTGAAAAGAAGAAACCTAACATCATTGAAGACTACAACAAAACCAAGAGTGGAGTTGATACTATGGATCAAATGGTGGCTACGTACACCATTCAAACGAAAAGTCAATCGGTGGCCAATGGCAGTACTTTGTAACATGCTTGATGGTGCGTTGAATGCATTCGTGACGTTCATTGCATTGTTCCCGAATTGGAAAAATTCTAAAACGAACCATAATATTCGTCGTCGCCTTTTTATCGAGGAGCTTGGATTAAATCTCGTTGAAAAACAGATCATTTAACGTAAAAAACAACCTCAAAGTAATGATGCGTCCAGTGTTATTCAAAGAATTCGGGAGATTCGCCATTTACCAAGTACATCAAAACGAGGCCGATGCCACATCTGCACATATAAAAATAACAAAAATCTTTTTGCTACACGCTGTGAAAAGCATAGAAATTTCATTTGTGCTGAACATAATTTCAATTTATGTGAAAAATGTACAAATAATTGACAAAAGTTACAAATTCAATTTTTTTTTCTAATATATGTAATATTCTAATTAATTTCATTCTAAATCTACCTTTATGAAGTTCAAATGTATTAATATTATAGTAATCAATGTTATAAACATAAAAAAATCACAAAACATAAATGGTTGTTAATTTTTTTAGCTTTTTTACAACTAAAAATATATGTGTATGCGCGCGCATACCATGGGACCGATTAGATGTATTTCTCGAGGGACTGATGAGGGTTAAAAGAAACATGAATATAAATAAACAAATTTTTTATTTTAGTTTCAAATAAAAAAAAAACTAAATAAAAATATATAAAAATTTCATTATTTTTAAAAGTTTTTCCAATTTTGATATAAGAGATAATTTTTTTAAGGATCGTTTATATCGTAATATGAAAATATAAGAAAAAATTGTTGCTTTTATAAAGCAAGACTACACTCAGAAAAAAACACCTATCTCTTTGTGATAAAAAATTTCTCTATTTCCGATAATAGAAATTTTTCTTTATTTCAAATAAAATTTACTTCAATTATTATAAATTATCACATATTCGAAGAAATATTTCCTTTCTTGTGGGAAATGAAAATATTTCATGTCTCTAATAATCATAAGTATTTTTCTCTCACTGAAAAAATCTCATTTCTAGAGAAAAATTTATAGAAAATTAAAAATGTTCTCTATTGTTGATAAGTAATTCACTTTCAACAACAACAACTACAACAAATCCTTTCTCAAAAATTAAAAAGGCTTCTTCGTAAAAATCGATATATTTTTCTTATATTGAATGAGGTACGAAAAAAAACAGAAAGCGTGAGAGGAACTGATTAATGTTGTGAAAAGCAAGTGTTGCATATTCCGCATATTATGATGATTGTTCCTTCAAAAGGTTTTTTTTTACTTAACATAGCTACACAAAGTGATGTTGTTTGTTACTACTGTTTCTTTGAATGCATTTACAAAATCTTTTTTTTTTTGGCTTTATTCATATATTAGTACATAAGAAATAGTTATTCTTTTGCGCACAATAAAATAGTATAAATATATCTCGAACAAACATAAGATCAGAATGAAAAAGAAACAAACAGTTATTAAATTTATATTTAAAAATTACTTAAGTTGAATTCTAAAAGTAGTTTAATTAAAATAATAAAATCAACAAAAACTTATATCTAATGAATAATTAAATAAAAAAGGGTTAAATGAGAAGAAGAGAGAGAAAGTAAAAGAGAAACGAGAATTCAAGAAAAATGTGCAGATATTAATTGCTTGAAGTTTTGTGCGTTGGAAATAGATTTAAGATACCTCGGCAAGGAGTTCCACAATCTAATGGTGCTTACGAAAAAAGTCTTGAGGAATTTAAATATTTAAAGCAAGGAACTACCAAATTTAAGCTTCTGGCTGATAAACGAAACTGAAGTTTAGAATATAGATAGTTTGGAGTTTTTGAGTGTATCAGCTTATGCAGGAATATACAATTTAGCTTTTTTTGCAATGGGAATAATTGTTGCTACTTTCCACATTTTAGGATAGGACGAGCTAGTAAAGCAGTGATTAATGATGTGCGTTGACGGACTCAAAATGTAAGGCAAAATCATTTTAATAAACCTAATATTTATACTATCTTCTCCAAGAGCACTGGATTTAATTCTCATTATAGACCTGGCTACTTCGTATTCCGATACGCTGGAAAACTCAAAATTGCTTATAATATTGACAGAATTCGTTCTGTTTTGATTACAGTTTACAACGGGCTGTGAGTCAGAGACAAAAAAGTCATTAAGAGCATCTGGGTCAATCTGACACTTAGGCAACTGTTTGTTGCACACTCCAATTTGTTTTAAATTTTTCCAAAGTTGCTTGGAGGAAAGCGTTACGTCAAGTTTTGACTTGTATAAATTTTTCTTGGCATCCTTTAAAACCGAATTGGCCTCATTTCGAGCTGTCTTATATGCTTCCCAGTACAAGTCTGTCGGCAATCTTATCATTTAGTGTAAACCTGGTTTCGTTTTTTTATGGTCAACTTAACATGTTAGTGAACCACGGACATAAATTGTTAACACAACGAGCAGTACGAAGGGGAACAGTCATTCCAAGGAATTGACATTATGTCACAAAACAAAGATTCGCTGTCAATTGACTTAAAGTCGCGATAGGTTATTGAAATTGGTAAAATATTACAACAGAGATTAATATTAAAAGTACAAAAAATAAGATCATGGTCACTAACAAATGATATTTGTTCAAAAAATAAAACTGAAGAAACGTTGGAAGTTATGAAAAGATCCAGTAAACTAGGATTAGCGTTATTAGCAAACCTAGTAGGCATACTACTATTAACAATCGATAACCCAGCATGAGTCAATCCTTCATATAATTTTGTAGTTACGTTGTCATTAACAAGCAAATTAACATTGAAGTCTCCACATACAACAAATAAATCATTATCTATTAAACAATTAGATAACGAATCAAAATAAGGCTGCATATTATTACCGCGATTGGAGTTATAGACACAAGACAGAAAGACTTTGCTACTATTACGATCACACATTTGTACATTTAGGAACTCAACACCAACATCAACGGATTTACTAATGACTTTACAATTCAAAGACGACTTATAGTATATTGCAACTCCCCCCCTTATAATTCAATCTATCGTTTCTCAGCAGTTCACAATTATTATTTAGCTTATAATATGAATCATCAACATCAAATAATTTTAAAATAAATTTCTGGAATATTTATAAAGAGTCCCGAAAAACAATGCCACAACAATAATTCTACCTCTTAACACATTTTTAACTAATATTTTTAAAACCGAATCACAATTTGATGTTAATGCTTCTACTTTGCGTAGAACTGAGTTAAAACAAATGTTTGACAAAAATAGTTTTTTAATCGTAATTGCGGATATACTTCTGTGTTTTAAAGAAAAATGTACGCAATAAAGAAATATGTTGTATCAATGTTAAGAAAATATATTTTTCTTTTAAAGAAAGTGTTATTTTTGTGAGAAACTATAAACGCAACATAAAGCAAACATTTATTAAAATGAAATAAATATCTCTCTGTTTTCGGGAAAAATTTACACAATAAAGAAAACGGTTGAACGTATTGTAAAGAAATATTTTTCTATTAAGCTAATTTCTATCAAAAAACATTTCTCTATAAATGCGATTTTATCAGTGAGAGAAAAATATTTATCATTATTAGAGAGAGACATGAAATATTTTCATTTTCCACAAGGAAGGAAATATTTCTTCGATTATGTGAAAATTTATTATAATTGAAGTAAATTTTATTTGAAAAAAAGAAAATTTTTACTATCGAAAATAGTGGGTTCGAGTCCCAGCTTAATTAAACTAATGCTATATTCACACTGAGAGCTAAATGCACATTTACTAAATCCACATTTGGCGCATTTAGCTCTCAGTGTGAATTTAGCATAAAATAAAAAATTTTCTGACCAGTGCGTGGTTTGAACACACGTTCTCTGATGTGCTGGCCCAACCCTTATCCACTCATTCAACTCAGTTGTTAATAAGGTTTCGTTTATTTTGCATCATTACGAATACAAATAAGTTCCTTTCAGGAAAGTGGGTTTGAGACCCAGCTAAATTAAACTAAAGTAGGGATTAAAAAATAGTACTTTTTGGATTAAAAATTCCTTTAAACCGAGGTTTGGGTTAAAAAGTAGTTCAAAATTTTTAAGCGGTGTGCGAGAAAGATACAATTGGACATCAAGAGCGTATGCATGAAGAATAGCATGGCTACAAACAGAAAAAATATCATTTAAAAACACAGAAAACATAACTGGGTCAAGCATAGAACCCTGAGAAATACTACTTAACCCCTCCTTCCGTCAAACACATATTCTGAAACCTTCGAACAAACACATATGCCTGGCCAGACCCCTATACGTTTTTATGCATTTGTATGGCAAAAAGGGTACCGTAACTTTGAATTTCTAAGTATGCTCGTTTATTATTTTTGTCTTTAGACTTTTTTTTGATTTATTGATATATGTAGCTGCCTAAATGTAAAAAAATTTTATGCGCACCATTTGGTCCATTGTATCATTGTACCTTTGTTGAATTGTAAAATAATATAGCTTCTGGTTTTTTTTCTAGGCCTTAAACTTTCTCGGTGTAGTGCACAGTGGATAGTAGATTTACTGCTTTGTTCTTCTTTGGAACGTACCTGCACAGTGATACAAGGTTATCATAGAAACCGAACACAGATGAAAGCACTGGCTATTTGCTGTCTTTTTTCACTTCTTTGGGAAGACATCTTTTGCTGGATCTAATGGCGCCAACATATGCTAGTCGAATCGACGAAAGGCGTTTAGCTGCATCTAATGTTGTAAAGAAGTTATAAGCAATAATAGTTCTGCCGCTGTTGGCGTATCGATTAGCCAAACTCATGAGCACATTTTCGCCTTGGTTTGTCTCTCGTTGTTCTCCCTCTTTACCAGTGTACAGTTTTCCTTGCAACGGATATTTGGTTTTCGCATCGCACGCCCACCATACTTTTATGCCATACTTTGCGGGCTTTGATGGGATGTATTGCGTGAACTTTGTGCGCCCACGGTATGGAAACAGCTGCTCATCGATGGTTACACTTTCGTATGGTTCAAAATTACTGGCAAGATTGTTATTCCAGAAGTTCCATATGTCGCGAATGGGAGCAGCTTTGTCGGTTTGTTGACGAAATGCGCGCATACGGCTATCGTCAAATCGAATACAGCGCATCAAAGTAACAAATCGTGTATATGACATGGCTGCAAGGAATATTGGCCTTTGTTTGCCACATCAATCTTGAGAGCTGCAGAGTATTATGACTGACACCAAAAGCCAATAGTATCCCAATAAAAGCGTCAAGCTCAACCTTTGTCATATCAACCCATACTCGTGGTGTGCAGTTTGCATGTTCTGCGTTCCATTTGCGTGTAACTTTTTCTCCATTTAGATTTGTTTGTGTTACGATGATGATCGTAATATTCGGTGAAAAGAAAAGCTTGAACACCTCAAGCGGAGTGGTCAGGTTTGTTTTTGGTCCACCTCTGAAACGCATGATGCTGTGCTGGCGGAATCTCACTGCAGCGGGTTCAGCTGTACGCCACTTGGTACCATATTTTCCAAGCAAAAAACCGTCTGCAGCTTGAGTTGGTGCATTCTCACTTTCTTCTTCGGATTCTTCATCGCTGTCGAACATTTCATTTGCTTCAATTTCCAATTCATATTCAATGTCCGAGGCGTCATCTTAGGGCACAAAATCTGTGTTTTCACCGCTTTGGTCTTCAAATAAATCTATTTCTTCGTCTGCTTCTGTGTGAAGTGCGAAATCACGCTGTAACGCTGATGATAGTTGTTGTTGGAAATTATCACTAATGCTGCCTGTACGCAAGCGCGTATGGTACACAAATTCTAAATCCTCTGCCATAACAATAGTAATAATTTCACTTTAGTTTCCGCACAAAAAATTTATATTTCGGACTGTCGATGTTGTATGTTCAGCATTCAATAATAAACTAACTGAACTCAAAACCAAAATCACAAACAAAAGAAAGAAATAAGAGAAAAATGAACACAAAAACTGCCTAGAAGCAAAAATCTGCATTGAATTCACATAAAAACAACCCAAAATATAAAAAAAAAAAAACCTGGAAACAACCATCTGCATCGTATTTGCAGAAAAATAACCCAAAATGTGTATAACAATAATTTATTTCATACAAATTGTATAGGGGTCTGGCCAGGCATATGTGTTTGTTCGAGGGGGACTTTTTTTGCAGTTTTCTTCGAGTTGGAAAGATATTTTAGAATTTTTTTTTTAAATAGAAAGCCAACAATATTTAAGACGGCTACCGGGAAATACAGGTATCTACCTAAACTAGAAGTATGTTTGATTAACGCTCAAAAATGAAATATGCCTGGCCAGAACCATGTGTTTGTCCAAGGGTTAAGACCGGTTTGTACCCTGGCGACAATTAACCAATTTTAACTTTTTAATACAACAAAATATACAGGAAATCAAGGCCGTTGACAACCGTTTGTGTGAATGACAATATTTACCTTGGTCACCTAATAACAGTATCAATTTTATGTTGTGGCCACGGTTGCCACCTCAAATTCCCATAAAAAATACCTTTTTCCCACGAGAACAAAAAAAAATTACCACAAAAATTCCCATACCAAAAAACTAAAAAAAAATCCCACGGCTATTAAAAAAATACCACAAAAAATACCACAAGTATTTAAAATTACCACAAAAATACCACGCATTAAAAAATACCGCAGAAAATACCATACGGATTACAAAATACCACAAAAAATACCACAAGTATTTAAAATTACCACAAAAATACCACGTATTAAAAAATACCACAGAAAATACCATACGAATTAAAAATACCACAAAATTTATTAAAAATGTAAATATAGCATACTCTTGTTACATTGAAACGCAAACAAATATTACAAGTTAAATAAATAAAACATGTACAATTGTTCTCAAAAATAGCAGTAAGACAAACAAATTAAAATTAAAGCGTTTTTAAGAAAGTCCGTACGTGTTTTTATTTTCAAAATATGCCAAATTTAATTCAAAATAGAGTTCTTAAAACATAACTATTATTCTGACTGATTGAATTCAAAGATTGAACAGAACAGAACTGTTATTTCATTCAAAATTGTGCGACTCAAGTAGCATATCTCAATTAACCGTGCTTAGCAGCAAAGATATATATAAATAATAATAAAAGAATACATAAGAAAAAATGTTCTGCATTCCACTTCCGAGTGAATGTTAAAATAAATCATAATTAAATTCGATATTTGGTGTTCATAAAAAAGTCCAGTATCATAACATATATATAACTTTTTTGGTTATACAATTGATTATATTAATAAATTAAATAAAATACAAAAAGAAAAAAATTATAAGTAGAACACCAAAAATCAAATTCAACTATGATTTATTTTCACTTTCACTCGGTAGTGGAATGCAAAACATGCCTGATAATTGTTTTTGTGTCTGATTTTAATTTTTATGAATTAGTTTTACGCACTGCTATTATTTTGACTGCAGTTGTATTTACATTTAGCTGTCGATTTCTTAATTTTGTTCATTATGTTTAGAGTCGAACATATTATTTTTAAACAAATTATAATGATTTTTGTTAAATACAACCTTGTAATTTTTTTTTTGTTTGGGATAAGCGTTTTGCATGAAGAAAAGCGGCGAGCAAATCCGTCGAAGCGTTGTTTCTAAGTGTAGTTTTATAAAAATTTAATACGTTCAATGTGTTTATGGGTGCGCTTTTTTTAATTCGGATGCGTTTATAACACATTCAATATATAACCAGGTGTGAAAAAGCGTGCGGAGATATTTGTGCAAAAATAACATTTTAAAACTGTAAGGAAACAAAGTTTTGCGCAAATATTGATTAAAAATGCTTAAAACTTAAAAATTCCCCAAAAAATCCCACGTGAATTAAAAAATACCATGAGAAATTTTAATTCCCATGGCAATTCAAAATTCCCAAAAAAATCCCACGTGAATTAAAAAATACCATACTGAATTTAAAAATACCATGGGAATTTTTAATTCCCACCGCAATTAAAAATTACCAAATATGATATTTTTCTACTAAAGGTGGCAACCGTGGTTGTGGCTCCATAAATCAGCGTTTTATTTTTCCATTAAATTGTACACTTTTATTAAGACACCCGTTGTTTTGTTTTGATTCAGTAACGTTGGTTGAATGTGTCCGAAAAGATAGGAAAGTTTTTTCTGTTCTTTTCACTCCCGCAATATAAAGGAAAGAGGAAACAACGGGTTTTAATTTATAATTTTTACCTACCTTAAGGGCCCATTTAAGCTTTTCGGCGACCCTTAATCAAGTTTTGTGGCGGTCGTAGTCTAGTAGGTAGGTAGCCCGGGTTCAATTCCCAGCTCAGACAGAATGTTACTTCAATTAAATTAATTTCTCTGTTCGGTCGTCACCTCTCTGCAGACAATGGCAAACCTCAGAGAGTAAAAACTGCCATGTAAAGCTTTTTGAGAACATAAGCAGTTCGGAGTCTGCATTAGGCTCGTAGGTCCAGTTCTCGATCATTTGTCTTCAAACATTTAACAACATGCACAACACAATTAATCAATAGAAGCTCGGTTAAAGTTCTTTCAGCCTTAGAAATGGCCAATTTATTTTTTTTTAAATCAAATTATATTTTTTATATTTTTATCATTAAAATGTTCTACGAAAGTTTTAAGTCAATTGAATTAAAATTGTTGTAGTTAGTTACAAACGCCCAAAGAGAAGACAATAAAAAGTACCTACACGGAGAAAATTAATTTGCTTGAATCAAGCAAATGTTTTGCTTAAAAGTAAATCAGCAAAACTTTGCTCAATCACAATGTGATTTTGGAAAAAGATTGCTAAATTGCAATTACTCCTCGTGTATTTAGGAAAAAGCAAAATTTTGATTAACTTCAAGCAAAACTTTGCTAAGTTATTATAAACTGAAAATCAAATTTTTACTTAATTCATGCAAATATTTGCTTAGTTATTATAAATTGGAATAGCAAATTTTTACTTAGTTCAAGCAAATATTTGCTTAGTTATTAATTATAAAAGTTACTAATTATAAACTCAAATAGCAAATTTTTGCTCAATTTAAGCAAATTTCTTCTAAACAGACGAGCACCCTTTTATTCTTAATGAAGAAAATTATGCAAAGATTGATTAACAACTGCGATGGTCGAATGGATAAGCCCATGAACTTACACTCAAGCGGCCGAGGTTCAAATCTCCAGATGGAGTTAATTTTGTAATTTAATTTAACGTTTATAATTATTTCACTTAAAAACTATGCTAGATTTCAGCAAAAACTAATCAAAATTTGCTATTCCAATTTATAATAACTTAGCAAATATTTGCTTGAATTAAGTAGAAATTTGATTCTGCAGTTTATAATAACTTAGCAAAATTTTACTTGAATTTAATCAAAAATTTGTTTAGTTATTATAAACTGGAATAGCAAATTTTGATTAGTTTTTGCTGAAATGTAGCATAATTTTAAAGTGGCTGAGAATCAAGCGCAAATTTTGCTTAACCACTGTACAAATTTAGCAAACAGTCTTCTCCGTGTATACATGAAAAAAACTTTAAACAAGTTGTTCTCGAAAAGTGCTGTTTGAAACCGGTGGACAGCATTACTCGAAAACTATGCCAAATTGTTTGCACTTCTTAAGCAAATACAAGTGGTACTTTTAATCGTCTGATTTTTTTTTTTTTTGAAGAAACACTTTTTTATAACATTTTAGTAAAATAAAAATTTTTCAAAAATCTTCAATTAAAAGCTCAAAAAGCTTCAGCAGAACCAAAATTATTTTTTTTTAGATGAACAAGCTCCGAAAAATCGTGTCCACCGCATATTTCAGGTGCTTTACTAAACTACGGATTCCTGCTATATAAATTAATAGTTGTTGTACAAAAAATTCAAAAAGTTTTATTTAAAAGTTATATAATTATAATGTAAAAAAAATAAATAACCTTAAATAAAACTTTTAATACAGAAATTTTTTTGTTTAACAAATTTTACTGGGCAAACCTTGGAATAAAAATGATATTGTGCACTTTGTATGAACCAGAGCTTTCATACAATTTAAGTTTTATTCGAATGTGTTGTCTTGCAGTGGGTAAAGAGGTGGCTAAAGTTTTGTGTCCACGTTTTAATAATTTATTTAAGTAATATATAGATAAGAAAATTGTCTTTAATTTTCATAAAAAAAAAAATTTCTAAAACGACTTTCCGAGCAACCATAGTTTAAAAAGAAACGCAAAGTAACAGTCCACCCTAAACAAGTGCGCGTGCGTGGTTTAACTGTTAAAATCGGCTCATGCACAATGATTTTGACAGTGCGTGCGGATGTGAAGTTGGCTGCATAAAACCAAAGTATTAGAACAAAGAGCGATCAGCTGCTATTAATTAATTAATCGTAATTGCAAATGGAAGTTTTTGCAATATTAATAGATTTTTACACAATACTAAAAGTTTCTTTAAGATTTTTAAACCATTTGACTGAGCTGGTTCGAGAGCAGCAGTTCTTTCCGCAGCGCATTTGTTTAGGTTAAGCGTAAAATGAAATTGCGTGGCGCTTGGGAACGCAGCGCAACGCGCACTTGTTTAGGGTGCATTGTAAGGATTAATAAGATTTACAATAGGGGTATTCACACTGACTAGAGTAGTTGGGTAGATTGGCAAATGCCGTACATTTTGTTTTTGTAAAGTGGCATTGTACCCATGTACCCATCTACCAATCTACTCTAGCTGACCCTCTGACTTGTTTGGGTAGATTGATTTCTTGCCAAATTGAGTACTTTTTCCATTGTGTTACCACCTTTTGCAAAAATAGTCAATAATTGGCCTAAAAGCATCAAATTTGCAACATATGTTCTCAAGGCTAATATCTCGAATAATAAAAAAAAACGTTGCCACACCCCCTATTACCGCCCACAAATCAATAAAAACGCTATATTTCAGACGAATTCGGCTGCATTTCATTTAAATTTTGTAATTTAGTTCGTATGGTTGCTCTCGGCAACTCAACCGAAAATGGGCGTGGTCGAACTATAACTACACCTACTCTTCAGAAATACTTATAATTCCAGAGTTGTGCACATTTTTATAATGAAACTTGGTATGTATTTGCTATGAGACCAAGTGGCGGTCACTATATATGTAAATGTTGCCACCTCTCTTAAGATCTCAGGAACGGAACACCTAAGGCCACCAAATTATAATATCTGTTATTAATGTTAATATATCGGTTAATAAATGCCACACCCCCTTTTATTACCATGAAATTAATAAAAATGCTATATTTCAAACGGTTTTGGTCGTATTAGACTAAAATTTGGTAATATAGTTCGTATGGCGGCAAACTTTACTACAAATGGGCGTGGTCGAACTATGTTTACGCCCCATTTACAGGAGATACGCATAGAGGAAAGCAAAGTGCACCAGGTATAAGCTAAATTGAGCAGCAATTTTGGAAGTCGATTTATTTCGAGGGAAACCCTTTTACCGCCATGAAATCAATAAAAATGCTATACTTATTTTGAAAAAGTTTTGTTGTATCAGACTAAGATTTGGTTATTTAGTTTATATGGTTACTTTCAGAAACTGAACTTTAAATGGGCGTGGTTGTACTATAGTTATGCCAGTTCAGGTTTATACAATTTTTTTCCGATTGGCAAGAAAATTCTTATTATATGGCAGTAAGGGGGTCTGCGGCAGGACAACGTCTGCCCAGGATTACTAGTAAAATTCTACGTAGGTCACGTTAAAAATTACTCGTATATAAAAAAACTTATGCTACGCTCAAATAATGGCCTACATTTTGCGCACATTAAATGGCAAAAAATAAGTTGGTGGCAACTCTTTTGTTGTTTATCACTTGTTATTTTGTTGTGTATCTATATTCTTACTGCATTTAAAAGACTCTGTCTTATTTGTGAACCTTTTCTTTAAATAAATAAATAAATAAAATAAAAAAAATAAATAAACTCTTTCCTAGCTGTCACTCATCACCCACTTGTAAAAGTTTGTTCGTAGTGACATTGTAATGCAGAACTGTAAGCGGAAACTAAATCTTGTTTGTGCTCACATTATTTTCTCTTCATTGTCAAAACAACAGTTTGATTGTATTTGTCTGTGTAACAACATTGTGTTTTCTAACAGGTAGTTTTGCAGTGAAGTGTGTTTGTGAAAACTATTAATCTTTATGCGTAAACAAGAACAGAGTTTTATACATAAAATAACAATGCCCATTAACTCTGGATTTTCTCGTGAGTTTCCAAATCCTCTTGGGCATTGTGGTGAACTCAGATCTGGGGGGATCCTCTACTCGTAGGTTTGTAAGCAGAGGTACTCCGCAGGGGGGTGTACCTCTGTCCTGTTACCGCTTTTGTGGTCCGTGACGGTTGACCATCTATTGCGTATCATCGAGGGGAAGGCCACAAGCTTATTGCTTATGCAGATGATATCGCAATTGTTTTTAGCGGAAAATTTCCTCAGAAATAATCCTTTCGAGATGGGCATCCTCGTGTGGTTTAAGTGTACACCCGGAGAAAGCAGATCTCATCCTTTTCACTAGGAAATATAAAACAGGGTACGTATTTGTTCATTCATGAACTGTTAATTTCTGCTTCTATTCATTCATTTAAGAATATGAAGAAAGATCAAAGTGAGTAGCTCATTTTCGTGAAGAGCTGATCAAATTTTATTTTGTTCATGTACTGAAGAAGAGGAAACCAGTTTGTGAACAAGAAAATTTTTTACTCTTGCGAAGAAACCGTTGCTATTCATCTCTTCTTCAATTCTTCACTTGTCGTTCGTTGGCTCTTCACTTATTCATGAATTGTTCATGAAGTGGTGAAGGCAACGGATGATACTCACTTGTTCACTGGTTATAGATGGTTTGTATCAGAGAAGGAATTCGGTGCTGGCGCGAACACTTGTGGGTCGCTGAATACGCATCCGTTGTCAAAATTTCAAAATAATGTAATTTGTTATAATAGGGTTGCCACCTAATAATATTTTTTTTAATAGTTTTAATGCTGGCACGAACAATAGGTAAAAATGGGTCGATGAATCCAAGTTCGTTGTCAGAATTTCAAATTTATGAATTTTTTGTAATAGGGTTGCCACCTAATAAAATGTATTTTTAATTATTAATAATTGTAAAAATTTATTTTAAAGAATTGTAAACATCATTGAACAGTGTTAGGGAGTGGCTGATTTAGAATCTAAAGTCAGAATTTAAAATTCAAGATGATAGATCGGATTGCCACCTTATTTTTTTATTTTTAATGAATTTGGGGCTGGTGCGAACGAAATAGTAAAAATGGGTCGCTGAATCCGAATCCGTTGTCAGAATTTCAAAATTATAAAATTTTGAAATAATAGGGTTGCCACCTATTAATATATATTTTTAAAAGTTTTAAGCATCCTTAAACAATTATATCATGGGAAAACCGTGGCGACCGTAGCATAGTGGGTAGAGTGCGTGGCCCCTGAGCTAAAGAACCGCGGTAGCCCGGGTTCAATTCCAGCTCAGACAGAAAGTTTTTTCAATTGAATTAATTTTCTGTTCGGTCGTCACCTCTCTGCAGACAATGGCGAACCTCAGAGAGTAAAAACTGCCATGTAAAGCTTCTTGAGAACATCGGAGTCGGCATAAAACACGTAGGTTCAATTCTCGGTTATTTGTGATCAAACATTTAATAACACGCACAACACAATTGATCAATAGAAGCTAGGTCAAAGTCCTTACAAGGGCTGAAATGGCCAGTTTATTTTTTTTTTATTTTTTATCATGGAAAACTTCTAACACTGATAAATAATGTTTAAAACACTCAAGAATGCATATTATTAGGTGGCAACCCTATTATTTCAAAATTGTAAAACTTTAAAATTTTGACAACGGATTCGGATTCAGCGACCCATTTTACCCTTTAGTTCATGCCAGCCCCGAATTCATAAAAATAAAAAAATCAAGGTGGCAACCTATCTTGAATTTTAAAATTCTGACTTCAGATTCAAAATCAACGACCCCCTAACTTTGTTAATTTATATTTAAAACTGTTAAAAATACACTTTATGAGGTGGCAACCCTATTACAAAAAATTCATAAATTTGAAATTCTGACAACGGACTTGGATTTAGCGACCCATTTTTATCTAGTGTTCGCGCCAGCACCGAATTCTGTCTCTGATACAAACCATCTATTTCCAGTGAACAAGTGAGTATCATCCGTTGCCTTCACCACTTCATGAGCAATTCATGAATAAATGAAGAGCCAACGAACGACAAGTGAAGAATTGAAGAAGAGATGAATAGCAACAGTTTCTTCGAGAGAGTAAAAAATTTTCTTGTTCACAAACTGGTTTCCTCTTCTTCACTTCATGAACAAAAAAAATCTGCTCAGCTGTTAACGAAAATGAATATGAACACTTTTTTTGAAGAAATAATTTCCTCATATTCATGAAGCGTCATGAGTGAGCAAATACGAACCCTGATATAAAATTCCTCAACTTAGAACCTTCGCGTCTGAATGGTACGAGATTTCTCTATACTGACAGCACGAAATACCTTCAGGAGTTATTCAGTATAAGAAGCTTATCTGGAATGTTAACATTAAGGAACGTGTTAAAAAGGCAAACATAGCTCTATTTGCCTGTAAAAAATCGATAAGTAAAAAATGGGGTTTTTCCCACCAAAATAGTACGCTGGATTTATTTGGCAGTTGTCCGCCCCATACTTATATATGGCTCACTGGTATAGTAGAGGGTCCTTGATAAGACAACTGCACTTCAGAAATTTGCAAAGGTTCAAAAAAGTTCAAGTCTATGTACTACCGGGGCATTGTCCTCAACACCAACCAGCGCTCTAAATGTCATTCCTTCCTCCTCTTGATATCTCTGCCAGGGAATGTGCTAACACAGAAGTCCTCAGACTAAGAAAATCTGGAAATTGGATAGATAATAACTGCGGTCAAACAATTATTCTGAACTTCTCTGCCGCCGACAAAACAGACTACTGTCCAGCAAAATTTTTGTTACATATATGACATGCATTCTTAAGGACACTGCTTCCAGAAGACATTCTATAGATCCAATTGTGCTTCTTCTAAGCCTTATCAAGAAGTGCTTTAAAGAATCATTCTCATAAAACCACTTCTCAAAGACATTCAAATAGCATTTAATTTAAATTATTTTTTTGATGTATTTTTCATTTTTCGTGGGATTTTTCAAACCTCCAACAAAACGCAACCACTTCCTAGTTCAAACACCGACATAAAGTAAAAATCGGGGAAAGGGATATTTTACGTTAATTTTTTTTTTAAACCCCAACAAAACCTAAACACTTCTCTTTTTCAACACTAAAATCGCAAGAAAATCGGGAAAAAGGATGTTTCCGTGGAATTTTTTAAGCCACCCTAACCACAAAAACCATTTCATTCCATGGAATGCCTTCTTAAGGTTCTCCTCAAAAACACCTACTAGAACCCTTTCATTTAAAGGCTCAAAGAAATCTTCCATTGAAAAAATCCTGGAAGCACTTCTAGAGAAGTCTAATGAAAACATTCCTCCCAATGACATGCATATGTTAAAAGAATGCCTTCTGGGTGTGATAGTGCAAGAGATGGAATTCAAGACTTTCCCTTCCATTTTACCTTCTTTTGGAAGCAGTTTTTTTGTTGGGTATGTGCCTTGCTTAAATATTGAAAAGAACTACGTAGTTCTCATCCCTTCACGGCTAGACTGGGAAAACAAAATCCTCCTTAAAACCACCGGCATAAAAATGTACACAGATGGATCCAAGCTTCGGGAGCAAGTAGGGGGAGCTATTTACTCCCAGAACTTTCAAATAATTTTAGTGTCTAAAAAGCGGAAATGAAGGCTATCCACGAAACCCTAAGATTCTAGGACAAAAAAGTTTTTTCAGAAGCTGCAAATATGAAGAGGAGGTAGAAAATGATCAGCACTGCCTCTGCGAATGTCCGGCTTTGGCTAAAAGGAGAATGGCAACTTTGGGCCATCCCTTTCTTAATGGACTTGCCGAAGTCTTATGCCTAGAAATCAAGCATATCCTAAAATTCACTATCCGCTCGAACTGGTTTGAGGAGGGAAATCTCACATGCGTTCAAAGACCTAACCTAACCTATTCTAACTCTGAAGTGCTAGTAATAAAGTTATTCATTAAATTTTAAAAATTATTGTGGAAATAATTTGTGGCGTCATTCGCTTTTGTTTGCTTTTATTCGATGTGTTCTCTTTCGTTTTCGTTGTGTTTTTGGCGTAGAGTGGATTTTCGTTAAATTTATTTGTGTTCTCTCCAACTTTGTGCGTAATTTTTTAGTCTCTTCTATCTTGTGCATACCTACTCCCATTGTCGCTTACTGTGTAAGGTAGATGTCATCAGTATTTTAGCGGCCATGTCCAAACAAATGTAATTGAGAATTGTAAACAAACTTCGGAGGCCCCGCAGCTACATTGTATTTAAGAAATAATTGGTTACGTCATGTGTTCATGTACCACTGGGCAGCTACATAAACCCGGGGGATCAAACAAGCGTGCATCACTGTCCAAAACTATTCTACAAAGTACTCAATTGCAATTTAGGGTGCTCGCAATTATCAAAAGTACTCAATCTACCCATACCCAACTTACCAAGTCGATGTGAATACCCTTAATTTATATTTTGGTGCTTTTTCGCCAAATATAAGCGAAACAAATTTAAATCATAACGCTTGACATCGAATAAACATAATTATAAGCATGTCGATACTTCAGTTGTGCTTCCTTTTAATTGTAAATTACATTCTTTAATTAACTTGCTTGGCTGCAAATGTGCCTTATTCAGATTTAATATTTACCTTCAGAAACGCCTTAATTAGCTCATCAATACTATTGAAAAGGAAAAGCAAAATATAAGGAAGCTGCAGAGAAGATGAAAATTCTTGGAAATATTCTTAGCTTAATTTAAAGACAAGCAAATAATATAAGTGTGTCAACTTCAAAAACAATTTACTTATTTATAGACGAGATCAAATGAATCCCTTTCATTAAATAAATACTAGGTATTTAGGAATTGTATATCATTCAAAAACTTATTGAAAAAAAGGACACAAATGCTCTTAGTATATAGCTTTGCCACCAACAGCAACAAATCAAATCATAAGCTAATGATGCTAAAAATAAAGTAACACTAGGCAACAACTCAAAAGTATTACGTTAGCAAGTATAAATTTTTGATGTTCGAAGTTGTTTTAACTACAAATTTAAAAAAAAATTCTATTTAAAGGATATTTCAAAATTTCTTTAAATTTTTTTTTAATTTTCTATTCTTAGTTCGATTTTCGCAAAGTGCTTAGTCATTTTCGATCACAACTCTAGAAGAAATCGTTCGATATGGTTATAAAATCGGATTAAATGTTTCATTAACTAATAAACAGGACTAGATTTCGATGACATGTCATATTTTTTCTGCTACTTCTAAGACCTTTCCTGCTTATTTAAAACGTCCATTTATGTTTCCTAAATTCCAAATATGAAAAGTTTTTAGGACATTTCGTAGTCATTTTTTATCGTTTTTAGTTTTCAGGTCATTTTTACTAGATTTAGGGTATTTTGTGGTCATTTTTAGAGATTTCTAAGTTATTTTATTGTCATTTTTGGACGTTTTTAATTTTTAGAGCATTTTTCGGTTTTTAAGGTCATTTTAGTGTAATTTTTAAATATTTTTTTTCGTACTAAAAAATGTCAAAATGCAAATTTTTAAATATATTCCTTTAACACTAGAGTCCCTTCAATCAAAAACATTAGCTCTCGACAAAGGAGTAGCTTTGTTTATAGACTTCGTTGAAAAAAAGCTCTGTGCGTGGTGAAACTGACGAAAGGGTTTATGGAAAAATAAAACAAGTGTCAAATAAAAACTCAGGATATGCTAGTATAAAATAAATTTTAATTTATTAATGTTTTATTTTTTAAGGCTAAATTTTTTGTTTATTTTAAATGCAACTGTTTGCGTTTTTAGGTAGTTTTTGTCAGTTTTAAGGTCATTTTCTGCAGTTTTCAGGTAGTTTTTGTCATTGTTTTAGGTCATTTTTTGCAGTTTTTTAGGTCATCAAAATTCGAGCCATGCTAATAAATAATGTTATGAAACAGTTTTTCTAAATTTTTTTTTTGCTTCGGAGCAAACTTGAATAAAAATAGGAAACAAAAAAATTTAAAGCGTCAAAAACTGTCAAGTTTAGCAACTTGATTGTAAGGACGAACTATTTCTAAATAAGTTAAGCCCTTTTTTTTTGGCTTAAAGGGGGTAACTTTTTATACCTGTTACGCCTAACTCTAGGCGTCTGCCTTTAAATTAAAAGTATGCGCAACAACAAAAGCAAGCCTCCCTCAGCAATGCTGATGTTGATAGTATCGCCATTTGTGTGTGGCGATAATTTATAATGAGGGTATTCATGCAAAGTGGAAATCTTATAATTTGAGTAATTAGTTATTTTTATCAGCAGGTTGTATGAACGGCCCTTAGAGTGGATTTTTCAGTTGCATCATATATGTCAGCTGCAATGTATTTTCATATGCTGCATATGTTACCAATAAGTTTTTAAGTTGTAATTTTCAATTAAATATTTGTAACTTTTGATCCAATTAACAAAATCTTACCTCTCTCAATAGCTGCGTTCCTTTCGCCTTAATATAATCGCAATTACAAATTCTCTTAAGGGAACGGCAAGAAAAACGACTCGTAGAGGGCACTACCGTTGCAGTCAAAATTAAATTCAAACAAGCAATCATGATACAATAACTATTAGGTGTCATGAGAATGTATGTCGTTCAAAACTGTTGTGAACTTTATGGTAGCGATACCTTAGTGAACGATGTTTTTCTCTGAATGTGCTTAACTATGAACGTCAGAAAAATTGTAAATTATTTAAGTTAATTATTAATATTATGCAATTATATAAATAATTTAAGTGCAATTGTTGGCTCCACTGAATGCGTCCAATGTGTGTGACACACGCGGTTTGTTTTGTTTTCTCTTGTTTAACATTCGATGGTCGCAGCTCGTGAGAAAATAGGTAGCTGTCATGGCTACCTTATAGCTATTGTATCAAACAAACAAAATATTATTTAATACCTGTGTTTCAAATTGTTTAAAGGCTATAACACAATTTTATATGGATAGCAAAAATAATCCTATTAGTTATAGGATTATTATTTTTGTTTTTGCTTTGCATGTAAAAAAAAAAATAATCTGGATTATTTTGAAGCGAATGGAACGCAGCTATTGTTTTTTTGTCGGCTTCTGATAAGAAATTAATTAACTTTTGAAAAACCAAAACAGATGATTGATTATATAAGTTTGCCACCTCGTTTGCTCACTTAAATAGAAGAGCAAATATATCTGGTTTGTGTAAATTTGACAGTATTTATAAGACTGATAAACTTATATAGATTATATCACTTATAAGGGTATTGCCCATTTGCATGAATACCCTTAATATATTTTCATTAGTTTAAGCCAGGTTTAACATACATATCATCGTTGCGCGTGCTATATCGCGTATATTGCAAAAAGGCCAAAACTCATTTCATTCTTAAGCATAGTATTCTGTTCAGTTTCACGTGAAATTCCACTCAAATCTCTATATAAAAAATTAAAGCTGCGAAACAAGCGTAGAAATTTTCACAACATGTTCGCCAGGGAAGTACTCTGTTCCGCTGCGGAAATTTCTCGCAACATGTTTATGAGCAACACTGTTTCACGGCAATTTAATTGGACTGCCTATTTATTTTGGAGCGAAAAGTGACAGTTGTCAAGAAATGTCAGTTTTAATTCAAAAATAAGTGCAAACAAAAGAATAAAGTAAGTGTCTAGTTTGATTTATAATTTTTGTATTATTTTAAAAATTTCTCCAATTAAATATTGCAGTGGACATAAATTGTATCAAAAAAAGGAAGGACCAGCTCAGTGATGAGGAAAAAAAGAGGCTGCTATGTTCCATAAAGCGACGAAATCTAGTATGCACATATGGGTGCACACTATCTCGGTGTGGGCGCTAGCAAATCTCTGCAGCTTGCAGCAATAAGTACACGATTTGTCAAGCTGCACAACGAACAACATTATCCGCGTGCATATCCATTCAAGAAGTTTTTTATATTAATATATTCAGAAAATATAAAAATCAAAGAACTGACGTGATTTTTCAATTTTTTTGTATCAACATTTTTGAACAAAACGTCAACTGTTTGTTCGCAGCAAAATATTATACTTCAAAATTTTCACGCAACAAATAAAAAGATGCTGCCAGCGAAATTTCACGCAAACGAACAGAGTACTAGACTTTAATCTGAATTTTTCTCACTTAAGATTATTTTGGACCACTTTTATCTATATCGTTGAGATATTTCAATGATATTAAGGTTGGTTCTTAAGATTATCTAATGCGGAGAAAGTGCGAAAAAGTTGTAGTAGTTGAACTCTATTGCTATATCGGGGGGGGGGGGAGGATTTCCTTCTTTTTAACCCCAGTGGATCCACGCTTGCTACAAGGAGAACGGAACTATATAAATATCACACTAATTGAATCTAACCTCAATGTTCAGTTGCTTTTTGACAAGACGTAATGTAAAGTAACGTAGAAATCCAAATTCCACGGATCTATACTTCTCGTCACGTTACGTTACGTTCATTATAATCACTTGTGTAAGAATGTATGTTTTTTAAAAAATAAGTGAAAGAACGCACTGTTCAACTGACATTAAATCACATTACGTTACTTCTTTTATAATTGGACCTTTACTATTGTGACAGCGAAGCGCTTACATCTGATGACATAACAATGTTAAAAAAATTATAACATAGTGCAACGAAATCGACAAAAAAAGCACAACCCAACTTTATAGCTATTCTTAAAGAGGCATATGTTGAGTGTCCATCGTACCTGATTTGACCTCTCAATATAATCAGAAATTTTTTCAATTTAGTTTTTAACCGACTTCAAAAAGGAGGAGGTTCTCAAGTTGGTTGGTTTTTTTTTTAAAATTTATGTGCATCGATAACTCCTAAAGTACTTGCCCGATTGCCACAACTTTTTGTCAAGAGATAGAGATATTAGACGCGGAGGTGCCCATATTTGGTATACTAATAGGCGGTATTCGACACAGGGGCGTGGCAATCTAAGAAAAATACTGTATCTCAGTTTATGTATATTGACACTAGGGTATGAAAATTCGTTACACGAATGGAAAAAATTGTTATCATAATCTCTAAAAAGAAAGAAATAAAAACTTTTTAAAAAAAAACAGTATAGCAGTGATGGAACTGCCAACCGAAGCGAAAACCTATATATAAAATTATTAGTATTCCCTGGAAGACGTTGTCCTGCTACGACCGCCTTACTGCTATATAAGAATTTTCATGCTAATAGAGGGTTTCGGACTATCCTACATGTAGGATGGATTTGACTGGTCGGATGGACATGTAGGAATGTGCGAAAGCTCATACTACATGTTGGATGAAAATCAAAAAGTTTTAAAAGTTACGCCATGATCTTGTTCTGCTCTGTGCGTCCTTGTTTGTAAATTTCCTTGGTAATTGTTTTTGGCGCACTTAGCTGCACATTTTTTGTAGACGTTCAATTCGTTCAGTTCGTTCAATTCGTTCGAAACAGTTCAATTTCGTTTTTAGAACACATGATAATTTCGCGCAAAGGGGTCGATATAAAAAATTAAAAAAAAATCTAATCTATAGAATGAAAAACATTTTGTTGTATTTTTGTAGTGAAAGGACTATAACACATCAGAAAATGACAGTGACTAGCGCTTCATGAATTTTTGTTCAATTACACTGCCGCATTGTGTAATCAAACATGGCGAAAATCATCATCAAGTCAGCTGTAAAACATGCAATTAACTTACCGTGGAGTTCTGGGGTGTCTCTTGTTGCTCGAAATGTGGGAGATGTTGCTCCTTTGAATGCGGCTGATCTGACTGTTGTCGATGTTGTTGTTGTTGTTGTTGTTTTTGTTGTAAGTGTTGTTGTTGTCGCCACAAACATCTAGCCGTGCAAGCGGATATGCGATAGATGTCCTGATCATCTGCCTCCATATTAGGCAATACCAAGCTATCGCTTATGCTTAACCAGAAGAGAAATGAGTAGCGAACAGCTAAAAATATCATGGTTCAGCAGCAGTTAAAAGATGGCAACAAGTTATATATAATTGGCAGCAGAAGCCATTCAATCAAGCTCAACTCGCTCGTGGGTGAGTGTCAGTCAAAAAGTGTCGAATTTCCTTGCTTGAGTGCGTTCAACTCAATTCGTGTCTCTGCATACTATTATTATAGCCAGAATGTTTCATTGAAATATGTTGTATTTTGAATTTGTTCTGTTTGTAAATTGTTTACTGTTGCGGCTTGTTGGTTAATGTATCTGCTATCTACATATTTATATTTATTTTTATTTGTGCGCTGTACGTTGTTTTCGAATTGTTTGTGTCATTGTGCTAAAGTCAAGCTTTGGCTATTGAACTAAGTAGGGACTGGAATTAATTTGCATTTTTTTTCACATGTTTTGTAATAGTTTGAATTAAGCCATTCGCTCATTTGAATTGGAACGTAATGTGTTATAAAAAAAAATAAACTTAAATTGAACGCACTTTTTGCTCAGTGTAATTCAATTATTTTTCTGCACGTAACTCTCCGCCTGATGCCGTTAACCACACACGACTGTTGCACATTTTGAACCGCGTATCACCGTGTTCCTAGCGCTCTAATTCGTTTATTCTAAATTATTTAAGTTTTTTGTCTGTTTACCGACAGGAAGATCGTCTTTTGCACTATGTTGTTGTTGATGTTCTACTTCATCCGGCTGCTTTTGTTGTTTTTTGATTTTGCATAAGATTTTGTTTTGTTTTTTTTTTATTTCTTATACAGTTTAAGAGTATTTTTTATTGAAGTTTTGTGATCTGGAACTATGGTGACCGTATGTTTTCTGGGTTTTTATTCCATACTCTGCTATTTGTCGAATGAAGCCTGCAACGAAGACATAAAATACAATTCAATGTAAATTAAACAAAAAGTCTGAATATATTAAGCATGTGAAGAATTTATAGCCAATCTAGGCCGAACATGAGCTTTTATCATTAACTAGTAAGCCCGTGTGGCGTTAAAATCAAACATACCTAGATTATATTTTAAGCTATTGAATAGATTTTCAACTGATCAATTTTGAAATGAAACTAATTTTGGCTTTTTTGCAATATACGCAGTATTTCTTATTAAACTTTTGTGTAAATTTTTAAAAAATTTAAAAAAAAAGTGTCGGCCTTTGTAGTCTAGTGGAGAGTGTGCTAGACTATCAACCCAGAGGTCCCTGGTTTGAATCCGGGCTCGAGCATGGTTCTTTTCACTTTCTTTGTTCTTTCCTACATTTTATGGAAAACTAAAAATCCACAGCTAAAATGTGGAAAATGTGAAATTAAAGGATAGGAACAACTTAGAGCTGGAAATGCTTGTCGAGGTTAAGGCACAACACTAGCCTCGGTTAAAAGCAATTCAAATTGTCTTTCACGGTTGTTTCGCCTAATCAATAATTCACGAATGGTTCCATCAATTCCTCTAAATAAATCTATCCCTTTTCTTTCAGGTCAAAGACCAAACCTTGTTTGTATAAGGTGCATGCCTTGGTTCTTTGATCTTAAAAAAAAAACTAGAAAGGAATTATCTTCGACTGGGCCGAAGTTAAAATACCCCCACGGCCGAATTAGAGTATATATAAAGTCTTAAGCAATCTGTTAAATATATTTAAAGAGATTTTCCCGTTTTGGTTAAGTCACTTTGTATGGGAGGTAGGAGTGGTTTTCATCTAATTTTTACAAATTTAATACTCAAAATAAATATTATAAATTTAAGACACTGTGCGAAATTTGAAGTCATTAAATTGATTTTTGTGGAATTTAAAGAGATCGTACCGTTTTGGTTAAGTCACTTTGTATGGGAGGTAGGCATGGTTTTCATCCGATTTTGCTCAGAGGAGGTCAAGTTCTCCATTTTTGTACAAAAAGCTTATATTTTGAATTTCGTTATAGCTCATAAATTACGGCTGCTATCGTGGACACAGACGGACATGGCTAAATCGACTCAGGAGGTGATGCTGATCAGGAATATATACTTTTCTATACCGGCCACGCCTCCTTATCGGCGTTACAAATGGAGTAACAAAATTAATATACCCCCATTACATTTTTTAAAAGTGGGGGTATAAAAATAAAAAATTTTCCGATCAACAGTCTAGAAATCTTTTTTTAACTGTAAGATATCATTCCAATATCACTTTGCTATTGAATATATCAATTCATGGTTATAGCCAGTGGTGCCATCTACGCGGAAATTACAGATTTCTACGAATATTTAAGCCTTGCACAGATAAACGGACAACAGTGGCAAAATGAGGTAAATCTAAGGATTTTTAAGAATATCACACAGAATTTTCGTAGATTTCGCTTTCTTTTCACCAGATTTTAGGTCAAAAATTTTGAAATGGTAAAAAAAGGTACTTCTCACTGAAAAATGTATTTACTTGCAAATAAAAAAACTGTTTTAAGAATCTAATTTCGAAGTGAGCCAGTGGGCAGCTTCATTTGAGGCGAGTGTATACAGCTTAACCCATTAATGCTCACCACCAGAACTCGTTGAGTTTATTTTGAGAAATTTTCGGAATTAATTTGTATTAATGTTAGACGGAAAATTCAAAAGTTTAAGAAAAATTCAAAGGATTTGGGTGTGGGGAAGTGCGTAAACGTATAAGATCATAAGCCTATAAGGGGACTGTAAGTTAAGAAATAAAAAAAAACTTAAAAAATTAGAAAAAATTTTAAATTGGAAAATTTGCATTTCGTAGCGCTTAAGATGTAAAATTCTTATAAGAGATTAAATTAGGCAGTTACTGTTGTCAGTGATGGTTGTTTCATGACGCAACAAAATGTTGAGCACTGAATATTAATCATGTTTCTAGTATGGCACTTTAATTGCTTGAAAAGTTGAATTAATTGAAAACTGGACTTACTTAAGAGTGTAAAAACAAACACATTTTTAGGGTCCACCCTAGTGTCAAAAAAACTTTATGAAGATCTTACAGCAGATTCGGATTTAGTGGCCAGCGCATCTACAAAAAGTATGAAACAAAAACACATTTATAGGGTCCACCCTAGTGTCAAAAACTTTTTAAAACTCTAACATAAGATTCGAAATCAGTGACCCCTTAATACTGTCAGCACATACACAAAAATAACAAAGCAATAAAATACATTTTAGGGTTGACCCTAGGGTCAAAAAACTTTTTGAACTTCTTACATTAGCATTCAGCGACCTCTTAATACTGCTACCACATATAGAAGGAATATAAAGCCGAAAACACATTTTAAGGTCCACCCTAGTGTCTACAAAACTTTTTGGGACTTTAATATCAGGTTTGAAATCAGCTTCCCCAACTACTGCCAGCACATATACAAAGACTATAAGAAACCACCCTAGGATCCACCCTAGGGTAAAAATTTTTTAAAATTCTAAGATAAAATTCGAGATCAGCTAATCCAATGATTAGTCAAGTAAAAATCTAATTGTATATGTATTGCCAAAAATTCTCAATTTTTTCAAGAAAGTTATCAAAAATTGATTTAGTTTAGTATTTAATTTTTCTAAATCGGTCAACTATTACTAGAAATATAGTGACATGTATAGATAGCTTGGCGTCAAAGCAATCAAGACTCAGTTTTTAAAAACTTATAGCCGTTACACATTGACTGCAACAGTCGTGCACCGACAAAACGAAATCTTGCCATCAGAGAGAAATGTCGCAGTATTCTCGACGACTTGATTATAATGAACGCAACAGCGACAATCTGTATTTCATACAAAACATAAACAAACTCTGCTATGTTCGCTCTTTTCGTCTATCAAATTAGAAATAGATTGAAGTCTGCGGCAGCAACAATTGTGGTCGTGTTCTCTCTTTGTCGTGCCGTCTTCAAAAAATACATCTTCATAAGAAAACATGCGTTCTATTTTTTGACAATTGGCGTTCGTCGCTAGTCAATCGGCTATAACAATAACGAAAATCATGGTTCACTTTTTTAAATTTTGACGAGCATTATCAGCAATTCTAACAAAAATATTGATTAAAAACCAAAATAGTGTAGCAGTGAGGGGACTGTCGACCGGAGTGAAAACCTATACATAGAGTACTAGTATTCCCGGGCAGACATTGTCCTGCCACGGACCGCCTTACTGTTATATAAGAATTTTCATGCTAATCGTAAAAAAAAATTTTATATTTTTTCCCTCTTTCCGTTTGATTATTTCTTTCAAAATGTTTTATATTAATATAGTATTTTATTTTATAATTATACCAAACTATATTATTACATTTAAATTTAATACTGGTGATACAAAAATAAAAACAAAGGGAGCACTACGTTTTAGTAGATATCTTCACCCCAGTGCCACCTAGGATGGTCTAACACAAAAAACGGCAGAATTCGCTCTGAAATCAGAAATACCCGCATGCCAAGGAAATGCGAAGATACCCGCAAGGAGGATTCTAATACAACCGTGGTTTGCTTACGGCTCCTGAATCAGTGCAAAACTTACACCATTTTCTAACAATAACTGTCCAAGGTCACACATGGCTGCATGTGCTCCCTGACAATTTTCACCCATGCTCATTAATGTCTAGAATTCTGACTCTCAACTATGCTTCTATTAATTGAACAAGCCATCGATAACAATAAATGCGCCGATGGCAGTCCGCTAAAAGAGCAGTTTCGGCAATGTAATGAATTTTTTCATTTAGCCTTGCCATGTTACTCCAAGAGTGGGGCCAACCTCCTTAACCACTGCATCAACAACCTCCTTTGATTTGGTCTTGCTGCGCACAACCAACAACCATGTCCCAACCTGCTTTGCTCGCTGAGCAGCTGGCAAGGACACAGATAGAACAGCTTGTGCCACCGGAAGAGCGGTTGCCAATGCGCTACTTTGAGCGCCTACAACAGGAGGCTAACTATCTTTCATTGTCTGAAACAGTTCCAGACGTTCATACAGACGCTCATTTTCGAGAATGACATCTAAGATCATTTCTTCATAGCGGCTAGCAACCACAGTAAATGCCTGGAAATGCTCACTTTATATTCCACATTCGAGTGCTACTTTAAATTGGTCACCCGAAATTAATTTCATTTTTCTGGCATTATCTATGCCAAATACCATAGCTTTCTTACCTTTCTTTTTCACAGCATTCTCCGCCGATTCTGGAAGCTTTGACGAAGATTTCACATCATCTTTTGTTTTTGGGGTCTTACCCACCATTGAACCAGCAGAGTTAGACCGGACCAATCCACGAACTCTTTTTACAGCCTTTCCCTTTCCAACGGAAATATTGGACTTATCCAATTGAGGGCTTTTAAATTCCGACGTTCGCTCTCCATAGGCTCCTCACCACCACTAAGCTGCCTTTAAGGGGCACCCTTTGCTGGAAGACTTCCAGCACTAACACCAACACCTCCTTTTTTTTGGCCTGTACGAACGCCGGATTCTCCCACACCTGGACGAAATCCGGTTCCACATTTCTTATCAATTAACAGTTAGTTAGGCAATTTTACACCCATGCCAATACCAATTAAAGGTTTTCCTGAAGCAGAAACAGCCTTGCCTGGACAATTGCCGTGGTCGCCTTTAGGCGGCATATTTTACTCACCCTGCACAAAGTGAAAGGCAAGCACCAAAAAGCACTACAATAAGAACCGTACACCATTCAGAAACGTAACTGCGTCGATTAGACTGTAACACCCTTCACAAAGTGAAAAGTCCAACAGTTTGAGAATCACTACAGCCAACCGTTCAGAAGTCACTGGAGTGACAGTTTGACAAGCACTGGATTAAATCTAATCCTAAAAGTTTGAGAAGCAGTGGAGTAATTACACAATCTATGCACGTTGTGGAAGCACTGTAATAATCAGTCTCAAGCTTAATGACGAAACCTACTCGCTGTCTTTATTTGTGACGAATGCTACTAGCTGTCTTGATGACGAAAGATACTCGCTGCATTGATGACGCAAACCAAAGATTTACCCTCTACCAAAAATCGCTCAACCTAAAGAAGTTTACACTTCAAAAAAATCACATTTAGTTTGCACCGCCAGCTATGTTTCAAATTTGTATTTTCCATAATTAAACCATACCAATATTATCGTAATAAAAAAAAAATGACAATAATTTTTTAAATAATTTGTGTTTTATTCAAAATCAACATCGGCCCTTAAAATTTAACCACCCTTTATTATATAAAAGGCTTCTCACGTATCTGCGACGACACTAAACTTAAAAACTACTGAACCAATTTTAGTAATTCTTTCGCCAATATAAACCTACGTGCTTAACTAAAAATCAGGCATCCTTTATTTTTTTGAAACTACTCTTAAAATTTATAAAAATTTAAATTTATAAAGTAGCCAAAAAACCAAACATACAAATCATCGCTTCATTAAATTGTTAGACACAAAAGCAGCATAAAACTTTATTTCTCTTTTCCGCTGCTATAGTGTTTCTCATTGTTTCTATTGTGGTGTCGGGTAGCTTTGCACATTTATACTCTCCCATATTGAGTATGTATAAATGAGCGCTTTAAAGAGCACACTGAAAACAACCCAGTGGTAAATGGACACATGATGTAACCAAGTATTTCTTAAATACAATATAGCTGCGAGGCCTCCAACACTTGTGCACACTTTGAATTACATTTGTTCGGGCATGACCGCTAGGCCACTGATAACTTTTACCTTACATAGTTATCAGCTTTTTAGCTTTACCTGCTTGTAGCGTACTCTTTTTCGTATATCTAACTCTGAGTTAAAGGCTTGAGTGGAAGCGAATAAGACCTCTTTTTATATATATATATATCTCTGAATACAATCGATAAAAAAGGGAAAAAATAATTTTTAAACCATTGCCAAACAATTTAATTTTTGAATACTTTTCTGAACTTATTTTATCGCTTTCTAATTCAACATCTGTATCTTATTTCCTTTCCTATTTAAGTCAATATTTTTGTTGGTATTCTTTTTATTCTGTAATTTTTAAAGATTTATGTAAATTTCGTTAAAAATAAAAGTTTTTAATTAAAAATTAATTTCAGATGTGTTTATATTAAATTAACCGGCATTAAATGAAAAAATCATAAAAAAGTAGAATTTCGGTACCTTCACTCAATGGTCTATAACTTCATTATTCTACCATGAATTTTCCTGAAAAGCAGTGTATTTTTTTCTTCAAAGAACTGTCTTTACGTACAAAATGATAAGCTGAGATTTTTTTGAGATTTCAATTTTTTTAGATTATTGAAACATTATTCGACTTAAAAGATTTATAATTTCTAAAATCACGATTTAAAATAAGTAGTTTTGGGTTATACATAGTCCAATAACACTAGGCGCCACCCATTTTGTGATCCACATGCCACTAATTTTTCTTATGGACTTTGGCCTTCTAAATACGAATATCACAATAAAAAAATTTTCTATGGATAAGTTTTTGAGATATGATTTTTTGAAAAAATTTCTCCTTTTTCCAGGATGTTGTGTCATAAATAGCAACCTATCTCGAAAACGAATTAACCAATTTAAAAAAAAACTAAATCAAGACAATTAAATTACATACAAATGTTTAAAACAAACTTTGTCATTTGGCTCAGTAAATTTGAAGGATTTAGAAGAAATTCGGCGAATTTTTTTTTTTTTTTAAAATTCGGCATGTGGATCACAAAATGGGTGGCGCCTAGTGTTATTGGACTATGTATAACCCAAAACTACTTATTTTAAATCGTGATTTTAGAAATTATAAATCTTTCAAAAACTTTTTATTCGTGTTAAATAAAACAAAATTAAAATTAAAATTTTGTTTTTATATGAAACAAAAATAGATTCCTGAGGGAAAGTATGATTTGGATATAGTATATCTATATCTGTTCTATTATATAAAAGAAGACTTACAAAATGTTAAACCAGACAAGCTCGGTAACCGCTGAACCGATTATTTTTTGATAATTCTTTATATTAGTTCCTTGATTACGATTTGATAATTTTGATAATTTTGATTATTCAATTCCTATGATAATTTCCAGTGTCATAGCTTACTTAGTTTTTTGAAAAGTCTATTCTTAAGTTATTACAAAATGCACTTTTTTTATTTGATGCTTACATTCAAGAAGCAGCACAATACAACAGCAAACAAAGGTTTCCTCTCTTTGTCGCGAGAGCTTCTATCAATATAACACGGCAGCCATGTTGTGGAGTTGCTTTCGGGGAGATTCTTGCTGTCATATAGTGTTGATTAATTTTCTTCGCAAATGTTTTGAGGGGAGTTGCCAGAATTCAGTTATAAGCATAAATTATGTTTTGTAGCCTTGCCAGCTAACTTTCCCGACTTGAGATTGTATTAGTCTATCTATCTATACTACTAAGAGCCTTGTGACACTGCACGGATGGTTGACAATCACGCTAGAAACACTGAACCGATATAGACGGTAAAGGTACTAAACTATTTGTTATTTCAACTAAATCGTGATAGGCTATTGCTATTTTGTCACTCATTTTTTCACGTCTATTTAACGCTTAAAATTCTATATTTCAGATGGTTTTGGTTGTACAAGACTAAAATTTTTAAATTTTATTTGTATGGTTACTCTCGGCAGCTGTACTAAAAATGGGTTTCACCGCCCCCTTGCACCACCCAAAAATCAATGAACATGCTATATTTCAAACGGTTTTGATCGTATAATAATACTACGTTTAAATTGGTCCAAATGACTCATTTGGACTTAGTCATTTAAAAGTGCTTACATTGGTTTTTTTTTTTGCGAAAGCATCTCATTTAGTTTGACAACTGGTTTTTTGTTTTGTTTTTACTGGTTGATATTGATGATAATACACATGTAAAAAATTATTTGTTGTTTGACGTTTTCCTTTGTTTGTAGTGTGTTCGGTGTTTTTTATCCATTCTCCATTGAATGCGTTCGAAATAGATTGTAATAAGTTTTAAGAACGTATCCAATCTCATTCATTTGTTTTAAATGAGTTGAATTGTAACTTAGAATTTGTATGGGAAATGAAATTATTTCGTTTCTCATTTAGCTGAATGGGCTGAAATGAGTCATTTGACCCTATGTTAACGTGGTATAAGACTAAAATTTGGTAATGTAGTTGTAAAATTTGAAATTTTTTTTTACAGAAATTATTTTTTAAGCTTTAGAACATTGAAAGAAATATAATAATATTTTTAAGAAATAAAATTTTATAGAAAAAATAATAGGGGGTGGTAAATTAAATTAACAGTGTCATAATAAGTCATAGATTAATGACACTGTTAATTTAATTTTGTGTCAAAATTAACCAATGTTTTCAGATAAATTATATGTGGGAAAATGGAAATTGAAAAAAAAATTACTTTTGGCCTACTTTTTCAGCACAAATTAAATATTTTAAAGGTTTTGTGAAAACAATATAAAACATTGAATTGGTGAAGTAACGGTACATCCTGTCTCATTTCTCCATATTCACATTAATTGACCTTTCAGACAAAGACAATTTGATGAACATCGCTTTGAAAATGACCAAGATGTTAGCTTGCAAATTAAAAAAAATTTAAATTCAATCGGTTTTTTCTCATTCTAATTCTAAAGAAATGTGCTATTTTAAGAAAATCTGTAGTTTTGAAGATATTGCAATAATTTATATGTCATAATAACGGAAATTTTTTCAATATACTAGATATGCGTACAAAATATTTTTGAAAAACCCTTCGCTTACCGTTATTTTTATTAATTAACGACTTTTCATAAAAAATGCGTTGTACCGAGAAAGTCTATAGTTTTCGAGATATAGTCAAAAGTTTGATGTCATAAAAATGAAAATTTTCGGAACTTAAGAAGAATATATTCATATTCAGAATTTAGGTTAAAATAATAACATTTTTGAATTACAAAGTAAAAAAATTTTTAACAAAATTTTTTATAATCCAGGACTTATTAAAAAATCAAAATACAGAAAAAGCCAAGCCATAAAAATAGCGGTAAGAAGGTAATTCAAATTAAATAAAGTAGTTTTTTATTATTTCTACCATTTTTTAATTTTTAAACAAACACAAATATGTTTATATTTTTCATTTGAAGATAAAACAAAATACTAAAATTTTAAAATTTAAAATTTTTATATGGTATTTTATATTTTTATCGCAGGCGAATCAGCGGGTATTTGCTAGTTATACAGCCCAGTTTTGAATGATTTTTCCCGGGGAATTGGAGAAGGGAGTTTTCATTTTTAAGACAGCCAGTAGCTCGGTTCTGTAACTATTGCGACAAATAGTCACTTTTTTGACGCCACAGTGTTTCATTTCAAAATACTCACTTGCGCAAAAATACTCACTTTTTGTGTTTCTGTAACTGATAAGCGAGTAAATAGTGGTCCGTGATGAAAAAGATGCACAAGCAAAAGGGAATATATGAATTTGCAAAAAGTGACAGACAACTTTGAATGAAATTTGATAAGGTTCTTATATTAATAAAAAAAAAATTATTAACATTATAAGTGCTTTATATGTGAAAATGGCGGATATACACGTTTGTATTGATATTATTTATGCTGATAAATACTTCTTTTGATGTTAAACACTTTAACACTTAGTAATGTTGATATTAAATACACAAACCTTATCCACAAATTGCAATCCGAGTATAACTCTTTTAAGGCGGTTGCTCAGTGCAATGACATAAATATTATCATAGAGTAAATTTATTTTATGAAATATTTCAGTTTATGTATTCAATAATTTATTTGAATATGACCAAGCAAAGATAAGCAAGCAAAAATTTTTCTCACCAAGTTATAACATAGTGAGAGTTGCAATCGATTCGAATCGCATATTTTAATTTACAGAAACACTTCGTCCATGGCACAATTACTGACAAGGTAGTAGCGTAGACTGGCTTTTTTCTCACGAGCGGCGATGGATAGTTGACAAAATTTGCTGTTTATGCAATTAATCAAAGAAAAGTGAAAAGATAAGCGACGACTTAAGCATAGCTAGTCAACCGCAACAAACTAAAAACATTTCAATCAACTTCGCGAATAAATTTAATGAATCAAAGATAAGTTAAAAATGAGCACATAGCTAATCAAAGAGCCTGAACAGAATCAAAAATCGTTGCGACCGACGATTGAAATAGCATAGATTCTAAGTCTGCGATTTATCGTTGCAGAAAACGAGCTGCGTATTTTGCATGTATTTTCCAACAACAACGAATCGTCGATCGCAACGATTTTTGATTCTGTTCAGGCTCAAAAGCAGCAAACTACAACATTCTTTAGCTGTTTTTGACAACTACCAATCGCCAAAAAACTGTCACGGCTACCTTGTCAAATAATTATACCATGACTTCGTCTATCGAGTTCCTTTGAAAGTAGAATTGAAACAAGCGAGACGAGTCACCGATTTTTCTCATTTTATTACAGAGACAGTGCTAGTGAGAATGACGTCAATCACTGTATCACAATGAATCACAATGACGTCAAAGTGAGAAAATCTGGTGAGAACTATGGTGTGAAAAGTTACAAAACCGAGCTACAGATAAAGATATCACATGTTTTTGCTTACACTCGTGAATACTGACGGTTGATGAACAAATTGGCATTAAAATTTTCCAAAATGTTTTTGAACCTTGTCTTAAAAATGAAAACTCCCTTTTCCACGGGAAAAATCATTCAGAATTGGGCTGATAGTTAAGATTCAGAGTTTTTTTTCGGATCATGTTCGCTGAAGCTCGATTGCATTCGGCTCCATATCAATGTGCGATTAATTTTTTTGGATAAACTTCCCAGTTTTTCGTTACTACTCGTAGCTTTTAAAAATAGAATTGAATCTGATACTCGGGACTTTTGTGCCTAAGTAGTTTGGTACGGACGCAAATTGTTTCTTGGGACTGGATATTATTTCTTAACCCTTTCGCGAATTTGATGCCATATGGCATCATCGGTTTTCAAGACCCCGTGTAACCGCCTAGACACCGTTTATAAATAACTTTTATATGCTTTTTTTTATATTAGACTTCTATGGAGATGTCTCATTAAAAAAATTTATATTTAATTGCTTACAGGACGATAAATTCCATTTTTTATTGAACCATATAGTCTAAGAAAACTTTTTACTGAAAAGGTGACATAAAAAATTTGTAATTTTTGTTAAAAAGCACAAAATATTGGAAGTTTTTTTTATGCAATTATCTTAGCCAATAGTTACCATACATTTCTGCATAGTTGAAAAGAATTTTTAAATTCTATTGTACGCGCGACGATTTTTAAAATTTTTTATGATGCCATATGGCATCAATTTTACTCATAGGTGCTAAAATGCTTGCACCACTCATACTTTATTCAATTCGATATACAGTATCGGACAAAACTAAAGCACGGACTTCTGCTTGTTCCCAAATTATACAATAAAGTTTAAATAAAAACACTTATTTAATTTGTATTCTTTATTTTATGTGGAAAACATACTAAATATACAAAAATTATAATTAAAATGCTTTTGTTTTTAATTTAACCATGTTTTTTTTACAAAGTTATGCCAAAAGCCAAGAAATGCCAGCGACAAAACTAAAGCACATAATCTTTGATGCTTGCTGTTTTATTTGATTATTAGAAACTACCAACAACAAGTGCCGTTAAATAAGAAAACCGTTATTTGGAGAACATCTTGTGAAGAACATTGAGTGTTTAGAAAAATTTGACACGTGGATATCAGTCATATTTGATCATTCAAAGTAGCCGTGCATCTTTTTAAAATTTATCAAACAAAATGGCTCGCAATAAGTATTCAACTCAAATCAGAGAAAAAATAATTAGTGATTTTAATAATGGTGAATCAGTGACATGCATTTCTAAGAAATTTGGCATTCACCATAGCGTAATTTCCCGGATTATAAGCCGATTCAGCTCTTCGGGTTCGTTGACTACCATACATGGAGGTGGTCGACCGTGAAAAACCACCAAACGCGAAGACCAGGCAATTATTTGGATTATTAAAAAGGATCCTTTTGTATCAGCAAGGTCTATTGCAAATCAATTGGAATTAAGCATAACGCCCAGATCCATCCAAAGACGAGCTGTGGATGGTGGCTTCGCAACATACAGAAGCGCAAAAAAACCGTTTATTTTCCATAAAAATGTAAAGGCCAGGCTTGAGTTTGCAAAGGAACATCTTAACTGGACTACTTCTCGATGGAAAACTGTGCTTTTCTCTGACGAATCGAAATTCAATTTAAAGGATTCTGACGGATTCAAGATAGTGCGTAGACCAAGAGGAAAATGCCTTGACCCACGCTATAATAAAGGCACAGTAAAGCGCGGGGGAGGGAATTTAATGGTCTGGGGATGTTTTTCGGGTCATGGAATCGGACTAATCCATAAGATAAACGGTATAATGGATCGTTTTATGTATAAAGATATTTTGCAAGAAGTTATGCTACCACATGCAGAGGAGGAAATGCCACTAAAGTGGATATTTCAGCAGGATAACGACCCCAAACACACTGCAAAATGTGTGAAAGAGTGGTTTGTTAATAATAAGATCGATGTTTTAAAGTGGCCAGCCCAATCGCCAGATCTCAATCCCATAGAAAATCTATGGGAAATTGTAGATCGTAAAATATTACGAGAAACTTGCAAAAATAAGGACGAGCTTTTCCGTCAAGCAGAAATCGCATGGAAAGGCATTTCTGGGAATGTCTTGTCCAATCTTATTGAGTCCATGCCACGCAAAAATTGCAGCAGTTATGAAAAATAAGGGTTACGCAACCAAGTATTAGATAAATAAAAATTTTTTTAATATATTGAACCTGTGCTTTAGTTTTGTCGCGTAAGGATAACGAATATTTTCAATTAAATATGATTCTTTTTGTTTAAAATAAAGAATATTATTATGTTTTGTTTTTTTTTTAGTAAACTTAGTGTATAATCATTATAAAATAATAAAAAAAAATTAAATCCAACCAAGTTTTCCAATTTTTTTGAACTACATAGTAGTAAGCAATATTCCGTGCTTTAGTTTTGTCCGATACTGTATATGCAAGTATAAAATTTTGCTCATTATATTTTAAGCGTTTGAAAGTGAAGATGCTATTTTTGTATGAAGATTATTCATAATGTCGAGAAAAATAAATGATAATGAAATTAAAAAATTTTTAAAAATTTTGAAGATTCAGATTTGTCCGATTTAGAGGAATCAGAAGAACCTGACGTTTTATTAGATTTGTATGAAGTATTTGAAGAAAACAATTTGTTTTTATTAGAAGAGCTATCTCGAAATGGCCAATTCGAAGTAAATATTGAAAACCCTGAAGTTGATAATGTCGAGGTTTTAGATTTAGAAGTAGATAAAACTTTAAAAGAAAAGTTCCCTCTTGATGACCAATCCAAAAGACTTGAATTTATTGCGCTTTCAGATTTTCAAGACGGTGAAATATTGAGAATATATTTGAGAAAAAATACGAATTTTGTTGGAAAAAACTTTTTGTACTCCTCCAGAAGCAAATTTTACTGAGCTGGAAAATCCCAAAAGAAATTTACAAGTTCCAGTTCAATATTTTCTTGAGTATTTTACTGCTGATTTTGTTGATAAATTAAATTTTGTTGATAAATTGCTGATGCTACAAGCCAAGCTACGCTTAAAAATTACGGTTCTTCAATTAATTATTCCTAACCAAATTATTACTCCTACTCGAAACCCTTTTCCAAGCCCATTATTTGTCTCTCTTTACTACCAAAATGTAAGAGGCTTACGCACCAAAATCTCTACAGTGTTTCTTAATTCTCTTAAGCTTCCCTACGACATATTTGCCCTTAGTGAGACCAATCTTACGCCCGACTTTAAGGATACTGAGGTCTTCGCGTCCGATTTCGCGGTTTTCAGAGACGATGGTCTCGACAAAGATGATTTTTCCTCAGGTCGTGGTGTCCTTCTTGCTATTCACAATCGCTTCGATCCAACCATTATAACAAACTCCCACACTGCCAACTTTAAATTTATGTGTGCCAAAGTTTGCATCGCAAAACGTAATGTATTCATTATTTGCTGTTATATTCGCCAGTCTCAACCAGTGAATGGTTATCAGCTTGCAGTAGACGCAATAGATTCACTTTTGGGCCTTATGGATCCATTTGACATCGTTATTTTTCTGGGAGATTTTAATCTTCCCAACCTTCAATGGGTCCTCTCTGATGATGAATCCTACTATCTTTCTTCTAATCCTACCTCTGAAAAAGAAATTCTTTTTGCTAGTTGTATTTCAGACTGCGGCCTTTACCAGTTGAGCAGAGTTACTAACAATTTAGGTAGACAACTAGACCTAATTTTTTTTTCAGATTTAGATAACTGCGTAGTCTCCGCAAGTAACCATCTTCTTTCAACACTCGATCAGTACCATCCACCATTATCCCTTACCTTATCATATAACATTGATATCAAAAATACACATTTCGAGCACTCGTACAGCTTTAACTTTCGGAAAACTGATTTTGTAAAATTAGAAATTTTATTCAGTGGAATCGATTTCCAATATCTCTTCGATAATGCTCATGAAAGCGTTGATACTGCAGTTGCTCACTTCTATGACATAATTTTCGACTGCTTCACACATTCTGTCCCCTTCACCAGGCAGAAAAACTTTTCGTCATGTCCTCCCTGGTACAATAAGGAACTACGTGTACTCCGCAACAAAAGAAACAAACTATGGCGCGCATATTTAATTTCTCGTTCTTCTTTTGATCTCACAAATTATCTTCATGCCTTTAACCTTTTTTCCGCACTCTGTGAAACGCTATACGAGTCTTATCTTGCTCATATTCAAACTAAATTGCTGTCGGATCCTAAAAGCTTCTACAAGTTTAAATATTTAAATATTAAAAGATAATCTGACAACTACCCATCTACCCTTACTTTTTCGGATATCTCCTCAGACAACCCGGAAATAATTGCAAACCTATTTCCAAATTTTTTTCAGTCAGACATACTCTAATCATAACGACGAACTAGACTAAGAGTATTTTTTTTTTGTTAAGGGACTGTCCTCAAACGTCGCTAACTTCTATTGATATTACACTAGCTGATGTGTTAGAAAAGATAAATAATCTGAAGGAGGATTATTCTCATGGACCCGATGGCTTGCCTGCTATTGTAAAATTTGCGAACGTGTTGGCTCATCCCCTGTTGGCTCTTTTTCAACTTTCTATTTCTAATTCCGTTTTTCCTAAGTTGTGGAAGAGCTCATACATAATACCTCTGCATAAGAAAGGACCAAGAAATGATATTTCCAATTACAGACCTATTGCAAAACTTTCATGTACTTCTCTGTGTCACTCCAAAAATGTTTGAAAGCATTATTTGTGACATTCTCTTTTTCCATTGCAAATCTATTTTTCCTCCCAGCCAACACGGCTTCCTCAAGGGAAGATCGACTGCCACTAGCCTTGCAGAATTTGTTTCAAACGCTTTATGCTCGTTGGAAAGCGGGTACGAAGTTGATGTAGTGTCTACCGACTTTAGTAAAGCGTTCGACAAAATCTTACACACTATCGTTCTTCTTAAGCTTAAAGCCTTTGGTTTTCCATTACTCTCATCAGTCACGAAGAACGCCGTTATAATGTCATCTTTAGATTTTCCAATTCAGATTCTTTCTCAGCTACCTCTGGTGTCCCACAAGGCACGTAGTCTCCTTGGTCCTTTGTTGTTTGTCTTAACAATCTCTGATGTAGAAGGCATCATCAAAGAATCCAATCTCTCTGTGTATGCTGATGATATGAAAATCTATCGGCGCATACAAACTAACGACGATTCTCACTATTTTCAAGAAGATCTAGTTAGTTTTTGGACTTGGTGTCAAAAAAATCTTCTAGAGCTCAACGTTAGTAAATGTCAAGCTATTACATATTCACGCAAGCGTCTCCAGCTTCCCCCAACAACTTATTACTTACTCGGCAAGCCAGTTCCTCCTGCAAGCTTTTTACGGGACTTAGGTGTAATATGTGACAAGGAACTTAATTTTAGGTCTCATATTGATAATATCATTAGTAGAGCCAATTCTGCACTGTGTTTCGTGAAACAGTAGTCCAGAGAATTCTCCAACCCTGACGTTACTAAATCTCTCTACCTTACCTTTGTTAGACCCATCCTCGAATATGCCAGACAGGTTTGGTCTCCTATCAACAACATCCATTCTGTGCGAATCGAAGCCGTTCAACGAAGATTCATTAGGTTCTCACTACGCGGTCTTCCCGGTTCTGACAGTTTCAACTTACCTCCTTATGCAGACCGCCTGAAGTTGATTAGCATGCAATATCTAGCAAAACGAAGAGAAGTTGCAGATGTACTCTTCATTCATCAACTTGTATGCGGTACCATTAACTGCCCTGCACTACTCCAATTAATATCCTTTAATACCAACATACGTAACCTTAGGTCTATTCCTCTCTTCCACCTCAACTTTCATCGTACCGACTATGGTTGCAGTGAACCTGTAACTAGGATGCTTCGTGTAACTAACAATTTGATCAGCGAATTCGATTTTCATCTGATCAGATCTCTACTCCGAAATGCCCTTCTAAACTCCAATGCCACTTTTTCTTAGCTCCAACGCCATTTTTTCCCCCTCTATAATCTTTTTCTTACAATTAAGATATGATACATATACCCTGTTAATTATTGTAAGTTCCCTTTATTACTTTTCTCCCCGTTTTTTTCTTTTTGACGTGTTCTTATAATTATACGTAATCCGCCCACCACGAATTGGATATCTTTCAAACACTAAAACAAGGAAAGGAGAGAAAAAAAACCCTTTTAGAATAAGTTAAGACCCTGTTAGAATAAGATTAGTTCTTAGTTAATCAGCTTGTATTAAGCTTAACGAATAAATAAATAAATAAATAAATAAATAAATAAATAAATAAATAAATAAATAAATAAATAAATAAATAAATAAATAAATAAATAAATAAATAAATAAATAATTAAATAAATAAATAAATAAATAAATAAATAAATAAATAAATAAATAAATAAATAAATAAATAAATAAATAAACAAATAAATAAATAAATAAATAAATAAATAAATAAATAAATAAATAAATAAATAAATAAATAAATAAATAAACAAATAAATAAATAAATAAATAAATAAATAAATAAATAAATAAATAAATAAATAAATAATTTAAGAAAGAAAGAATTATGCAAGCTTATAGCGCTAAAAATGATGATCGGTACAATTGGCTATACGCAATTGGAGATGTATTGCTCAAAGGCCATCGACATTCCATCTTTTCGTCAGAGTATGACGAGAAACAGATTTAATTCTATTCGTAATAATCTTAAATTTTGTATAGATGTTGATTCTACGGATAAGCTTTATAAAGTCCGTAACATTTGAACATGTTCACTGAAAAAATATATACAACTCCAAAAGACGAAAATCTCTGCGTGGATAAAATGCTGGTTCCTTTTAAAGGAAAAACTGTATTAAGACAATATGTGCCCAAAAAACCAATTAAATAGGGTGTAAAAATATTTTGCCTCTGCAGTTCAACAAGTATTCTACATGATTTTGAAATTTATCGGGGTAAAAACACTATTGCGGCTGACTCAAAGTTAGGGTTTTGTTCAAGCGCGTCGGAAGCTAATTTCATCTGGGGGGGCAGTACAAATGGTGGTGCAAAAAAAGTTCACCAAAATTTCTTCAAAGAAACATGAATGTGAATAAACAAATTTTTTATTTTAGTTTAAAATAAAAAAAAATATAAAAATATATAAAAAATATTAAAATTTCATTATTTTTAAAAGTTCTTCCAATTTCAATATTAGAGATCAAGAATCTTTCATATGGTAATATGAAAATATATAAGAAATAATGGTTGCTTTTATAAAGCAAGACTAGGCATATCTTTACATGGTTTAAATGCAATAAGGTAAAAAAAGTTATATCAATTTAAATTATTCCAAAATGTTTCTTTCTGTCCTTGCGAGAAACAAACTCTTTCACCACCTCCATCGAATTCAATTCTTCGGTTTTATCTTTGTGAATGTGTATAAGTGCTGCATGAGTGAGTCGTTTCTGTGTCATAGTTGCTCGAAGATACGTCTTAAGTCGTCTTAGTGCACTAAAAGAACGCTCAGATGAAGCTGCTGATGCAGGCACAGTCAAAAGCAAAGCAATAAGTTTTTCAACTTCATTTAATAGTTTTTTTACAGTATCCGAATTTTTCGCAAATTGGGATACAATACCACTACAATTTCAAGGTGTTTGGCCAGGCAATTGCTTCAGCAATTTCATCTGCATAAAGATCTAGTTTTGTTTTTCGATTTTGTTCAGAAGGCACTTTTCCGTTGAAGGCTTCGATTACAATATTTTCCAACGATTCCAGAGTGTCAAGATCTGTTTAAATGTACAATAAGATTTACAAAGTGCCAGTTTACACTAGCTTCACTCAACCGACTCACCGAATGTTAAATCAAAGTGAGTCGGTTGAGTTAAGCTGGTGTAAGCTTGCAAAAATAAAAAAAAACAGTAAAATATCAACCTGTTTGATCGAATCTAGCCGTTATCTCATTTGAGAGAAGATCTAAAATTTCGAAATAATCTTTTCGTTGCCGATCATATAATGGCAACTGTACTCAAGGAACTGGATTTGATGTTTCTTCAAAGCGTCGAGGTGGATTTTCATCAGCTAATTCACAGTAGGGGCTTTCGCTTTTTCCAAAACATTGGAGCAACATGGCAGATTGTACAACATGTAGTACCATGCGTAAGCTAAAACGAAAGTCGAAATTTTTGGTTTTTTTTCTGCCGATTGTACAATATTGTACAACTATGTAAAATTACTGCTCAATTGTTAGGGCATCTAAAAGTTGCTTAGCTATTAGCCGGATGTGTTTTGCTTGAGAGCTTGCAATTAATGATGTTGCTTTACAAGTTGGATCGTTCGAACGCTCAATCAAATAGTCCCATTAGTTTTCCATCTAACTTATCGTACAACATGTCGTCCAATAAGTGCTGTTCACATTTCAAACCGCTCATCAAATCATTTGTCAAATCGTTTGACCACAGAAGTGTTCTGACTCTTCAAATTTTTCGTCAAATTTCATTTTATCTTGAACACCGAAGTAAGCACATCGCGATGACGGAAAAATTTTAATACCTTTTGTTATTAAAATCGTATTGGAAGAAGAAGAAATTATTTTATAAATTATTATAAATTGTTTGCAACAGTTATTTATTATTATTTTGATATTATTTTCTTCCGCTCCTTCTTTTGCCGCGATGTGCACAGGTTGAAAACTTTTTGAACTGACAAAATCGTACTACACGATTTGACGAGTGTTCACACTGGTCAAATCGTTCGTCAAATCAGCAGAAAAATCAAAAAATTTTGATTTTCATCAAACGATTTGACCAACGACTTGCAAAATTAACAAGCATTAAGCTACATACTTAAGGGTGCTTTTAAATTGAAGTGGTGGGTTTGCAATAGAAACTCTAGATTTTGTTCTATCTTTTTGCAAACACAGAGAAAGAAAATGGTTATCCGCAAGCATGCTTATGAAGAAGAGAGAAAGAAAAGGAAAATATATAATACAAATATATTATCGTTGTAAAAAAACTGATATTTTGAATAACTTTTGAAGTTTTCCTTTTAAATTGTTTATCTAGCTAAAAAAGTGGGGGCAACTGCCCCCTTTCCCCCCCCCCCGCTTCCGACGCCAATGGTTTTGTTCTGATATAGTGATCCACCTCACGAAAACAATTCCAGATGGAAGTAATTTCAAAATTTATTTTAATAATTACTTCACAACCCTTAATTTAATGGTGTATTTGCAGAAAAAAGGAATTTGGGCAACAGGTATGATACGAAGCAATAGAATCGGAAAAGTCCCACCGTCCCACCGTAGAATCGGAAAAGTCCAAACCGAAAAAGATCTTAAAAAAAAGGTAGAGACAGTATGTTATGGCCTTTAAATGGCTTGATGGAGGCATAGTTTACATTGTGTCATCGATTTTTAGTGATGAAGCATCGTTTCTATGTACAATAAACATATAGGAGGCGTTGACAAGATGGATTTCCTTCTTTCGTTATACAGAAATTCTATTAGATCAAAAAAGTGGACTCTTAAAATTGTCGACTATTTTATTGATCTGGCTATATGCAGCTCCTGGCTTGAATATACAAAAGATTGTGAAGGTAATCATTTGAATCTTGTTTGAATATACAGAACTATAAGCTTTTTCGAAATGATCGAATTGATAAAAAAGGCGGGGGTGTTGCAATATATTGTAAAAATAACTTAAATGTTAATCTGTTAGGAATGTCCAGTGGTTCAGAGGTAGAGTTTCTTAATGTCGAAATCTATGACAGTTGTACAAAAGTTTTCTTGTCGTGTGTGTATAATCCGAATCGTAATTGTTGTTTGGAGCAATTGTTTACTATATTGTTGAATTGTGCAATTGACTATGATCACTTCGTTTTGTGTGGTGATTTAAATATAAATGTTTTATTTAAGGATAGTCTTGTTGGTAATTTTATTGATCGTCTGACTGAAGTTGGTCTCCAAATAGTAAATACCAGTTTACCTACGCGCTATGCAATTAATGCTACTCCAAGTTTATTAGATCTTTTTATTGTTTCAGATGTTTCTAATGTTTTGCTTTTCGACCAATTATCGTTTATATCTGACCATGATCTTCTTTTTTGTTCTTTGAATATAACTTTGACACCGATTTTAACTGTTAAAACTGTTTCATTTCGTAATTATAAAGCTATTGATTATGTTTCGTTGTATAATGACCTGTCTATCATTAATTGGTCCGAATGTTGGTTTCTTAGTACTGTTAATGAGAAGTTGTATTTTTTAAGTAATATAATTTGTGAATTATTTGAGTTGTATGTTCCATTGACTACACGTCGTGTCTCTAACAGAAGTTGTCCCTGGTTTACAAATAATGTTAAATTGGCCCTGAAAAAACGTAATAAAACTTATAATCGTTGGAAGAGAAACCCGACAACATCTAATTGGGAACAGCACAAAAGAGCTAGAAATGAAGCTAACTGCATTGTTAAATTATCTAAACGCACTTTTTTCATGTCGAAGCTAAGTTTAGCACAACCTTCCAAAAATCTTTGGAACAATTTAAGACAGGCTGGAGTATGTAATGTGAAATCCGATGATTTTCTAATTGATCCTAATATTCTTAATGATTATTTTATCGCTACCTCAACATCCACTTATAACACATCTGTCGATAATACGATAGTTTTTACTACCGAAAGGCCATGTAATTTTCAGTTTGTTGCTGTAAATGAGTGTGATGTTGCTCGTTGCGTTAGTAATATTAAATCAAATGCAGTGGGTGAAGATGGAATAGCTATTAAATTTATAAAAATAATTTTACCTTTCATCATAAGCCCTTTGACACACATAATGAATCACTGTTTCACAAGTTCTTGCTTCCCTGATGCGTGGAAAGCTGCTACAATCATTCCTATAGCTAAAAAACCCAATGCCTGTGAACCGTGTGATTTTCGTCCGGTAAGTCTTTTACCAGCTTTATCAAAAGTATGTGAGTCTCTCATGGCTGTACAAATCTCCGAACACATTAGAAAATTTAACCTTATGTCACCACTTCAATCTGGTTTTCGACCTGGCCACAGCTGCTCTACAGCTATTGTGAAGATCCTAGATGACATAAGATTATCATATGATATGGGGCATATAAGCTTGCTTTGCATGTTGGACTTTTCAAAAGCATTTGACTCTGTTGACCATTTATTACTATGTCAAAAACTAGAACTTAATTTTGGGTTTTCTATTACTGCGGTCCGTCTGTTATATAATTACTTAGTTGGAAGGTCTCAAAGAGTAAGGGTGGGAAATAGTCTGTCTGCTTTTAACAATTTATCCTGTGGAGTTCCTCAAGGCTCGGTACTTGGTCCGCTTTTATTTGCAATGTTTCTTAATGATATTTTCAGCAAATGCCGTCATGTAACCATGCATGCATATGCTGATGATCTTCAGCTGTACTTGTCCAAACCAATTGATCTTGTTGATGATTTATGTATTGAGGTAAATGAAGACATGAGTAAAATAGTAGATTGGGCTAAAGCTAATAAGCTTAATCTTAACCCTCTTAAATCATTTGTTATGCCGATTTTTAAGTCTAGATACTCTTTTTCTGATATACCAGCCATTTTTCTGAATGGAGTCGACTTGAAATTTATAGGTAAAGTTAAAAATCTCGGTTACTATATTAACTCCTCACTTTCCTGTGAAGATCATATAAACTCTGTTGTTTGTAAAGTTTACTATATCCTACGGAACCTGAGAAGAACTGCATCATTTGTGCCTGTTGAGACTAGAAGAAAGCTAGTGGTTCAACTCATAATGCCAATAATTTCCTACTCAGAAGTTGTATACAGTAAGCTTGATTCGAGGTCAAAGCTTAAGTTACAACTTGTGTTTAATAATGCTGTCAGATACGTTTATGGTCTTAAAAAGTTTGACCGTATAAGTCATTTGAGCAATCGAGTACTTGGTTGCAATATTTTCAATTATTTGGATGCTAGAAACTGTATTTTTTTGCATAACTTGATTTATACACAAACTCCTAATTACTTATTTAATAAGTTACAGTTTTGTAGATCGACCAGAAATATGAACCTTGTAATCCCTGTATACAATTTTTTGAATTCTAACAGACTCTTTTTTGTGAACGCTATCAGAATGTGGAATTCGCTACCTTCAAGAATCAAAAGTATCCGAAATAAGCACAACTTTAAGCATGCAATATTCCAACACTTTTCTTGATACTATCTTTCTTCTTTCTTCTATTTTCTATTCTATTAATGTTATCTTCTTAATTTTTTGATAAAGTTCCTTAATGGTAATTTATACATAAGTCTAAATTCAATTCAATTATAATTTATTGTTAAAATTGAAGCTTATAACTAAATTTAATTTCTTGAGTCAAATGCATTTGTTTGTTGATTATAACTTAAATTTAAAATTTAAAATTTAAAGTTAAATTTAGTCGTGTTTACAATTTTTTCCTTTTTTTTTAATTTAAAATAAGTAAATTAAAATTTTTTTTTGTTTTTATTTATTTGTTGGTTATAACTTGTTGTTATTCTTTGATTTCTTACTGCATTTAAAAGACTTTGTCTTATATGTGAACATGATAATTAAATTAAATAAATTCACAAAAAAAAAAATAAATTCACAAAATCAAAGGAGTGCATGGATCTATTGGCGTTTCGTAATGATATTGCAGATGGGCTCTTAGCGTTATCATCTCAGGCTACTTGTGCTCGAAAACGTGGACGTCCTAAAGTAGCTTTTGACGAGGATAGTCTAAGTAGCCCAACAACTACGGAAAGAATCAGCCCCACAACTTCCAGGCAGCGCTACGAGAAAGGACCATCGGTTTGCCTTCGTTATGATGGTTTTCAGCACTTGCCAGAGCATACAGTGAAGAAACTGAGGTGCAAACTTGAAGGATGCAAAGAATATTCAAGGTACATGTATTCAAAATGCAACGTTCATTTGTGCATTCCAAATGAAACTCGGAATTGCTTCAAAATATACCATGAATGTAAAAATTAAAATATTAATGGGGCATTCCATACAAAATTTGCCACCAAACATTTTTTTTTTCAATAAAACTTATTTTTTATGGTTCATTATTCAAAAATATTTGACACATATTTTTTTATTTAAAAAAAAAAGAAAAGGACCTCAAGAGAAAATAATTTTTTTATATTGCGTTTTTAAAAAAAGGCCCTTTTTTCAATCGCTTATACTGCAATAACTAAAGAAGATAGAAAAATTTGTTCCAAGAAGAAATATGCACCCTCTTTTTAGCTTTCGATTGATGTTCACTAAAACTTAATCACATTACTTTTAGATTGCGAAAAATAGAGATTTCCAAATTGATTTTTTTTTTAATTTGGGCCTAATTTTTTTTTTTTGTTAAAAAAAATTCAAAACCTTTTTCTTAATACTGGTAGAATTTCAGAGTGGGCACTTGAATACTTAGGGAGCAATGAATTTTTCAATCGCAACTTACACGTGCTAGGCAGAGAACTTCAATGAGTCGCTTTTTTACTTTATAAATTCAAATTTACTTATAAGGAAAAAACAACTTTAAAAAAAAATAAAAAATGTTGTGATTGATTATTTATAATATGATCATAAATAATAATTATTCGTGCAAAATAGATTTTTTGGATTTGAAATCAAAAAGATGCACCGAAAGGGTTAAGATTCAATGAAATAAACTAAGCTGAACTAGTTCTTAAATGCCGACCGTTAAGTTGTAGTGTGTTACAAAACGGTATAAATTTGCAAATCAATTATTGCTGGATTCTCAAAATTTATACGAACGCAAATGTTCGAGTTTTTTTTTTATGCGAAATTAAAATTTTTGTTTCAATTGTATACAAAACAGCACATCACATTCATTGGACTTTTTTGAGTGATAAAAAAAATTGGTGTCTTTTGTCAAGTAATGTCAAAGTTGTACACCAAATCATAGTTCAACAAAGGAAATGTACAACTTTATACCTTCATCGTGTGCTATTGTCCAAAAACCTTATACTAATTTTGATGATATTTACGAAAGCTGCGAGGAATTTTTCAAGTGCTTTCTGTTTAAGTTGAAACCATTTTTTTGGTGTAGAACTTATTTGAAATGTTTTTGTTGTTGTTGTTGTTGTTGTTGTTGTTGTTGTTGGTGTTATTTGCTAATTTAGCAAATCGAATGTTTTGAGTTTGCTTCTTAATGTTTCACCAACAAACAATCAGACACCTAAAAGTTTAAATTTTCGACATTATTGTAGGCTCCTCTTTTCACTTAAAAAGTCGTAAGAACCATGTAAATAGTTTTTTACTATTTCACCTTAGTTTTTTACTATTTCTCTCTCTCTCATTTAGCAATCGTTTTTGAGTTGTAGTGCAATTTTAGTTTTTAGCATTAAATTGAATAGAAAATGTGAAAGAAAATTTTTTTCCGAAACGCATTCCCCTCATTTATGTCTCATCTTTGGTTAAACGTCAGATTTTTAACACACACATTTCTAAACTAGACGACACATGTTGATGTCCCTTTAATCACTTTAAAAGCAAAACACTCAAGAATTTACGATGTGATAAAAAGCTGCAAAGAGTATTGAACTATCTTGTTTGGCCTAAACAAGCAATGGTTGGATGGTAAAAAAACATAACAGTTATGGCAGAGAAACGAACGCCTGTCCAATGTTCGATACATAAACATCATCAATGGCTTTATTATCAAAATTTGCATCAATTTTCAGTTCATTGTTTGACATTTTGAGTGCGATGTGCTGCATGGCTTTGAATATAAAATTTCAATTAAAAATTAAAAACATAGACATTTTATTTCTTGACTTTAACAGTGAAATTTTAAATTTGACTGATACTGTTTGTTTCCGTTAAAATAGTTGGCATTCATAAAATATCACAAGGCATGGGCTTAATGAAAAGTATCTTAAATACGTTAAATAAGCAAGGAAGTAAAATAATCAAAAATTTATACATGACTTGATTTAATTAAAAATCCATACAAAAAAATTTTTAATATCCAAGTTTGAATGTAAGGCAAAATTTTATAACATATTAAAGTGCGATATTAAATTTTAGTCTATTTGAAAAATGCAATTATTTCTCATAATGAAGTGCTTCTTTTAAGTTAGTTGGTAGCTTTTAAGTATGATAGCTATGAAAAAAACTTCGATTCAGAACTCAAGCACACATTGTCTTAAACTCTGTGCTGAATTCATGATAAACTCTTCAATTGTTCCACTCTATGATTAAAATCGATATCATTTTTGTTACTATTTTCATTAATAAGCTTAATTCTTTCCCCTTTTTTTTATATCTCGTGTGGTTTTATCCATCGTTGTATTATTTTTACCAATACACATAAGCATAAAAAATATAATAAAATTTAACTTATGCTAAGGGCCATTTAAGCAAACAAAAATTACATTTATGATGCTTTGTTAGTGTATTAAAAAATTTTCAGTAGACACTTTTGGCATTTTAATTTTAAAAATTATGGTCGATATGAATCAACCTACACAGTAAAAAATTTGAGTGTAAATTTTATCTTTTTTATAACATTTGTGTGGTATAAACTTTTTTTATTCCAAATAATTTATAAATTTTATACCACTCAATATTATACAAATAATAAAACAAATATAATTTAAAAATTGTACATGGATATCATGTGTAAATTAAAATATATTCTGGTTCGAAGGCAAAAAATTCACCGAAATCGGGTAATCTATAAATATAGTGATTTCGATTGGTCTGACGAGAAAAATGGTCTGGAAAAATTTATAAGATTTGATGGTATAAATTTTAAAACATTTTTGGTTTGGATTTATATGTATACAAAATAGCAGATCTGTAAAAGAATGCATTCAATTTGATTTAAATCACAAAAAAATTAATCAATGAATAACGAAAAAAGAATGCATTCAATGAATTCAAAATTGATTTATAAATAAAATTTTTAATTCACACTCAATTTAAAAAAAATGATCAATTATTCATTTCAATTATTCATTTTCGTTATTCAGAATAATGAATCAAATTTTTTATTCATTTGAATGCTATTCACAAAGAATTACAGAATTTTCAATTATTCTATTTTTAATCATTATTCATTTTTTATTCGTTATTCATTTTTTATTCTTTATTCATTTGTTATTCATTACTCATTTTTTATTCATTATTCATTTTTTATTCATTACTCATTTTTTATTCATCATTATTCATTACACTCAATTTAAAAAAATGATTAATTATTCATTTCAATTATTCATTTTCGTTATTCAGAATAATGAATCAAATTTTTTTAATCATTTGAATGCTATTCACAAAGAATGCCATTCACAAAGAATTACAGAATTTTCAATTATTGTATTTTTAATCATTATTCATTTTTTATTCGTTATTCATTTTTTATTCTTTATTCATTTGTTATTCATTACTCATTTTTTATTCATTATTCATTTTTTATTCATTATTCATTTGTTATTCATTATTCATTTTTTATTCATTATTCATTTTTTATTCATTATTCATTTTTTATTCATTATTCTTTTTTTATTCATTATTCATTTTTTATTCATTACTCATTTTTTATTCATTATTCTTTTTTTATTCATTATTCATTTTTTATTCATTATTCATTTCTTATTCATTATTCATTTGTTATTCATTATTCATTTTTTATTCATTATTCATTTTTTATTCATTATTCTTTTTTTATTCATTATTCATTTTTTATTCATTACTCATTTTTTATTCATTATTCTTTTTTTTATTCATTATTCATTTATTATTAATAGTTCATTTGTTATTCATTATTAATTTTTTATTCATTATTCATTTGTTATTCATTATTCATTTTTTATTCATTATTCCTTTGTTATTCATTATTCATTTTTTATTCTTTATTCATTTGTTATTCTTTTTTTTGTCATTGCTTATCAATTTGACGATATTGATAAGAACAGAAAAAAAAATTTAAAAAGTTAATATACATATATACAGAGATGTTGTTGCCTTCTTCAAACTTATTTGATCTAAATAGCTCACAATTAAAGTATTTTCATTTTAAAATTGGTTTAAGAAATCCAACATAAAACTTGATATAAAATGCGTCGTTCTCTAACTTCAGGAACAGAAAGATATCTGTTAATAAAAGTATGTGCAATTTAAGTTACCAAAAACTGGTGAGAACTTCAAAATAATTTTTTGTTTTTTTATATCGATGGCTTAATATAGAAAATGCGTAACTCGTTTTTTTTTTTTTGCGAAAGCTACGATTGTAAATTTGTTGCCTATTTTATATAAAAACATCATTTGAAAAGTTTTCTATAGAAAAACGCCTTCTCTATATTAAGCCATCGATATGTAAAAAAATTGAGTTTCTCATCTGAATGGTTAACACTAAACTGAACGCAATCGGTAAATCTGACCTGCTATTATTGTTTTTCGAATCTATACATGGTTTTTCATTCTATACCATTATAAATACATTAAATACATTTAATAATAAAAAAACCGTTATCTGCGTTTAATAATAAAAATGATGGATATTTTAATTACCAGTAATTTGATGATGAGGTTCAGGAAAAGGTATAGAAGAAATATCGGTAGGTTGAGTGTTAATAAAATTCAGAGTGAGCTAAGAACGCAGTCATGACTATTTCCAGCGAATTGATGCCGAGCTTGCTTCTTCGTCCCAGTGGTAAATGGATAACCGAAGTAACCAACTACATACTCTTAAATTTGATGTCATAACCGATAAACTTATTCCAGCGGGTTGTGAGGAATTGGTTCTTCATAAGTTAAGACAACAGAGATCAAGCGTACGTTTAGAAACTAGTAAGGTCCAAATGAAACATGCTTTTAGTGCCACCGAATTCTCTCACCAATTTCCAAAAATTTTTTTGTTGCGTTTTTTTAAAAGATTGTAGACGCGACAATTTAGGTTTGTCTGTTATGTTTTTTTTTTTTTATTTCTTATGATATTTATAAAAAATTTTTTATTTAAAAAATATTTATAAAAAATTTTTTGCTGTTGTTATCTATATCGTCAAATTAATAAAAGAAAAACACAGCCCGAGTCCTAAGCAATGACAAAAAAATTAATAACAAATGAATAAAGAATAAAAAATGAATAATGAATAACAAATGAATACTGAATAAAAAAATAATAATAAATAACAAATGAATAATGAATAACAAATAAATAATGAATAAAAAATGAATAATGAATAAAAAATTAATAATGAATAATGAATAAAAAATTAATAATGAATAAAAAATAAATAATGAATAAAAATGAGTAATGAATAAAAAATGAATAATGAATAACAAATGAATAATGAATAATGAATAACAAATTAATAATGAAGAAAAAATGAATAATGAATAAAAAATGAATAATGAATAACAAATAAATAATGAATAAAAAATTAATAATGAATAAAAAATGAATAATGAATAAAAAATGAATAATGAATAACAAATGAATAATGAATAAAAAATGAATAATGAATAAAAAATGAATAATTAATAACAAATGAATAAAGAATAAAAAATGAATAACGAATAAAAAAGGAATAATGATTTAAAGTAGAATAATTGAAAATTCTGTAATTCTTTTTGAATGGCATTCTTTGTGAATAGCATTCAAATGAATAAAAAAATTGATTCATTATTCTGAATATCGAAAATGAATAATTGAAATGATTAACTTATCTTTTTTTTTTAAATTGAATGTGAATTAAAAATTTTATGTATAAATCAATTTTGCATTCATTGAATGCATTCTTATATCGTTATTCAGTTGTACTTAAAATTCTGAATATGAATGCAGACTTTACAGCTCTGCAAAATAGTATAAAATTTATGCTCATATTTTTTACTGTGTAGGCATTTATTGCTACCTTGTGTAACTTTTAGATATGAATTTTCATTCACCAACAGCTATATTTCAGTATAGTGCAAGCAAAATGATAATACCTTTTGAGCCTATAGAATATTCACTGTAAGATTTAATTAAATAATGAACAGGATGCATAGTGTTAAGGTCACTTTCTGGTAGTTAATTTCAATACAAAAATAGTAAGAAATTATCTTTGACTGGACCGAAGTTAACATATCCCTACAGCCGTATTTAAGTGCATTCGAAGTTTTAAAACAAAACAAAACAATACGACACTTTTAAAGACTTCACTTTAAAAGGGTGTGGTTCATAATCAAATCTATAGTAATAAAACTAATTTTCTGTTTGTTTGTTTGTTTGTTGTTTGTTTGGCCTTTATACAAATCTAAATGGCTCAACGGATTTTGCTCAAACTAGGTATACATATTAAGTGCATCCCAACATAAAAAGTTACATACTTAGTTTTTGCCACGCCCCCTTTAAAATTTTTCAACTAACGGTAATTTTGTTGTTATAAAACTTTTTAGCATCAGAGATTTTTGTGCATTTAATTTTAAAAATTTGTTGTTATTTTGACATCAAAAACACTCACATATCTTTAAAGTTGGAGAAATTTTCAGTACAACGTTTTTTTCATAAAACATCGTTGCCTAAGAATGAGAAAAAACGACAGGAAAATCAAAGTTTGGTCTTTCGATGCAAATAGCTCCGCTGTCCATTACTATATATCATTCAAATTTTTTTTGTTCAAAAGTTCAATAAAATCGCTTCACAAAAGTAGGTTGAACTGTACCTTTAAGTCAGTGTATATATGTTGTATGATTATGTAAAAAAAAGGTCCAAAATATTGAATTTTTACTCAAAAAATGACTCAAAAATTGTTGTTGTTGTAAAAATGAAATCAATTAAAAATTGCACATCTGGCTACCTTTCATATGACATAGCATTTATTTGCAAAAATTCTTCTAGCTAAGCACAAAAATTATTTTACTCTCTTTGTCATCAAATCAAACCCTTTGATTTTTTTCGCGAAATTTATTTTTTTCAAAATGTTGTTTTTATATTTTTTACAAAAAGTCAAGTCTCAAAAATAATTCATGTGAAAAAATTACCCCAATATCTCTTTCCAATCAAAAGTTATGGCTAAAAATCTATTTTTTCATACCAGATTCTTTATCAATGGTTTTTTAAATGTTCTATATATATATCACTATTTCATCGAAAAGATGACTGTGAATAAGAATGCTGTAAAAGTTAATTTTTTCATTTAATGTGTTATTTGGACAATATTGTTGAAAGTCAAATTTCCACGCCAACTAAATGTACCGACATAAAAAAGAGCAAAATTTTGACATTTTAACTCTCCAATCATGGTTGTAAGCTTGGCTGTATTGAACAAATTTTTCGGTTCAATTGCGTACTAACCGAAAGTAGCATACTGAAAAATATTATAAATTAGAAGTAAGTATGCTGGAAAATATTATAAATTAGAAGTAAGTACTGCATTACCGACACGGTTCCAATATTTTAGAAAAATCGGTAACAGTTACTCAGTTTAGTTCTTTTTACTGGGCCGATAGCCTTTGTTGCTAGTGCCTCTTCTCATGTAATATTATTATTTATAATGGTATTTCATTTAAATAAATAAATAAATAGTTATTTTCGCTCACAGCGTGAACTTGCAGCAAATAACATAATGGCACTTCTTGCACTGTGCTTGCATATTTTTCAGCTGAATTTATGTCAATCAACTGTTTGCGTCGATAATATTGTTACAGGTTGCTGTATATGCTAATAGTAGAAAAGCACTTGTGCAGATTTTTGACGTACGTACAATTTGTTTTTGTAAAGTGCACAAGTCCTCAAGTCCTCAACTGCACAGGCAAGTGCACTGAATCGTGAATACCCCTATTATAAAACGACTACAATTTTTCGTATAAAATAGGAATTCAGAAGATTTAAGAAATTGCATCAACTATCAGACTCAATTTATATTAATTTTTAATTTAGAGACAATCCAATTGTTATTTTCCAACTGGAAAAACTACTAAAAAATTAAGGAAGACTGGTGTCCATTTTCCATTTTTTTACAAATTTGATTTTCATTAGCGAAGTGCAAGTAACATGCTTACCAGTAACCAGTAAATTCAGTTTAGAACTAAAAAACAGTTTTTGATTGTGAAAAAACAGTGATAAAATTATTTCTTCATTAAAAAAGCTTGGTAAATTTTTTAACTAATATTTTTATAGTGGTCTCAAACTTAAATTCAACATGTTTTTACAAAATTCCAAAATTTACAAAAAAATTTAATCGAGAAGTGTATATTAAAATGTTTATTTAAATTACTCTCGAGTAACACCGGGTACATCAGCTAGTATTAAATAAATTTTAAGTTTAGAGTAGGTGCAATTTCATTCTCAAAGCTTATGAGTAAATTAACAAGTTTAAACATTAATTTTTTTTTTGGAATCTATGAAGGTCTTACTATTATGATATTGAAAATTTTTAAGAAAGCACTTAGAAAGGCTCAGCGCACTTCCTAGAGACTTTTCTTCGGAGGCGTCAAGACTCCGTGAGATCCTCGCTTCCAATCCTAGCTGTTCAAGCTACTAAAATAAATCAGTCGATATCTGGACATCCTCAGCGAGGAAACCCTTGATCTTCTTCTGAGTACCCACTTCCCAGATTTCTCTGTGGACTCCACTCATACTAGGTGTGAAAGGGCTCTGACGTTGAGTAATCCTACAAATATCATATCAGAGAACAGGATCAAATGGGCTCGTTTTAGTTTCAAGCCATATATGTCTGCTGGGCCTGATGGTATTATTCCACCTGCTCTACAGCAGACGGAATCTATAATCCTTCCATGGCTCATTGTCATTTTCAAAGGTTGCCTTGACATGACATACATACCATTTAAATGGAGGGAAGTATTTATCTCTGAGGTGGGTAGGATAGCACAATCGAGTCCGAAGGACCTTAAACCCATTAGTCTATCATAATTACTGCTGAAAACACTCGAAAGACTGATTGACGGTTACATGCGTTATATCATAGACACAAATTTGCTTTCAGCTTCACAACATGCATACAGGAAAGGTAGGTCTGTAGAAACGGCCCAGCACTCCCTGGTAAGCTTTATAGAAAATTCCTTTTTTCACAAGGAGTACACAATGATAGCTTTTCTAGATATAGAAGGCGACTGATCATAAATTTCAAATCCCGAAATCACGGGATTCACCAAATCCCTTCGGGTTGAAAGCCCTTCTGTGTACTGATAAAAAACTAGCTGACCCGCTGTGTCGTCAGTTCATCTCTAGGTGACTCAAAATACTAAGGGGTTATTTTGGATAGAAAGTTAAGCTAGAAATCGAATGCTTTTGAGCGAACTAGGAAATCCAATGTTGTTTTATATGCCTCTAAGAAAGCTACACTCAAAAATATTTGTATGAAAATAATTCAAATAACTGCGGCCTTTCTACAAATTTTATTCGCAGTTTTCAGCAGCAAATAGGATTCGTAGAATCGACATATCGTACATATTACGAATATCTAATTACGAAAAAAAAAATAAAAACCATTCTATCTGAGCTGAAGTTTGAACCTCGGCTCTTTAAGGTATGGACCACGCACTCTACCAGTAGGCTACGGCCACTTTGCAATCATATAGTTCCTTATATTCTGTAGCTGTTCACCAAGCCAACAAAAAAAAATATTCTGTGTGAGCTGGAGTTTGAACCCCGACTCTTTAGCTTAGGGGCCACCCACTCTACCTGTAGGCTACAGCCACTTTACAAGCATACAGTTTCTTATATTCAATCATACAAGCAAGGCAAAAAAAAAATCTGTCTGAGCTTAAAAACCTCGGCTCTTTAGCTTTCGGGCCACACACTCTACCAGTAGGCTACAGCCACTTTACAATCATAGAGTTTTTTATATTCTGTAATTGTTCGATGAGCAAGGCAAAAAAAAAATCTGTCTGAATTGGTGTTTGAACCTCAGCTCTTTAGCTTGTGGGTCACACTCTATACCAAGGTTCCCAGTAATGTGGGAAAAATCCCTTTCGTGGTCATTTTTAATTGGTCTTGGGAATTCCCATGGTATTTTTTAATCAAGCGTGGTATTTTTTAATTGCATGGTAATTTGGAAATTTTCTGCTTAAAAATTTATTTTTCACTTTTATTGAGCAAAAATTTAATAATGGTATTCGATGAACGACGTATATATACATAAGCGTAAAGCTATAAGTTTACGTTGTACATTTTCCCAAACTTACCCTTAATAAAAACGATTAAATTGCATATATGTTTTAAGAACAAGTTGTCACCATAAAAACTAAGTAGACATTTTTTGACATATGGTAATACTATCCTGAATTTTTGATTGTTTTGCAAGCCTAATTATTTTAAAATGCCAAAAATAAGAAAAATATAATTTCTACCAAAACAGTAATAGAAAGTATTTGCAAGGTTACTTATCGAATCCATTGGTTTTCAATTATCTTTTAAAATTAAAATTAAATCACAGTTGCCGTTATACGCTCTACTTGCACCGCATTGTCGTAAGTTGCGTATGTAAAAACTCTTAAATTTTATTGTTGCAAAATAGGTTTTTTTATTTTTTATTTTTAAGATCAAAGAACCAAGGCATGCGCCTTATACAAACGAGGTTTGGTCTTTGACCTGAAAGGAAAGTGATAGATTTATTTAGAGAAACTGCTTGGAACCATAAGTGAATTATTGATTAGGCGAAACAACCGTGAAAGACAATTTGAATTGCTTTTAACCGAGGCTAGTGTTATGCCTTAACTTCGGCAAGCATTTTTAGCGCTTCAGTTAATATATCTTTCTTATGCTATTAACATCACAAATACGCCGTTTTTTTAATACCACTATTATTTCTTTTTTAAATTTTTTATGCATTTATGGATTTATTGTGGTATTTTTAATGCGTATGGGATTTTTTGTGGGATTTTTTAATGCACATAAGATTTTTTTGGTATTTTTAAAATGAGTGGTATTTTCGTGGTAACTTTTAATGATCATGTAATTTTTTTGGTATTTTTTGGTAATTTTTTAATTTTTTAATTTAATTTTTCTTGCTTACCATTACCATGGGCATTTTAGTGGTATATAATTTATGTTACTGTGGGAAAAAGATAATTTTCGTGGAAATTGTTCCGAATTTTGACTGGCAACCCTGCACTATACCAGTAAGTACAGCCACTACAGCCACTTTACAATCATACAATTCCTTATATTCTGTAGGTGTTCGACAAACGAGGCTGAACGATTTCGGTTTAAATGTTTTAAGCTCAACTTATAATTCGTACATTGTACGAATAATTCGTGGTCAACCTACGAATGAATTTTTTCCACTTATATTATTTTTCATTCGTAAATAGTACGAAAGTAGCGTACAAAAGCATTAGTTAATACTACGAATATAATTAAAGAAATTACGAAGTTATTCGTGCGGCATATTTACGAATATTATTATTTATATGTTTATATGACCTGTTGACGAATATCATTAGTATATTAAACGAATATATTCGTAGATACTACATCAGATATTAGTAACACTTTACGAATGAATTCGTTAAAATATCACAATACAAATACTTTGTATATTGTACGAATATTCGTAGAATTTACGAATATTTTGTTTACGAATATCATTCGTTGAAATTTTACTAATAAATGTTTGCTATACGTTGTCTATGTGTGGTGGATAGCAATAAAAACACAGTTTAACTGCAAATTGTTAGGAATAGTACAAGGAACTGCGGCCGTATGTATCCGCGGAGCACTTAGGTCCACTTCATCTGAAGCATTAAATGCGGTTCTTTACTTAATACCCCTCGATATTATGGGGAAAAGGATGGCGCAGGAAACAGCCATCCACCAATGAGCAACCTCGTAGTGGACTAACACTCGTGCTCCTGCAAGATCGATAACAGAGGAGTGACCTTCCTTTATTATTGATCTTGCAGGAGCAGTTCCTAGCAACATCGATTATACTATTGCCACTCCCTCATTCGAGAACGGCTTTCACACAGTTATCCCAACCATAGTAGAATGGGACGGATTACTGCAGTACTGTAAAAGATTAATAATTTTACTAATTTATAAAAAAATGTTGCGGTTAATGCTGTAATTGTCAAGTTAAAAAAATTAATTATAAGTAAAAATATATGTCATTCTTTGCAGTGCAGCAATCAGCAGTCTGAAATTGAAAGTGGGCCAGTCTGTCTACTTCTTGCCGATCCCAAGTGGACAGGTTGCTGGCAAAGCAACTGCAAGTGCTTTCCCTCATCCGCATCACAAATTGGGAGCAATATAAAGTAGACAAACTCCTGGCAAAGCGACTGCAGCAACGCGAATCCCGAAAACACATCCTGCGACAAATCCCTTGGAAGCAACACCATCCACTGCAATAATCCTTGATTAAGTGCAATTTTCCTTTGAAACCAATTAAAATTACATTTGCCCTTATTCTTGTTGTCACTTCGCCTATGTGAGAGTTCTCATACTCGTAGTTCACAAACTCACGTCACATGACAACAAGAATACCAGATTTCTAGTGACGTGACACGAGTATGAGAACTCTCACATAGGCGAGGTGACAACAAGAATAAGGGCAATTATTTTATAAATATTGCCAGCAGTGAAACGGAAAAAAATTATAACAAAATTTGGTTTTTTTTAGGGAAAAACTGACACAAAACTCCAACATGTTGGCATTTCGATTTTTCTTGTCATTCAACTATATTTTAATTGACAAGGAAAAACCTGTCTGTTCTCACTTATTTGTGATTTATTGTATATGACAAGCAGTGGTCATATATAACAACAAACGTAAATGACAATACGTTTCCATTGGATTGACGACATTTGTCATTGAAAACTGACTTAGTGAAAACCAAGCTTTATTAATTATTTTATGTTATTCTGAAATTATCTGTTGTCACTTGTTTGTGATTTTATATGACAAGCAGTGGTCATATATAACAACGAACGTAAATGACAATACGCTTCCATTAGATTGACGACATTTGTCATTGAAAACTGACTTAGTGAAAACCAGGCTTTATTAATTATTTTATGTTATTCTGAAATTAACTGTTCTCACTTGTTTGTGATTTTATATGACGATCAGTAGTTATACAAGACAACAAACTTAAATGACAATGCGTTTTCATTAGATTAACGACATTTGTCAGTGAAAACTGACTTAGAAAGCCTGCTTAAGTAATTATTTTAAGTTATAACAAATCCGATATACGATCAAAAACGAGACATTAACACCTTTCATTTAAGCTATCTCTTCTACTATTCTGACGATTTTTGGAGAAGTTTTCTGAATACTTTTTAAAAAAAAACTAAGATTCAACAACGCAAAAATAAAAGTAAAATGCAAATTTTTCCAATTTGTTTCACCCTAGACGCTATAAGGTAATAAAATGGTTTTCAAAATCTAGAAACAATACTGAATCGGACCAGCACGGTCGTTAACTCGGCGCAAAAGTATTATTTATATGTGTTAGTAAGAAAATAACTACATACGAGTACTAAGAAGTATATTATTTATAAATTTATATTTAAGTCAGTACCTAATTTGACCAAAATAACTGCTATTTTTTATAAAAATATAAAGCTTCGGCCTTACAAATGCGTCCCAATGTATTTTATATTTAATTAAAAAATCAGATCTTTGTCAAATGACTCTGCGGAACTGACGACAAAATTTTTAACCAAAGCTTTTTGTTTTCCTCAAAAAATAAATAGCATTAATTTACACGTTCGTGTGAATTTTCACAAAATACACTCTGCACAGGTGAAGAAAAGTACATGATCATTAGAATAAATATGCATTAAATTAGTTTTTTTTCAGCGCAGTGCTTTTAGCTATGGCAGCAATGTATGTTTCTACCTGAGTACTATATATTCTTTGACAACATCATCAATCTTGAAAAGTAATCCTTGCAAAAGAATGAGGCAGTGATTTCGGTTTATGATTTAAACAATGTTGTTCATTTACAAAAAGGAAAAAAAACAGCGTTAGCATGTCTTAAGAAATGATTGTGAATAAACACATTTCAACAATGCTGTGCTCTTATGTTCTGCAAACATTTTGTCATTTAAAAGAGCTCGAAGCAAAAATTTATCAATGACTATGTTTTGTTAAAATTTATTTTAATTCGCATAGATAAAGTGAAAGGTGGAAAATAAATGTGGTTGTTGTGAAATCCGTTCATTGCCGGAGTCGGTTTTGATTCCAGTAGAAATTTTGTAATGGTGTCATACATTCCGGTTTTAAGTTCAAACCGGAATATGAATCAGTTTTAGGAGTTGCAGTAACCAATATTATCGATTTAATAATCGGATAGCTCTTCACTAGCAGAATGTTAAATATTTTATTTATAGTGGCTGAATAGTTGGTAAGTAGATTATTGTATATCAGCAAGCAAAGGAAAACAATGATTTGCAAATTCTTGATATTTAAATCCTTGAAGAACTTTCATCAATGTTAAGCTTTTCTGCAGAAGCTGTAGAGATGAGGAGGAGGAAGAATCTACAGTAAATTTTCTCTGTACTTGTTCAGCGCTGGCTCAAAAACGCTTCCTCCACTTAGGCAACTGGTTTTTTAATGACCCTAATGAACTCTCGGAATCTTCGGCTTACCGAATCTTAAATTGGTTTAAATAGCTATAGGAAAACTTAACCCTTGTTATCACAATGGGCCACATTGGCCTAAGTGTTTCTCATTTGAGGCAGCCAGTGATACACGGAAATCTATATGTATTTTCTGTAAAAATCGTCTCTCGGTGCCAGTTTTTCTTCAGAATCCATTTCAAGTTTAGCCCAGTCTCTGCAAATAAAACGCTCTAAAACTTCAAGCATCTTGGATAGCACTTGAGATACAGTACTTCCTCCAAAGCTTATACTTGCATCATTTCTTACTGATCGTTGATATGAGCCTTCTGCTAAAAATCTGAGCGTCGTGGTTAATAAGAGCACTGAAGGGATTGACGACGAAGGCATGTGAGTTTTAATAGTTTCTAACACTCAAGTGAATGAATCCTGGTGTAGGCAATATTGGGTAGCAAATATGCAAAAAGTCCAAGTATATCTCCGTGTTTTAATTAAATACGAAGAGTGTTTTTATGCAGACTCTGGAAGATCTAGAGGATTGCTATGATTTTTTAAAAGGCGCACTTTTACTTTTCCATAGCTTTGCTCCTCCATAAATAAAAAGGTCAATACAGCAGAACTCATTTTCTACACTTGTTTTTCTTTTCACAATTAAATGTAAGTAAATACGCGCAAAATGTTTCAATTCATGCAATCAAACACAAAAGTTCAGAAAACAATTCAGCTGAACAGCTGATTCAAACATCGGATTTGTTTTGAAAAGAGTCAAAACCAATCGGAATTTAGAACACCATTTAATATCGGAATCGTTTTGCTATTCCGATTACGGATTTTGCAACAACCCTGAATATACTGTTGCTTAGGCAATGAACATCTATCAAACATTTTAGGCACCTTTTGCTTGGAATTAAAAACAAAATTAAATTAATCATTTTTGTATAAAAAGTAAAAACAAAAAATTTGTTTAAAACTATTTGAATAACATTAAAAAAACTAACTTTATAATAAGTTTTTAAATTAATTGTTACTCATACGCCATGATGTGCATTTTTGGAGAAGAGTGTCCATTAGGCCGGGTCGATTTGTGGGGAGGCAAAAAATCGCCCATTGCTCAGTGAAAATCGTATTCTAGGGATCAAAATAAGAAACTTTACGCGAGGAACTATACCTCTAAAACGAATTCTAATGCCCCAACTTTTGACTTTTGTCCCGTAGGGTCAAATTTTGAAAAATCCCTCTTTGACCCATTTAGAGTGCCCCAATCGAGTCCAAATGTATGACTGACCCCTACTAACTTTGGAGGGCCGATCCACCCATGCCAGTGGCACACCCCCTAATCGACCCGCCCTAGTGTCCATTAAACTATTTCAATAAAAAGCTAACTCTTACTAACTGGCACAATCATAGTCTTGAATATGTATAATATACAAATTAATTCCAGCTATCACCAGTAAGGATTAGGCCATACTATGATACCTTTTTTCATCGGAATGTACAGTTTTGGTGGATTATTTTGAAATTATTTGTTGGCATTTTAATTTCGCTAGGCTTGATTTAAACTGTTGGTTTAGTTTGATTTTATTGTATTAAAATACATACCTACTATGTTCCCAAATTACTTATAACTAATACAAATTATTTTTGGCCAGGTTTGAATTATTCAATGGTATGACTTTGTTAAAATTTGTAAATGTATAGTAATAAATACATGCTTCTACCAAAAAAACGGGATTTTTACACCAAATTTACACTATGTGTTGAATGCTTATGTGTTTTACCACATCAACACCATTCCCTTGGTTTAATTTTTGTATCCATACAGTTCATGCTTAAATCTTCCATTTCAATACAAATCATAAATACATATACATAATGAACTAACATTAAATTGCTTCAGTCACACAAAAAATGTTTTTGTAATATTTTTCAAGCATGCGGATTATAATATCTCACCCTCAACTAGATGAATGCACGAATTGATGAGCGTAAACATTAAGCATGTTGGTTGAGGTGAAATTTAATTCTTTCCTAGAAGCTTTAATACTCAAACTCTGGATTTAATGGCGCACAGTGATTTTATTCTGTACAAAATTTTAAAAAAAGACCATTAGACCGAATAAAATTTGGCATAAAGCCTAGTACTCTGTTCGTTTGGGTGAAATTTCGCTGGCAACATCTATTTATTTGTTGCGTGAAATTTTTGACTTAAAGTTTGTTGCGAGGAATTGCTATGGCAAAGTTTCTCAGAGAGACTCAAAATAAGTTGGGAGATTTCATATAATATCTCTCTTTTCTCTTCAAACAAAATAGGCAGTAAAATTAAGTTGTCATGAAAAAATGTTGCTTAGAAACATGTTGCGATAATTTCACGCTGCGGAACAGAGTACTGCTCTGACGAACATGTTGTGAAAATGTACACGCTTGTTTCGCAGCTGTCACTTTTTATATGGAGATTTGAGTGGAATTTCACATGAAACTGAACAGAGTACTATGCTTAAGAATGGAAATTGGTTGCATTATATCACAGATAAAAACATTTTTAAATTTGCTTACAACCACGCCTACCTCCTATTTAACACAAAAATTTAGAACGCTGAAGTTTAAATTTTTGCATTTAATATATGTATAAAATAAAGAAGAAATAGTTCTTGCAACGAACTATTGTAAGCAAATTTAAAACTGTTTTTATCTGTGACCCAAAATAAAGTTTTAGATTCTTTTTATTTTCTAATATAATAACATCTTCCATATAAAATTTTTGCCAACATATGTTTTTTAAAATTAAAATTTTTATGATTAATATCGTTGAAAAGTGATTTTAAAAATATAGAAATACTAGCTGACCCGGCAAACTTTGTTTTGCCATCTATAATCAAAGAAATTGATTGAAAGTATAAATCGAAAGTAGAATATTAAATTTGAGACTGAAAATTGTGTGTCGCAGTTCTATCCTAGAAATTTTTGGGCCCAATTTCAGATGCAGCTGTACCGGGCTGGTTATCTCAAGTAAGACGACAGTGGACACAACTTATTCGCCGTTGAGGATAAATTCCACGATGATATCGAGCAAATACGTAAAGGTTTGACAGTGTTTGGCGTTGCGCCCATAGAAAATGGTTTTCCTGAGCCCAAGTATGATGACGGTTCATTCTTTGATTAAATTTATGGCAGGAAGAGAAATGGAGCGGTGTAGACGATGACTGCCGATAAAAATAAAAAACTCCAACCATTCATTTTATCAATGTATTTCATTAACGTAACTGACATATTCATTGCTTTATCTCTTAAAAATTAAATATAAAGTGAAAAAGTTATCTATATATAAAAAAATCAATTGCAAATGACGTTTCATTACTTGAGAATGGTTGGATCGAACCTCAAAGTGCAAATATGCCATGTAAAGTCGACGTTAAAAAGTAGTAATACAGTTTTTGGTCAACAAAACACACAACACAACTGACTATAAGAAGCTCGCTCAATGTTCTTTCAAGGGCTGAAACGGACCATTGATTTTTTTTATTTGCATAAAAAAAGTTCCGTGAAAGAATCGTGACAATATTTGGATTAAATTCTGAGTTATAAACTCATTTATGCTCTTCTTCGTATACTGAAACTATTTCCATACCTTTAGTAGGCGGTTTGAATGGAAGCAGAAAAAAATAATCTTTAAACCTGGTCCAAGTGGAAGTCTACCGGAGTTGTGTGATATTTCCCATAAAATATACACAATTTTCAAACAAAAAGCTTCTTCAGGTTTTTTGCAATTTTCCAAATTTTGCACTCAAATTTTCCAATTTTTCTTTTTATACAACCTTGTCCATACAGTAATGAACACAACAAAAAATCGCACATTAGGGCTGTGTGGGAGGCTCCACGCTCCCTTGTTTAATGCTTAGTTATTATAGTAATTTGAGGTGAATGCCCTTATTAAACTGAAAATTTTTTGGAAAAAACAAAAAATCTTAACTATTTCCTTATTCCAAATGGAATTGCAAATGAAAATATTATAAACAACAACGCAGTGAGAATGGAAGGGTTCACAGCGGTTGCGCAACGTTAGATGGGATGAACGAACGATTTTTCTTGCTATGTTTTCTGTTTGCCTGATAGCAAATCTCAAGTGGTGGAATGGCAAAATAAGACAAGGTAGTGATAGAGCGGAGAGCCGGTGACCGAAACTGTCGAATCGAAGTTGATATTTCATACAAAATCTGCAACCAATGAGAATGCAATATGAAAGCAAAAATTGGCCAAAATACCAAAATGGCTGAGTTTGACAGTTATGGTCACTAAGAAAGAGAACACATTCAGCCCTAACACTACCTTGTCTAGTTGTACTATGAGTGGTGGCATCAAAAGGGACTTCACGGACAGTCAAACAAAAACCAAATATCAAACATTTTAAATTTATTTTATTTTAACCTACAGCAGCTCTACATATACATTGAAAAAAACAGTAACATTCAATGTTTCGCAGCGGAGCAAAGGGAGGGAAAAGAACTATGTGTCAGCAGAGGAACTTATTGATGGTTGCTTGCTACATTCCCTGAGCGCCTGGTAGTCAAGATCCAAGAGCGTCATTTAAAAACCTACTCGTTGCTTGTATTGCTGACGAGAGTTACTCGCAAAATGACGATGACGATGACGCAAACCAAAGATTTACCCTCTACCAAAATCGTTCAACGAGCCTAAAGAAGTTTTCACTTCAAAAAACCTGTTGTTTATAAAAAAATTTATTAATAATACAATGAAAGTTGACAGCTCCGAAAATAAAATACCGCAGTGGTGAAAATAAAAAGCCACTGACAAAAACAACAAATGTGAAAAATGTCAAACTTTGCTTGACGATATATAATAAAATACATTCCCTTATCACATCTTAAAGATTAAAATGTTAAAACACTCAATCCATACATTATTTTTTTTCTTGTTTGCAAACGAAGTTCCAGCAGGAAAAAGCAGAAAAAGAAGAAGATCGTTCCATTTTTAAATCTCACCATGAATAGGGGGGATTTGAGTAAAAGCAAATTTTTCAAAAATAGAACAACTAAAGAAATTTCCAAACTTTAAAAGCATATATAGACCAATATAAAGCAAACTAATAATAAGTTTTGGTTGCAAACATCTTATTGCAACCGAACTTAAGTATTTATATACTAACAAACAGATTGTGTGCATTAATTTCAGGGCTTGCCAAGTGATTTCTTTGTGCGCTTGCGGCTGATTAAGAACAAGTGTGACGATCAGGGTTGATTTTTTTTATGCCCAAATCCATGCAAACATTTTTTGAGGTTGTGTTTACTAAGTTTCTTATCTTATCTTTGCTGTCTGTATTGATGACGAGAGTTACTCGCAAAATGACGATGACGCAAACCAAAGATTTACCCTCTACCAAAATCGTTCAACGCGCCTAAAGAAGTTTCCAATTAAAAAAAAAAAATTTTTTTCTTTCATGCACTTGTGCAAACTTTAAGCCGTGTGCGCACGAGCTTATATGCATCCGATCTTACTAAAATTTTACAAAAGTTTTTTAATCCATTAGCGCAGTTTGAGCCATTGGGACGCTCCATAAAGTGCTTGGAAATTTTCCCCATACAAATAAGGTCAACTCTACTGTGCAGCCTATAAGCCCAAAGGTATTCGCTATCGAAAATTTTGGCTGTGTGGGAGGAGCCACGACCCTTTTCCTCTTTTAACCTTGTTTGAGTGGAAATCTACCTTTCAGCCAAATAGCAAAGCAATTGGTAAAGAATTTCCGGAGGTGTGTGCTATTTCCCATAAAAAATGCAAAATTTTCATACAAAAAGCTTCTTCGGGTTTTTGCAATTTTCTAAATTTGGCACACAACTTTTCCAATTTTTCTTTTTATGCAAACCTTGTCCTTACCATAAGGAACACAAAAAAAGAAAATCAACTAGGTCGGTCCAACCGATCTCAAGTGATGAAACGTCATACATGTGGCAAGTAATTTTTATGTACACTGAGAAAACAAAAATCAAAAACGCACATTTTAAAAACGTTTAGTAAAATTAATATTTTTAAAAATATTTTACGCCATACAAAAATGAAAATGCACGTTTTTAAATAAAAAAGTATAACGAAACATTTTTAAAACAAACACGAATATTTTACTATGATAAATTAGGATAAAATTAATATTTTTAAAAACATTTTACGCCATACAAAAATGAAAACGCACAATTTTAAATAGACAAGTAAAATGAAACGTTTTTAATACAACTACGAATGTTTTACTATAATATAGTAGGTTAAAATTAATATTTTTAAAAACATTTTACGGCACACAAAATTGCAAACGCACATTTTTAAATAGAAACGTGAAACGAAACGTTTTTAAAACAACTACGAACGTTTTACCATATCATAGTAAAATTCACATGCTTTGTTTTAAAACACTTGTTAATAACGAATTGTTTGTTATATATGTTTCATTGACTTATGTATTTGATATTTGTTCAGAAAATAAAATATTATTCATTCTCGATTTCATCACTCTGCAGTTTGTCTGAAAGAAAGTAATGCAAGAGTTTGAGTTGGAGCATTTGCTGCCACAACTAAAAGGTAAATATTTTAAATAAAATGAATAATATATGACAAAATTCTATTTTTTTATAGACGCTGGGATACAGTATAATTATCTAAAGAAATTTAACGAGATGAACATTTTCAGCTATGTATATCAGCTATGTATTTATAATAACTAAAATAACTAAATTAAAACTGTAATTTGTAAAACCAATAAAGGTTTTTTAATTATTAGAGGAAATGCAGATTTCTGTAAATATTTTGATTTAATGGAAAATAATGAACATTTTTGTTTTTAAAATATAAATAATTGTTGTACCATTGCATTTTAAAATGTTTATTGTTACAAATCGAATAAACATATTAGAATCTAATTTTAAAATTTTCGTTTTTAAAATGAAAATAAACATTTTACATTTGAGAATATTTATTATTAAAAATCAAATGAACATTTTGGAATCTCGTTTTATAATTTTCGTTTTTAAAATGAAAATAAACGTTATACTACAGCATTTTAAAATATCCATTGTTAAAAATCAAACGAACATTTTAGAATCCCATTTTAAAATGTGGATTTTTAAAATAAAAATAAACGTTTTACTATTTCATTTTAAAATATTCGTTTTTAAAATTAAAATAAACGTTAGAAGTGCAAAATCTGGGTTAAACGTTTTTAAAAGTAGCTCGTTTCTGCAACTTTTGAAAATGTTGTTTTCTCTGTGTACATAGATAGCGACTCCAAAACCGTATGGTGAAGACTTTACAATAAATAAGAAAGAATGCATTGGACACGTTCAGAAAAGAATGGACTCTCGTTTACGTGAGTTAGTAAAAACTACTGTCGTCGATAGCGAAACTAAAACAGGCAAAACAATAAAAAAGAAAAGTCTCTCCTTAAAAAGAAAACTCACTGCAAAAACTATCGACAAATTGATCGTATATTATGGACTGGCCATCCGAAGCAATCACGATTGTGTAGAAAAAATTAAAAATGCAATTTGGGCAACATACTTTCATTATTGCTCGACAGACAAGCGCGTCGGAAGCTAATTTCATCTGGGGTGGGGGGGGGGGGGTTGGCAGTACAAATAGGGGTGCAAAAAAATCACCAAAATTTCTTAAAAGAAGCATGAGTATCAATAAACAAATTTTTATTTTAGTTTCAAAATAAAAAAATATAAAACTAAATAAAAAATATTAAAATTTCATTATTTTTAAAAGTTTTTCCAATCATGGTTGCCACTTGCTTCTTTTTTGCTGTACCAAATTCTCCGAAAAAATGTACCAAATAGGAAAAAATTTACCAATTTTTTTTTTTAATATAATAACTTGATAACATTTATTATAATAATTCACTTAAGTATATTTGTTTACATACCAAACATAACAAAAATATTATGTTATGTTATACGCTATTAACAAAATAATAAATACATCAAAAAAGTTCTTTTGCTGGCCAAATATAATTAGATTCATTGCGTTCGACACACAATTTTTAAGAGAGCTTTATGTTGTTAAGTGTTTTATATTGCAATTTATTTCTAAGCTTAGTTTTAATCAGGCTAAAATAAAAAAAAATATTGGTTCAGCAGCTGCTGAGCTGTGTGGAAGGCACATCAGACTATTTACAAAGTTGATAAAATCATTATCAACATTAAGAAATTTCCCCCAATCCATTCTTCACGACCCAGACTCTTTCTCAAAATACCCAAATTTTTTCCCAACGTCATTACAATTTTAAAAACTAATATTTGAAACCTGAACAATATTCCTCTGAGTCACAATAACGTCAGGGTAGCATTCTATGAGATGATATTTTATAATGAATTGTAGAATTATGGCAATACAGAAATTTTTTTTTTGACATAGCTTGTGAATATGTAATTATATTCAAAACATTTAGATCTTCTCTACCTAAATCGAACTTGTCTTTAATTTTTTTTAGAATATCTTTGGTAATAAGAGAAAAATTTTCTGATTGGAGATATTTTTCTGCTTTAGTGGAAATTCTCACAAAAAATTCTCAAGTCTCAAAAAATGTCTCAAAAAATGTGATTTTTAATATATATGACAAGAAAAGCATGTAAGCTTTCAACTTTTAGAACTAAATGCAATGAAAGTTCCACTAAACATAAATCTGAACATTTCTCCAGTGCTACCAAATTTCGCTTTTGATTTAGAAGTTGTTAAATTGTAAATCTTTTACAAAATGTGCCAACTCGGAATAATGTACCAAGGTACCAAGTTAAAATAAATGTACCAATTTTGGTACAATTGTTCGTTATTACTCTAGACACACAACTGCATTCTTAAAGATAAATGGGGATGTTCAAACTATATATAGAATTTTAAAACAAAACTCAGTTTTATTAATAGTCTGGTATGAAAAAATAGATTATTAGCCGTAACTTTTGATTGGAAAGAGATATTGGGGTAATTTTTTCACATAAATTATTTTTGAGACTTGACCTTTTTGTAAAAAATATACAAACAACATTTTGGAAAAAATAAATTTCGCGAAAAAAATCGAAGGGGGTCGGTCCCTTGTTGTTTTGATGACAAAAACAGTAAAATAGTTTTTGCGCTTAGCTGGAAAAAGTTTTGCAATTAAATGCTATGTCATATGAAAGGTAGCCAGATGTGCAATTTTTAATTAATTTCATTTTCAAACCAAAATCAATTTTTGAGTAATTTTTTTAATGAAAAGTCAATATTTTGGACCTTTTTTGACATAATCATAAAACACATATACACTGTCTAACAGTACAGTTCAATCTTTTTTTGTGAAGTGATTTTATTGTACTTTTGAACAAAAAAAAATTTGAATGAAATATATTAATGGACAGCGGAGATATTTGCATCGAAAGACCAAACTTTGATTTTCATGTCGTTTTTTTCTCATTCTTAGGTCACGATGTTTTATAAAAAAGTCGTTGTAGTAAAAATTTCTACAATTTTGAATATATGTGAGTGTTTTTGATGTCAAAATAAAATAAATCTTTTAGAATTAAATACACAAAAAACTCCGAAGGTGAAAAGTATAATAACAACAAAATTACCGTTAGTTAGGATACACTTAATATGTATACCTAGTTTGAGCGAAATCCGTTGAGTCGTTTAGATTTGTATGAAGGCCAAACAAACAAACAAACAAACAAACAAACAGAAAATTAGTTTTATTTCTATAGATATCCTTTGTTTTGTATTTTTCATTTATATTATTTTTTATAGTGTATACATTTTATTATTGATTTTACGAAATCTCACAAAATCTCAAGATTTCGAGCAGATGGAAACATAGTATAAAGAAGTTAAACTATAACATGTATATAAAATAAATACACCAACAATATTCATGTCTTCAAAAAAAAGTCATGAAAACATGCCTTTATCGGCATTAAAACAGTACATCCCCTTAATTAAAGCCTTTTTAAAAATTAGACATTTTCCTCATTTTTTTTTAATTTTTCTTCGTACAAATCGTCCGTAACGCCAGTTTCTGTTCAAAAACGTGAATTTGAAGAAGTATAAAATAAATGTTTCAAATCGAGTTTCCTATTTAAATTTTTGTCATAAAAAACTTTTGACCATATGATGTTCTAATGTAAAAGCGTTTTCTTAAAAAGAATTTGCCATCAGCTTTTTTTAAAAATTAGTGCATGATTTGAAATTAGCCTACTTTATTCAGAATATCCTAATTTTTTTTCGCTTTTGAATCATAAACTTTTTCCTCGTCTAGATCGCTGCACTTTTCTCAAATTTAAGTGCTGCAAGATTGTTAGCAATTTTATAAAGTTTACGAAAAAATAAAAAATTATCCAAATCAGATCATCTTTATGACAGAAAAACGATTTTTTGAAGCCGACTTTTGGGAAAGCGTTTAGTTTTTTAATTTAATTTTACTTTGTTTTCTTCTTTTGCTTAATTACTTTAAAACATAAGTTTGCTTATTGTCCAACTTCATAAGCGTTATTGGCTTAAATGCCCTTACAATCTGTTGCTCCGAAGAATGATCTTCGACTAATAGGGATATCATTCCTTATCATTCCTCAATTTCTCGTAAGAATAACATCGTAATTTATTCCATTGCATTCGTAATTTTTACTAATGGCTTCGTACTATTTAGTGTTAGTTCAGTTTAAAAAATTTACAACCGAACTTTTTCAGCCTGGTATTTTGAACAATTACCGAATATAAGGAAATGTATGATTGCAAGGTGGCAGTAGTCTACTGAAAGAGTACGCGGCCTGTAAGTTAAAAAACAGTGGTTCAAACCCCAGCTAAGATCGAATGTTTTTTTTTTGTTTATTAGTAAATATCAGAGCTGTAAAATCGGCATTCATATTCAAAATTTTAAGTACAACTGAATAATTACATAAGAATTTTCAATTATTCTTTTTTATTCATTTTTCATTTTTTATTCGTTTTTCATTTTTTACTCATATTCATTAATAATTTTTTTATTCATTATTCATTTGTTCTTCATTATTCATTTTTTATTCATTGGTTCTTCATTATTCATTTTTTTCATTATTCACGTGTTATTCATTATTCATTCTTTATTCATTATATATTTGTTATTCATTATTAATTTTTTATTCATTATTCACTTGTTATTCATTATTAGTTTTTTATTCATTATTCATTTGTTATTCATTATTAATTTTTTAATCATTGTTCATTTGTTGTTTATTATTCACTTGTTATTCATTATTTATTTTTTATTCATTATTCATTTGTTATTCATTATTCATTTTTCATTCATTATTCACGTGTTATTCATTATTAATTTTTTTTCGTTATTCATTTCTTATTCATTATTCACTTGTTATTCATTACAAATTTTTTATTCATTATTCATTTGATATTCATTATTAACTTTTTATTCATTATTTACGTATTATTCATTTTTTATTAATTTGTTATTCATTATTAATTTTTTATTCATTATTCACTTGTTATTCATTATTCATTCGTTTTTCATTATTAATTTTTTATTCATTATTCACTTGTTATTTATTTTTAATTCATTATTCATTTGTTATTCATTATTAATTTTTAATTCATTATTAATTTTTTATTCATTATTTACTTGTTATTTATTATTCAATTTTTATTCATTTGTTATTCAGTAATCATTTTTTATTCATTATTCATTTGTTATTCATTATTAATTTTTTATTCATTATTCATTTGTTGTTCATTATTAGTTTTTTAATCATTATTCACTTGCTATTCATTATTCACTTGTTATTTATTATTCATTTTTTTTCATTATTAATTTGTTATTCCTTATTCACTCGTTATTCATTATTCATTTTTCAGTTTTCCATATCAAAAAATATTGTTGCTCGTTTCTTTCACGATGCTCAGGCTTCGTTTCGTTTTACATAAACATGCAGTAATAATGCATAAAAAATTAATAATGAATAAAAAATGAATAATGAATAAATAATAAGAAATGAATAACAAGTGAATAATGAATAAAAAATTAATAATGAATAACAAATGAATAATAAATAAAAAAAGAATAATGAATGAAAAATTAATATTGAGTAAAGGTAGAATTATTGAAAATTCTGAAATTCTTTGTGAATATCATTTAAATGAATAAGAAATTATTCATTATTCTGAATAACGAAAATAAATAATTGAAATGAATAATTCATCATTTTTTTAAAAATAAATGCGAATTAAAAATTGTTTATAAATCAATTTTGCATTCATTGAATGCATTCTTATTTCGTTATTCACTGATTCACTTTTTTGTGGCTAAAATCAAATTGATCAAATCTTTTATAGCTATGGTAAAAGTAACAAATGTATTCGTACAATTTAGTAAATGAAATGGTATCGTAACTTGTCCCTGAGACGGGTACAACATACTATTTAAAAATGCATGCCTGGTTTAGCTCAGCTTTATTTATAAATATACCTTAAAAAAAGTATTTTTGAGTTCTCTTCGAAATATATTAACATTTATAATGAAAATATCATCATATGAAATCAAAAAAGCCGAAAGTTACAATAAATTCAAAGTCGACTTTTTGATTGATTATTGATGCACCTTATCAAAATGCATGTTCCTGCTTAAGTGTACACTCCTACAAATAAAAACGACGTCTTTCGTAAAAAATTTCTAAAATCCAAGCAAGTTTGAACGCAACATACAATTACAATTACATTTAAGAAAGTTTTTTGACTCTCCCGAAAAACTTTTTAATTGTAGCTTACTACTTTTTGATTTAATATGAAGATATTTAAATAAATGCGCTACCTAGGGGGCAAGCGTCCCCTGCCCTCTGTGGACGCCCATGAATAGTCATATTCACTTTTAAAAGATTTTTCTAAAAATGTTTTAAATAATGTCTCAGGAAATTCAAAATTTAAAACAAACAGCAAAAAATTACAAAAGTTATAGTTTTCTTTCATTTGGGATTATTACAACATACTAAATTCATAAAAGTGCAGAATTGCAGCTTTGTATTTTTTAATTTTTGTCCTATGGGCCGAACCACTGTGCACTGTGAAGGCAGCAGTCACTGCAGATACCCAATAATTACGAGAATATTGAACATATTTGTTTAAAAAATTTTAATGCTTTCTTGTATATATAAGCATATATATATAAACATTAAGGCGCCTCACGACAAATGGTTGTTCGGGTCGGTTTCTCAAAATAATCCTTGGCTTATGTTATGATGATTCCCCAACTATTTCGACTCTAGCGATAGCCATCCGTGAGCTGGAATGTTTTAAAATACCCTCTAAAAATCAAGTTTTTTGTAAAAATATTACCAGTTATATGGGAATCGAAGCCGAAAATTGCCAGTTAACGATCCAAGCAAACTAAAGCTAACTGCATGTTTATGTAAAACGAAACGAAGCCTGAACGTGGTGCAAGACACGGTAAGCAATACATTTTTCCATATCAAAAAATATAGTTGCTCGTTTCTTTTACGACGCTCAGGCTTCGTTTCGTTTTTCATAAACATGCAGTAAAGCAAACATTCACTAAATAGTACGCCTCTCCTGCCAAATACCTTGGCTTTTTAAATTATTTTTCACTTTTGCTATCAGCATGTTATGTAAAAATTACCGTTTAGTTTGTTTTATTTTTGTTTATTTTGAGTTTAAAGTAAAATTTAAACTGCAATTACTTTAAATTATATTTGTTAGTTATTGATTGTTGTCTTTTACTTCAACAGCTTCAAGACTTCTTTTATATAACCTTTAAAATCACTTTTAAGGTTTAACTTTAACAAAACTTTTTTTAAATTCCATAGGAATTTTCTTAAACTTTTTATATACCACTTAATAAAAACAAACTGTATTTAAACCAATTGAAAAACAAACCTTTTTTGTTACAGCATTTGAAAATCAAGAACAAGTCAAAATTTTTTGGATATTTTTTATTTATTCTTAAGACATGTTTGTTGATTGTAATAATTGATTGATTATAATTTGTTGATATTTTCTTTAATTATTTTTACGCGCTTGTTAACACTTTAAGAAACATCAGCGTTTTTCACTATTTTAAGATATTTATTTTTTTAAATCTTGCAAAAAGAAACCGTTTGTTAATTGTCTTTCTTTATTGTCGTGTCTTTGCGCCTAAAAGCTGCAAGCTGTTGACCGCTACAATGTTCGAACATAAATGCATAACTTTAACATGTTGCTTTCATTTATCTTGGAGTCGAAGTAAAACATTCAAAGTTTAGCTGAAGACACGAGAGCACGCGAATCATATGAGAGATTTTCGCAGGTAGTCAAAAAATATGAGAGCGCTTTTGGTGTACCATTGATAAGAAAGCTTTACTGCATGCATGCAAAGGACTCTCGCTGATGCTGCATATCTGTCAATTTTGCCAACTATTTATCGAGCTTTTTCATTCACAAATAAAATTATTTTAATAATTGTCACGTTGTTTTGCTTACCTTAATGCTATAAAAGAACGGCATATTTTACTTTTAGCAAAAATGATTTTTTCAGTTTGTTTTTTTTTGAGGTCTTCTTAATCAAATCTGAAAAAATTAAATGCTGCTCTCATCTGGTTTAGAAGTTATAGGAGTCCAAAGTTGAAAAAATGGGCTCGAAAAACGTACGATATCATTGCTATATAAATATAAACAAAGCTAAGAAACAAATAATCGTTATTTCTTGACCGATTAATATCGATAAAAAAAATTACAATTTGACTTTTATTTCTTCGATCAAAAATGAAGATTTAAAATTTTACAATACTATTTCTTACTAACATTTTTGCACGGAAAAAATCATTGCATCGATCTTCATATCGTTGCATTGAATCGCTTAGTTGCTTATCATTGCACATTCGGTTTGCATCCATTTCGGAAACGACTGAGACATTGATTACAAGCAGATGATAAAGCATTTAAAATTTAACTTTTACTTATGATAGAAAAGAGAAAAGTCAAATATTAACTGTTATTTTTGATCGAAAAAATAAAAGTCAAATTTTAACTTTTATTATTGTTCGAAAAAGTAAAATTCAAATTTTAACTTTTTTTATTGATCAAAAAAATAAAAGTCAAATTTTAATTTTAATTTTTGATCGAACTAAAATCTGTCAAAAAATAACGATTATATATTTAATTTTTAAAAAAATCAGAAAAATTAAAATCATTAAAGATTATTATTTCTTAGCTAACATGCATCACATTCCTATATTCAAATATCGAATAGAATAATTCTTTCCATCTGACTTTTTGAATAAAAATTTCGAAAATAACTGTTATTTTCGGTCCCTGACCAAAAGTATAGTTTTTTTTTATTGATTTTGGACTTCCAGCTTAATACATATATCAAAACATCAGAAATTTTTCATCAATCTCAACATCACGCATGAGTATAATTTCTTTTTAAAAATTTATAATTCTAACGTTACGTATGAATATAATTACTTTGAAAATTTTTAGAAGAAAAACTTTTTAACAAAAAAAAAAAACAAACTTCAGAACCACTACAAAGTAAAAAATAATTTTAAATTACTTTTCACACTAACCCTTGGTCAAATTTGATAATTTATTTATAAATAGTATTAAATTGGAAATCTTATTATTATAATTTTTTTCTATTTTATATTATTATCATAAATATATTAATTTCTCCATGAATAAAAAGGCCTTTAAAGCCGGAGCGTTTACATTATAAAAGTCTGATTATGTAAGCGCTGACTTTAAAGGTTTTTTTATTTATGGAGAAATTAATATATTTATGACAATAACACAAAATAGAAAAAATATAATAATAAGATTTCCAATTACATACTTTATATAAATAAAAAATCAAATTTGACTAAGAATTAATGTGAAAAGTAATTTAAAATTATTTTTTACTTTGTAGTAGTTTTGAAGTTGGTTTTCTTTTTTTGTTAAAAAGTTTTGTTGTTGTTTAAGTTTAGCTCATGATAATAATCACACAAATACTTTCAGAAACTATGATTAAAATAGACTGAAAAAATAATTTTCCAAGAAATAGTTTAAGCATAATCGAGAGCTATTTTGAACAATAAAAAAATTTTTATACCAAAATTATAGCAGTACAAACTTAACATTTTTTCGAAAATTCTTTAAGGGAATTAGTTTAAATTAAGGCAAAAAATTTTTTAAATTTAAAATTTATTTTATATTTATTATTGTTGTACTTTAAATTGTATTCCCAGCAAAATTTTTGATACAAATATGACATGCATTTTAAGGAACACTGCTTCCAGAAGACATTCTATAGATCCAATTGTGATTCTTCTTCGCCATATCCAGAAGCGCTTTCAAAAGACATTCTCATAAACTACTTCTGGAAGACATTGTAACGAACTTCCGTTTTCGCCGGTGTCCAGCGTTCGTTACAGAAATTTGTAAATAAAGACCCTTTTCGCTTTGTTTTCTTTAATATTTCCTCAGTTTATTCACAATTTAAAATTGGCGTTACTCTAATGGCTTAATGGTATAGGACCTTACACACACACACCTATGCGCCGATGTTTTGACCTGAATCTTATTTCGATGTCTGATGCCCTTGAGAAGATGACGTGACGGAGCCTTATCCTTGTGACAATGTGCGTAGTTCCGGAGAAAGTGATGCGATGAAGACGAGCGACGCTAGCGTGTTTCCTGGGGCTGTGGCGTGATTGAGATAGACGACATTAGCGCGCTCCCTGGGGCTTCCTGCGCGGTTGGAGTTGTTGACGTTGCGTGGTGCTTTCTGGGATTATGTCGTAGTGGGGCTTGTCGATGTTTAGTGGCAAGTGGTCACATGTAGGGTGTTTGTTACGATCGGATGGTGGAACGTGTATCTTGCGTGTAGACTGGGATATTGTCCGCTGAGTGGTGTTACCTTGGCTTACAATATGTCTACTGGGGTGCTTACGAGGTTGGGCGTGGTGCAAAATATTAACGTTGGAATGAGACCTTAACTTTGTGGTCTCGTGCTTCATTGCATGAAGGGTTGCCTTGCATCTACAAATTGCAACTTCATTTATAAATCTATAGTAAATACTGAATTTACAAAGTTAGATCATCCGGACAAATAATCCGGTGATCAGTCAAATATAAACACTAGTCTGTTCAAATCACAATGAAAATATGTCTACTAGTGTATTTACAAGGTTGGACGTGGTGCAAAATATTAATGTTGGAATGAGACCTTGACCAACAGAAATATGTTTACTGGGGCGTTTACGAGGTGGGGCGTGGTGCAAAATATTAACGTTGGAATGAGACCTTAACCAACGAAATTATGTCTACTAGTGTATTTACAAGGTTGGACGTGGTGCAAATTATTAATGTTGGAATGAGACCTTGACCAACAGAAATATGTCTGCTGGGGTGCTTACGAGGTGGGGCGTGGTGCAAAATATTAACGTTGGAATGAGACCTTAACCAACAAAAATATGTCTACTAGTGTATTTACGAGGTTGGACGTGGTGCAAAATATTAATGTTGGAATGAGACTTTGGCCAACAAAAATATGTCTACTAATGTATTTATTAGGTTGGGCGTGGTGCAAAATATTAACGTTGGAATGAGACCTTAATCAACGAAAATATGTCTACTAGTGTATTTACTAGGTTGGGTGTGGTGCAAAATATTAATGTTGGAATGAGACCTTGACCAACAAAAATATGTCTACTATGGTATCTACTAGGTTGGGCTTGGTACAAAATATTAACGTTGGAATGAGACCTTAACCAACGAAAATATGTCTACTATAAATTTAAAGGGGTTCTAACTATGCCAGGTAACACTCACCACTTCCTAGTCACGAGCTGTTGAATGATCGACGTCCGACCACTTTAATTGCACGATGACTACTCCGATGTTGCGAACTCTATACGTCCGTTCGCTTTGGCTGCACACTGAACACGTCCGATGCCTTCAACTTCACGCTGAACAAGAGTCTAAGTTAATGCCACGACTCGCCTTTTATTGCCTTGCTCGTAGCTAATTGCCGCACTATGATGTTAAAACTGGTTCTCGCTCTCACTGTGTCGTGTGGTTGTGTATGTATGTGGCGTGATGTTAATACTTGTTTGGCTGCGACTAGTTTGTGTTGCTATGCCATAATGATCTCGGTACCAGCTGTCTGTGGCGTGATGACGCTAAAACTGGTTTTGTTTTGTCTTCTGTTGCTATGTGCGTATCATCTTGGTAGTTGCTGTATGCGATGTGATCATGCTACTTTTTCCTGTTGCTATGCGTGCATGCTGTCTCCCTTCCACTGCTTGTACTGCTATATATATGTGTGTATGGGTGAATGTGTGTGTAAAGCCTAGCATAGTGGGTAAAAAGTATAATTTAACAATGAAAAATTAAAATTAAACTACATTCTATTATAAAAATATGAAACTCTATGTTTTATGGCGAAATTCGAACACCCGCGAATTTCGTCGTTACAACATTCAAATAGCATTTAAATTCAATAAAAGTAAAAAAAATATATATATATAATTGTAATCAATATTTAAGAACTTTCCATGGGATTTTTTAAAAATCCCAACCACTTCCTACTTCTAACATTAAAATGCCGAAATGAAAATCGAGGAAAGAGATGTTTTACACCCCAACAAAACCCTAAAACGTCTCATTTCCAATACCAAAAATGCGAGAAAATTAGGAAAAGAGATATATTCCGTGGAATTTTTAAACCCCCCTCCCCTAAAAACAAAAACCATTCCATTTCATAGAATGCCTTTTTAAAGTTCTCCTAGAAAACACCTTCTAGAATCCTTTCAATGAAGGGCTCAAAGAAATCTTCAATTGAAAAAGTTCTGGAGGCACTTCTAGAGAAGACTAAGGAAAGCATTCCTTCCAATGACATGCATGTGTTAAAAGAATGCCTACTGGGTATGAAAGTGGAAGGAATGGAATTCAAGACTTAAGATAGTAGTCCATTGTGACGGATTCCAAAAAAATATATAAATTTTTTTTTACTTTTTTCGCAATAAAATTATCTTGAAAATTTACTCTAAAAGTTTCAGACCGAAACGTAAAATATTTTTAAAGTTACAGCCAAAAGAATAGAGCGCGCCATAGTGTGTATGAAAGTGCTGCAAAAACGCTAAGCACGTTTTTCTTGAAACTACGTATTCGAAACTGCGGGAAAGAACTGACTAAAAACTATTCAACCGATTTAGCTTAAAATTTACCCGTTATTTGAGACATACGTAGCGAGGTCCAGAACCTTTAAATTATACATTTTTAAATAGGTATATTAACTTTGTCACTCCGTTTGTAACGCCGATAAGGAGGCGTGGCTGGTAAAGAAAAGTACATATATTTTTGATCAGCATCACCTCCTGAGTCGATTTAGCCATGTCCGTCTACCCGTCTGTCCGTCCGTCTGTCTGCGATCACGATAACAGCCGTCATTTTATAGCACTCGTAACGAAATTTAATAAACAAGCTTTTTAATCAAAAATGGAGGTCAGTTTAAAAATGAGCCAAATCGGATGAAAATCGCGCCAACCTCCCATACAAAGTGACTTAACCAAAACGGTAAAATCTCTTTAAATTCCACAAAAACTAATCTAATGACTTCAAATTTTGCACATTAGCTTTAATCATTACCATCAACTTTAAGAATGAAATTTGTAAACATCGAATGGAAACGACATCTACATACCTCCCATACAAAGTGACTTAATTAAAACGGTTAAATCTCTCTAAATTCCACAAAAATTAATCTAATCACTTAAAATGTTGTACATAAGCTTTAACCTTTAAGATGCACCTTGAATATGAAATTTGTTAAGTCGAATAAAAATAACGTCTACCTCCCACACAAAGTGAGTTTACCAAAACGGTAAAATCTCTTTCAATTCCGCAAAAATTAATCTAATAACTTCAAACTCTGCACATAAGCTTAAACAATTACATATTAATTGTTTTAATTAATTAAAATATAAAATTTGGAAAAATTTAAATAAAACCACGGCTACCTCCCATACAAATTGAGGTTACTAAAACGGTTACCAAATCTTTTTAAATCTCACAAAGATTAATCTAGTTACTTCAAATTTTACACGTATGAAATTTGTTAAAGTCAAATACATAACAATCACGTCTACCTCCTATACAAAGTGAGTTTACCAAAAGAGTAAAATCTCTTCCAATTCCACAAAAATTAATCTAATGACTTTAAATTTTGTACACAGGCCTTAATAATTCAAATCTACTTTAAGTATAAAATTTTAAAAAATCTAATGAAAACCACGGCTACCTCCCATACAAAGTGAGGTTACCAATACTGTAAAATCTCTTTAAATTCCACAAAAACTAATCTAATGACTACAAATATTGCACATTAGCTTTAACTATTAACATCAACTTTGAGAATAAAATTTTTAAAAATCGGGTGGAGTGGTTTCCTCCCATACAAAATGATTTAATTAAAACGGTAAAATCTCTCTAAATTCCATACAAATTAATCTAATAATTTAAATAATTTTAAAGTTTGCACATATGCTTTAACCTTTAAGATGCACTTTGAATATGAAATTTGTTTAACCCATTAATGCTCACTACCAGAACCCGTTGAGTTTAGCTTTTGAAATTTACAGTATTAATTTGTATTAATATTAAACCAAAACTCCAAAGTTTAAAAAAATCAAAGGATTTATGTGTGACGAAGCGTATGATCATAAATGCAAAAGGGTGTCTGTAAGTAGTAGACATGTGTTACGCTGCGCTGAGTTGCGCTATTGAGTTAAAGCAATTGAATGTGTTACTGCGCTGATACACTTGTTTTAAAAAAAATAACCCAATGGCGGTAATACAAATGACATGCTTAAAGAAAAATGATAACATTTTTATACAGCAAACAAAAATTGCACAAGTTGTACGGCGCTTCAAACATAGCTATAGAATGTTCGAGGCAAAAGTTTCTTTCTTATTTAAAGATGAAAAAGTGGTTGCGGGGAAAATGTTGTTAAGCATGAGTACTTAAAATGCATTTGATTGTTATGTTTAGCAACGCTACTTTTTGTTATTCCGCTAAAGCAGAATTTTGCGTTAATAGTTAAAAAATAACTCACCGCATTCAACAAATTGACCACACAACACAATGCGCTATACAATTCAAAACAGACTGCGCTGATTGAGTATTTTAAGCTACATCATGGCGCAGTTGCGTTAACGCATTACGCTGATACAGTAAATGCGCTTGGGTTGGTGTATCAGCGCAGCGTTTTTTGCTGCGTTACCCATGTCTAGTAAGTAGAGAAATAAAAAAAATTAAAAAAAAAATTGGAAAAATTATAAATTTTAATATACTCATTCCGTAGCGTAGGCGTTCAACTTTAACCTAATGCCATTTTTTAATTATGTTTTCTTTTTTCTTGATGTTTATAAAACAAAATAAATCACCTAAGTGACATTTTTAATTTTTTAAAAATACTGCACAAACTGGAGCCAAAAAAGTAAATAAAAAGGCTTCAAATGTCAATTATATAACTTTTTATTGAAAAAGCATACTTTTGGCTTTCTCACACTTTTGGAAGCAAAAGTTTTACAGTGGCTGCGGATTTTTTAAAAAAATTTTTGAAAAATGCTTTTATCGCACATGATATATCGTACGTTGTCATTAATTTGTTAAGTCGAATAAAAATAGCGTCTACCTCCAATACAAAGTGAGTGTACCAAAATGATAAAATCTCTTTCAATTTCGCAAAAAATAATCTAGTGACTTCAAATTTTGCACATAAGCTTAAAAAGTTAATATGTACTTTAAGTATAAAACTTGGAAAAATCAAATGAAAATCACGCCTACCTCCCATACAAAGTGAGGTTACCAAAACGGTAAAATCTCTTTAAATCACACAAAAATTAATCTAGTTACTTCAAATTTTGCACGTTTGAAATTTGTAACGATGTTTAAAATTTTAAAAAAAACTGACTATACTAAATAACGTAATCATAATAGCTACATATTTTTAAATTACAAAAAAATTATTGTTTGAACTTTAACACAAAAGCTTTAATAAAAAAAAAGGACTGTGAGCTTAAAATGTGAAATATTTGAAAAAAAAACCGCGACCAATAAAAGTTAAATCATCAAAATATTACAACACTCAAGACTTCAAATAATTTAAAATACGGCAGTGGAAGTCTTCACTCTCTCATCTCAAGTCTTAATCTTGATATCAAGTGTTAATTAGTATTTATTTAATCCTTTAAATGTTTTAAAGAAAATAACAAGTTTTTGACTTTCATGGTAAAAATTTTTTTGTGATTTTTATGTGTAAATATATTTATGTTACGTAAATTCAATTTTTAGCCCCGTTAAAGGCCCACATAGTGAGCCGAAATATAGGAAAATAAAAATAAAAATTTTTAATTTTTTGTCTTTTTATGCGTCCACTGCACAGTTTATTATAGCAACAAACGACAGAAGGCCTAAACAATATCAACATAATTAAAAACAAATTAATGTAAAATTAAGTAAATTAATTATTTGTACACTTAACCCATTAACCGCGGGTGGGGTATTTTCTTACCCATATAAATGCTTCTGCAGAATTGATCATATCTCAGGATTGGTAACAGCTAAATTTTTAATTTTTTGCTTTTTGCTTAAAGGTATTATATACGTGTAAAAAGAGAAAAACAGTAGCTTGTTTTCAAACATTTTTTTGAGGTACAAGGAGTTATATTTTTTAAATTTATACGGGTTACTGTACAAAAAAACAACTTTAATAATTTTTTTTAGCAGTTTTCTGGCTTTTATAGAGGTCGCTAAAAATTAAATTGCAAAAATAAACATCCAAAACTGTTCGATGGATATGGCCCTTCCCATGTATTTGACACAAACAAATGAGATGTCATTTTAAAGTATAGTCAATAATTGTGCATCCCACCTACGAACGACTCCCGGGGGGTTTTTTGATATTATGGTGAAAGTTTGAGTAAAAAGTTTTTAAAAAATAGATTTTTACACGCTTTTTTGTCAATTTAAAAATAATAAAAGGAAATAGATACTTGCATTTAGGTGAGATGCTTAAAGGACAAAATAAGGAACAAAATGCAATAAAATTCATTGAAATTGAAGCAATAAATTTTGAGTTATCTATCGAACAGTTTTGGATGATTTTTTTTTTCAATTTCATTTTCAGCCAGAATATTGCAAAAAATATATTTTTATAAAGTATATTTTATGTACAATAACCTGTATAAATTTCAACCTGTAAAAAAAATATAGCAACTCCTTGTACCTCAAAAAAAATGTTTGAAAGCAAGCTGCTGTTTCCCATTTTTACTCGTATATTATACCTCCCACCCAGCATTTGGAAGATTGTTTTGTAGAGAACCAGCTAAACGAGTCTTTTTCGAGCCCGCTTAGTGATCTACAAAAACAAAATACATGTCGTTTGCGGAAGCATATTTTGCTCCTCACAGTTGATCAAAAACTAACTGCTTGTTTGACTCGAAAATGAGTAATTTTTTAAAATTTTTTTAGTATTTTCGGGATTAAAAAAGACTCGAAAAAGACTCGTCAAGAAGAGTCGCGCGTAGGGTACCATTTTCTCCCGAACAAAGAGTCTTTTCTGATCAGAAAGTGAGCGCACTTTCGACTGTCACCATCGCAGAGAAGAGTCGAAAACGACTCCTTTATGTTCAAAAATTTCAAAAATTTCAAAAAATGCTGGGTGAGCTTAAGAACAAAAAGAAAAGAGCTATAAATTGTTTTCAGAGCGTGTCAAGAAATTTTTGCGTTAACAACTACATTTTAAAAGTCAAAAGAGATATAGTTTAAAAATCAGAAAATTTGTACGACTATCATTTGTAAAAAAGCTTGTTTTCAAAAAGTATTAGCAAAAGGAACTTGAGCCCATTTAGAACTCATTAACGCCACACAGTGCGCTTTTTTACTTTTAGGATGATATTTGGGTTTTTTTTTAAATTTTATAAAAATTAATAATATAAAATAATATAAAATATAATATATCCTATTATTTCAAATTTTATCATTTTGAAATTCTGACGACGGATTCGGATTCAGCGACCCATTTTTGGTGTACCATTTTATTTTGCCAGCCCCGAATTCATAAAACTACAAAAAATAAAGGTGGCAACCCTATCCACCATCTTGAATTTTAAAATTCTGACTTTAGATTCGAAATCAGCGACCCCTTAACGCTAATAAATGACGTTTAAAACTCTTAAAAAGACATATTAATAGGTGGCAGCATTATTTTTTCAAAATTTTATAATTTTGAAATTCTGACGACGGATTCAGATTCAGCGACCCATTTTTGGTGTACCATTTTTTTCCAGCCCCGAATTCATAAAACTACAAAAAATAAAGATGGCAACCCTATCCACCAGCTTGAATTTTAAAATTGACCTTAGATTCGAAATCAGCGACCCCTTAACACTGATAAATGATGTTTAAAACTTTTAAAAATACATATTATTAGGTGGCAGCCCTATTATTTCAAAATTTTATAATTTCGAAATTCTGACGACGGATTCGGATTCAGCGACCCATTTTTGGTGTACCATTTTTTTTTGCCAGCCCCGAATTCATAAAACTACAAAAAATAAAGGTGGCAGCCCTATCCACCATCTTGAATTTTAAAATTCTAACCTTAGATTCGAAATCAAATCCGTTGTCAGAATTTCAAAATTACAAGAATTCGCAAAAATAAAAAAAAATCTAGGTGGCAACTCTATCCGCCATCTTAAATTTTAAAGATTGACAGCATCTTCGAAATCATTTACCCTAAAACTTCACACCACGGAGTCCACAGAATCCTTGTGCTTAAGCTCTCTCTAAAGAAGCTCATTGAATTTTTTGGATACTTGCTGTAACTCAATAATTTGGATACTTGCGAGCTTACAAGCTTTTGCCGAAGGCATCAAGCTTTCCTTTACTTGAAACTTCGTGCCGTTCGCTTGTAAGCTAGAATACGTGCAAGCTGTGCGTGGGCTTATTTATATTCAATTACAAGCTATACTTGGTTCAAAATTATTAAGCTCAAGCTAGCTTGAACTTGTATTTTAAGCAAGCGCTTGAAATAGACTTCAAGCAGACTTGTGCAGTTCTCTGATAACTATCATAAAATATCGTACTTCTACCTTCTGTTTCTGTAAAAACCTGCTATTAAGAAAAACCACTTAATTTTGAAAACTTTTAAAAATCAAATTTTGGCCTAAAATGCATTGATTTCCAAGACAGTTTGTAGGTACTCTTAAATTTAAAGCAAAATAAAATAGAACTCATAATTTAAAACAAATTGTGACCTTATTTTGTATTAGCAACCATTTTTAAATTTTTTTTTTTGAAATTTCGTTAATTTGGTAATATTGTTTTTAAGGAGATATATCTTAAAATCATCCGATTGGAAATATTTTTAGCATTACGATTAAGTCAAGTTAAATAAACTAAATTTATTCTTTAAAAACATATATAAGCACTTTTGTGCGGGTTTGTTTTAATTAACAAAAATATAGTTTGTATGGGAGGTAGGCGATGCAGTTGAGCAAGAATTTTTAGTGCTGTTACCAGAGAACTGTACAAGCCTACTTGAAGTCTGTTTCAAGTACTTGCTTAAATTACGAGTTCAAGCTAGCTTGAGCTTGATAATTTTGAATCCAGTATAGCTTGTATTGAATATAAATAAGCCAACTACAGCTTGCGACTTGCAAGTATGCTAGCTTACAAGCGAACGGCATGAAGTTTCAAGTAAAGGAAAGCTTGATGCCTTCGGAAAAAAGCTTGAAATTGAAGGCAAGTATCCAATTAAAGCAATAATCCAAAAAATTCCATAAGCTTGTGTAGGAAAAGCTTAAGCGTATTATGACTTTTAAGGGTTCTGTGGACTCCGTGGTTGGCAGTTTTAGGGGGTAGATGATTTTGGATCTGATGTCAGAATTTAAAATTCAAGATGGCAGATAGAGTTGCCACCTTGATTTTTGGGTATTTTTGCGAATTCTTTTCATTTTGAAATTCTGACAACGGATTTGATTTCGAATATAATGTTACAGTTTTAAAATTTAAGATAGAGGTTAGGGTTGCCACCTACATTTTTACCACAGTATTACCACCTAATAATATGTATTTTTAAGAGTTTTAAACATAATTTAACAGTGTTAGGGAGTCACTGATTTCGAATCTGAAGTCAGAATTTTAAAATTCAAGATGGTGAATAGGGTTGCCACCTTAATTTTTTGTATTTTTGTGAATTCGGGGCTGGCAAAAAAAGGGTAAACCAAAAATGGGTCGCTGAATCCGAATCCAAGGTCAGAATTTCAAAATTATAAAATTTTGAAATAATAGGGTTGCTTTTTCTTTTGAAAATACATATTATTTGGTGGCAACTCTATTATTATAAAATTTTATAATTTTGAAATTCTGACAACGGATTCGGATCAGCGACCCATTTTTACCCTTTAGTTCGCGCCAGCTCCGAATTAGGAAAAATAAAAAATTAAGGTGGCAACCCTTTCCATCTTCTTGAATTTTAAAATTCTGACTTCAGATTCGAAATCAGTGACCTCTTACACTGATAAATGATATTTAAAACTCCTAAAAATACATATTATTAGGTGGCAACCCTATTATTTCAAAATTTTATAATTTTGAAATTCTGACCTCGGATTCGGATTCAGCGACCCATTTTTGGTTCACCATTTTTTAGTTTGCCAGCCCCGAATTCATAAAAATACAAAAAATTAAGGTAGCAACGCTATCCACCATCTTGAATTATAAAATTCTAACTTCAGATTCGAAATCAGTGACTCCCTAACTCTGTTAAATAATGTTTAAAACTCTTAAAAATACATATTATTAGGTGGCAATACTGTGGTAAAAATTTAGGTGGCAACCCTAACCTCCATCTTAAATTTTAAAACTGTGACATTATATCCGAAATCAAATCCGTTGTCAGAATTTCAAAATTACAAGAATTCGGAAAAATACAAAAAAATCTAGGTGGCAACTCTATCCGCCATTTTAAATTTTAAATTTTGACATCAGATTCAAAATCATCTGCCCCTAAAACCCCCAACCACGAAGTCCACAGAATCCTTAAAAATCCTATTACGCTTAAGCTCTCTCTACACAAGCTCATTGAATTTTTGGGATACTTACTTTAAATTCAATTAATTGGATACTTGCGAGCTTACAAGCTTTTGCCGATCGTTTCAAGCTTTTCAAGTTTCTGCCCGACAAAGTTAGTTTAAACAAGCCAAGCCAATGAGCAAGCATGAATATGACTTGTATCTGTTTGGTATTTTTGCAAGCTGGCTAAAGCTTGCTTTTTCAAGTTTGAATACATACTTGAATTCAAGTACTTGAAAAGGCTTGAACTTCAAGTAAGCTTGTGCAGTTCTCTGGTTGTTACTTAATTTAGGCTAAAACTCATTTGTACAAAATTTCATGGCTCTAGCTTTTATAGTTTCTGAGATAATGCTTATGTCATCCTAAAATCGAAAAAAGCGCACTGTGCGCCGCTTTGGTATTATTATACCCAAGTCATATCTCGACTACGGTGAAAGATACAAAGTTGAAATTTGATGTGGTAGTTCCTGTGAGCAATAAAAGAAAGCACATGAAATTTTAAAAAATCGTACGAAGCATTTGTGAGCCGCGGTTAATGGGTTAAAGACACCAATAAAAATATATTAAAATTTCAAAAGGATCGCATTTTATTTTCTTATTTAAAAAAATTAATGACATTACGTAAAAATTTCGATCATCACACTACACTACTAAATACCTTAACTGAGCACAGTAACTTTAAACGCGTTTTTCTCGAAACTACTTTTACACAAAGAACCACACTACTGCAAGCAAACTAATCTATCGACTTTAATATTTTTTTTTTTAATTATTTTTACGGTAAAAAATTTAACACAGAAAAATATTTATAAAAATTTGGAAAACATTTTGGAATTTCATCGGGTGAAAAAAATTACAAAAATTGGTAAAAATAAAAATTAAATTTTTTCAAATTTGCACTGCAAATATAGTTTTCATTTTTAAGTTACAGCTTTGCCAAGCTACCAGTTCTTGGTTTGAGGGTAGAAAATCATCTAAAATTTAAAAAATTAAACGTTTGCGGTTTTGGTGCGCCTCGCATCATTCCCAAAAATTTTCCGAAATATATTTTCATACCCAAAGGAGCATTTCTAAAGAGAAGTTACAACCCATATCTAAAAAAACCCCTTCATACAACTAGGAAGCAACGTTATGTACATTAAGGCGCTCTCAAAAGTGAAGTGGAAGAAACAAAAGTTGTCCGGGTCACTTCCTCAATATAAGCTTTGGTTTATTTGATGGATGATTCCCCAAATATTTCGGCTCTAGCGATAGCTGTCAGTAAGCTAGAATGGTTCACAAATCCTCTTAAAATCCCGTTTTGTATGGATAATTTTTTGCCATCATATTTTTAGTAAAAAAAATTCTCACATATAGTGTAAATTGAAGAATTACAGAGTTTTGCATCAAAATTTTTTGGAAATTTGCCTTAACACAAAAGATATTAAGTTATTTGCTGGAATTTTTTTTTTAAATTTTTATTAAAATATGTATTGAAATCGTCTAGATGGAAAATGCGTCTTTTAGTGAATTTAAAAGATTCAATAATATCACACAAAATAAGAAATATATAAATGACTTTAATGTATATAAAAATGTTAGAAGTGGATTTTAGCACAGTTTTTAATAGTAGTCACTCATGACTTGTTCGTGACTTTCGGTTTTGCAGTTGAGGACTTGAGGTTTTCGAGAACACACCACCATCACTATTTTAAAGCTGTCAACATTTTTCAATGCACAACTGTTCAAGTCCTCAAGTTTAAAGCAAAAGTAGAAAAGCACTTGTGTAGATTTTTCCATACATTTTGTTTTTGTAAAGTGCACAAGTCCTCAACTGCACAGGCAAGTGCTCTGAATCGTGAATACCCCTAGTATATTTTTTAACTTTGAGTTGTATAATAGAATAGTTAATTTTAAAAAATATTATTAAAGAAAAAAAATGCGGTTCGTTTCAGGCGAGTTCAATTAAAAAAATACAAATCAATTATCGACCAAAATCAAAGTGAAAGAGCATTTATTTATTTTTTTTGCGCGAAGAAAATAATTACAAATGGTCTTTCGGTCTATCTAAATTTTATCGAAATATAACGGATCTTTAATGCGATAGACTGAAAAATACGTTACATTCAAAGCAGGTGACTGGGCCGAACTTTTTTCCATCTCCTCATGCAAATGTGCTCTAAAAGTAAGAGTGCTTTGCAGTGGCGTAGATAGCTATTTGCAATGGAGGGGAATTAAATTTATTTTCGTGACAAACATACATACAAAAACGTTTATGTTAATCATAATAAAAGGAAGAATTTTTATAAAAAAGTTTACGATAATATTTTACTTTTATTTTTATACTTTTTGTTGTTTTTGTAAAGCAAAAAAATCCAGTCTGCGTGGATTCCTTGTTAGTTCATCAGTGACTCTTCAGCCTTTATAACTATGTCTCGATTAATCGCGTGTGCTGTCACACCATTTAAACGGACCTATATTGAAAAAATATAAGTAATTATTATTCTGTTTTAAACACATATACAGCCCAATTCTGAATGATTTTTCCCGGGGAATTGGAAAAGGGAGTTTTAATTTTTATGATAAAGTTATGATAAAAACATTCTGAAAATTTTTAATGCCAATTTGTTCATCAACTGTCAATACTCATGAGTGTAAACAAAAAAATGTGATATCTTTATCCGCTATCTTAAAAATTAATACTCCCTTTTCCAATTCCCCGGGAAAAATCATTCAGAATTGGGCTGATAGAGAACTAACTTTTTTTATAGAGTTTCTTTGGAGTTTTTATCCTCTTTCAAAGCCGAGAAGGTACGTTTAGTTGTGCTTGTGGACACTGGCAGTGTAGCTTCAATTTTAAAAAGTACGTATAAATTGGAAAAGTATATGGGAAGTTATCTAATGCTTCTAGGGCATTTAAAGGACGAATGGAACCTCTTTGGTTCTGGTTTGCTATTAATTATATGAAATTTAATTTCTTACTCAAGTATAGTACACCATTGATATATCTGAAGTTTTTGTATATTGCAAATATTTATTTATTTTTAAAAATTCGATACAAAAAATAAAATCATAGTTATTTAGGTTTTTAAATAACTGAAAAGGCCGAGTTTTGTTGTTTTTTTTTCTTTTTGTTGTCAAAATCAATTAAAAAAAGTTCAAGAGCATAGCATAGAAAATTTGCTTGATAACAGCAACTAATTCGAATTAAATTAGAGCAAAAATACATGAACGTGTAACAAAATTGCGACTATTAACAAGATATTGAATTTAAAAAGAATAGAGAGCGAAAAACAAGTCAAAAAAGTTAAATAAGAAAGCTTGTAACAAGTACAGCTCTAGGTGTTTGTAACAATATCGAAATTACTTAACTAATTAATTAATTACTATAGAAATCAATTAATAAATAGATACAGAGAACATTATACTTAAAGTTACGTATACAAAAATTGTAAAAAATTCAAAGCAATTGAAGAGAATTCGGCGTCTTATTTTTTTTTAAATACTGATCTTTTTGTTTTCGTTTGGGTTACTTTAGCATTGCTAAAGTGGAGATGGTTAGGATTTAAAAATGTGGTCAGTGGCAATTGTGAGTAAATGTTAAATGATTTATGTATGAATATAATACTTGTCCCTATCCCGAAGTATTTTTCGGATTCTGTACATGAAATAATAGTGTTGAATAAAGTGTCGAAGATGAAATAAAGAATATTAATTTTTTCCCCCCTTCAATACTTTGCTATTATATTCTGTGCAGTTAATCAATTTGAAGCAGTTTCTCCATCGGTATTGGTTGAATTATGCATTTCTGTTTTGGGACTGCGTCCAGCCATCTTTGTTCCATATGCTTTCATGCGTGCCTCATGTTCTAACTTTATGTGCCTCATACGTGTTTCATGCTCCTCACGCTGTTGCTGCAATTTCTGCTCTTCCTGCTTGCGATAATAGCTTAGCTTCAACTCTTGATCCATCTGCTGTTGGCGTAGTTTTTGTTCGTGCTCACGACGCACATAATCCATTTCGGCCAAGCGCGCACGTTTCATCAATTCAAATAATTCTTTTTTGTATGACTCATCAGCACCAACAGCAGTGGCTGCACTGAGCAAAGCTGTGGTGGGAGTCAATGTCAAGTCCAACGATTGCACCGACTGAAAACACATTTGCATAAGTTCATGTATGTATTTCAATTAATAAAATTTACATTTTGACTCCTCTGCCGCTTGGGCTTGTTGGTTTGTTGCATTTGTAGCGGTTGCTGCAGCTTAACTGTTGCAGTCTTTTTCTTACTGCTGTTAGTGTTGATGTTGGTGTTGTTGCGCATAGGCGTAACATGATGTTGAGACTCATTTTGTGATTCTGCCGAGTGTGGTGGCGAAGGCAAGGTCACTGCTGAAGCCTGTGTATGTAACGAGGACTCATCGTTAGCAGTGGGCAAAGCCGCTAAAGGCATGTCTTCATCAATGTCTTGCAGTTCGAGATCCTCTTTCTTGACGGACCCAGCTGTAGGTGCGCGAGTTTGGCTTCGCGTCGCCACTGGCTCTTTCTGCATTTCTTCCATGAAGTCTAGTAGGTCCATTCCATCAGCCACTGGCGACTTTGGATGTTTATTTTGATATTCCCGCTTGGCAGTATTCTTCATGCTACGCCATTGAACTTGTATCTGCTCCAACGAACGGTGGCGAAAGTTCAATGCATTAAACCTGTATGAAAAAAAAACAAACAAGTAAAACCAAAAATAGCACTTATTTGCTATTACGCACTGTTTTGTTATTTGCAGCCATGCCAAGCGCTTCGCTTTGATGCTCTTTGCATCCACATTTCGGTTCTCTACATAGTCCACCTTCGGCTTTATAACCTCCAATAGCAGACCCTGCGTACCAATGCATAGCTTTGAGGAAAATGTTACTTTATTAGTTAAGAGCACGCTGCTCACCCTTTCCGCTTCCTCCCAGTTTAGGGAACGCTTCTTTCTTGTTTGTTTCTTCTTTTTCCCATCCGCTGCCTCCTCTTCGTCCAGAACTTCCGGCAACTCCTCATCGTCGTTGGCTTCCAATGGTTCTGTGGCGCTGGTGTCCTCTTCTTGCATTTTCAAAATTGGCAAAATGTTTCCATTCAATTGTTCCAATTTCATTTTAGTATGTTTCCGTTGTGCTTCTGTGATTTTTGCAATTTTTCTTTTAATTTTTCTGCTTGGAGATTTTGTTTATATGTGATTTAGCAGCGCGAAATGTTTTCAAAAAGGAAAAAACATCTAATTGGCAGCTGTCAATATTTTTTAGTGCAACAAATCGTGAAGCACAGAAAACTGCACGAAAAAGTGCTGCCAAACAATAAGGAATTGACGAAGTGTTTATAGAGTGTGCCAAACAGGAACTTCATGATAAAATGCTGTCTGCGAGAATGATGAAGTGCAGGCAGTGATGGTTGCGTATATTATATTATATGATTTATTCTAAGAGTATGGTTTTTAAAATTGTAGTGTGTTACTCTGTTTATTATTTTAAGTATGTTACTGGCTTTATTATTTTACGTGTGTTACTGTCATTATTATTTGAAATGTGTTAAGGAACTTTTGAGAGAAATTTGGCAACATGGAAAAAAAAATGGAAAACGGGCTGAATTACAGCATCCGTGATCGAGCAAAATTGTACAAGATCGATAGGTACTTGTCTCGTCGTGCCCATCGTAATTTTGCTCGATAATGCCGTGGTTATGCTAGCCAAACATGTTCGGTGTTCATTTTTGTTAATTTGTTCTCTTCGCTGAAATGTTTGTTTGGTGGTTATGCTATGATTGGTGGCACAGTTGCATTATATGTAATAGTATGTCAAAACACAAAAAAGCACAACCCTAATTTGCATTTTTGTACTTAAAATTAACGAATTAAAATATACGAACTGATATTACTTACTCTGAATTTTTATTATAATATCTTAAACAAAATGGTTTGCATATATCTGACATGCTAGCTAGCTGTTTATGTTAAGGGTTACTTGAAGACACAATCAACTTCACTTTTTAATACTTTTACCTCCTTTTTTGATGCTATTATTCAAAATGACTACAGCCAACACTGGAAAGTTCGGCATGTTTGGCGTTTCAATCAGCAATCAAAATGTTCGGTCCGAGAGCGGGAAAATGAATATGAGAAAAAGTTAATTTCTTCATTTTATACGTGAAACAATAACAACAAAAAATGTTCGGCAATCATGTTTGGCTAGCATAACCACGGCATAACGGGTGCTGTAATTCGACCCCAGAGGAACTGAGGGGGTTCTTTTTCAAAATTTTAACTGTTAAGTCACGTGTGAAAAGAAAAATATAAAATCATATTTAATTTATTAAATCCTTGCCTTAATCATTTTAATATGAAGAATTTTCTGGCTTAGGCCTTTTCCACACTTGGTCAACGCAATTCCAACGCAACTTCAACGCAACAGCGAAAACGTTGATAAGCAATGCAACTATAAGACGAATGCTTTCAGACTTGCCTCAAAAGTCATGCAACATGTGTAAGTTTATAATTATATAATTACTCATGTTAATGAACTTCTTGCACTAATTTAATATTTAACACTTGCTCATACACCCTGCAAACTATTTCCTCTTCTTTTAGATTATATTAATGAAAAAAGGAACTAATTAACTTATTCACCTTGATTAATATATAGAAAAATAATTGAATTCACAAAACAAACAAACTGAGGCAACAAGTCGCTGATGAAAATTGCGGAGAGCCGCGTTGCGTTGAACAGGTTGAGAACGTGTCGAGAACTTGTTGCGTGCAAGTTGCTTAATTTGAAGGTTCCGGTATAAATACACAGGCTAGCAACTTGAGTTCGAGTTGCGATGACCAAGTGTGGAAAAGGCCTTATGCTTACCATTACTACGTTTCCATGGCGAGTTGAGTTGGGATTACTAGGGATTAACTCCCCATGGAAACGCGAGTTGAGTTGAACTTCGTTAAATCCACAAAACTCCACGAAACTTGTTAAAATTAGCTGATTCTATCTGTCAAAGCAAATAAGTTCATTTATCACAAGAAATGGCGAGTGGAAGAGTTTTTTGGAGTGCTGCAGAAACTTTGCTGTATTTAAAGATGAAATATTTAGAGAAAAGAAAATTCTTGACATAATGGATGGAAAACAATTTAGAAGAAGTGAAATATGTAAAATTGTCGAAAGTGAGTTTAAGAAAAGGGACATCGTAAATAAAAATATTGTGCATATTGAGCACAAGTGGAAAAACCTAAAAAAAATTGACGATTGCAACTCGACTCGATGTTGTACATGGAAACACTTTCGAGCTTGAAACGCCATTTTGTCAACTTGAGGAAAACCCAACTCAGACTCAATTCGCCATGGAAACGTAGTAATTGAGTCGATTTGGACTTCGGCCATTCTTTTCGCCATTTTTTCGTAGTATAAATGTGTGCGTTCAGAAGGTGCAAAATTTACTAAACATGTTAAGTCTTTGATCAATGTTAGTTTCCGCTACTTTGTGTGCGGTTCGTTACATTTTAGGTCAGCGCAGTGGTAGAAATAAAATAAAATAACAAATAATCAATAAAACCTCGATCAACTGATTTATATTCTGAGCGCATCCAAACAAAGAGCCTGAACAGAATCAAAAATCGTTGCGACCGACGATTGAAATAGAATAGATTCTAAGTCTGCGATTTATCGTTGTACATTTTTCATGTATTTTCCAACAACAAATCGTCAGCCGCATCGATTTTTGATTCTGTTCAGGCTCTAACTCAGTTAAATCTAACAAGTTTCGTGGATTTAACGAAATTCAACTCAACTTGCGTTTCCATGGAAATTTAATCTCGAGTCAACCCCGACTTAACTCGCCATGGAAACGTAGTACATGACACTCTCGATATAGCTCTTATCCATGGTATAAGCATTATCATGCTATTATCAACATGACAACAGAACACCATCCATCCATCAAAAATCAAAACTAATTTTATAATTTTTTTCGACGACAATGCTACCATTAGTCCTAACCAAAATAGACGAGTCGCTACGTAACGAGTGAAGACGAAAATGTTTGCATAAATACAATTCAATGTTGCTGTTCAAAATAGACACACGTCAACTCATCGAAACTGAACGAAACTGTTTGGCAAAACGTTTTGTTCCGTAAAGCGTCGCGACAGGCGACGAGCACCAAATGTCACTTTTAATTTACATGTAATTCTTATGGGAAGAATACTTGGAGACTTTTACGACGACTTTGTCGCGGCATTGAATGCCGTTGTCGCTAGCTTCAATTTAATTCTAATTTGACACGAGACAAAAGGAAATTTCTTCCATTGTACTCATTTGTCATTGTTTCGTGCTACAAATGATACATATTAAATTAATAGAATCAAATGTTAAAAACATTTGCTGCTTAAGTTTGTTGCTGTCGCATTTATTAAAATCAAGTCGCACAACATATCTCTACAACGACAGAATGGAGACATGTCGCTAGTCGCTTGTTGTGCTGAATATGTTCAGGACTTAAGAACCGACCTTGTAGCGTCTCAACTCATTAAGAACACTCTGTTCGCAATTGATCAGCTGTTTGAGCCGAGTTAAGGAAATCGTTTAATTTTTGGGTTAAATGTAAAAACAGACGAAACGATTGCAGACATTTGGCAAGTTGCAATCGTCTCGTTTTGTCTATTTTGGTCGGGGCTATTGATGGCGTCTTGATTTGGCGTTTTCACATTTATCGACACGACTACGAAAGAGAATGCTTTCACACTCGCCGACATGTCGGTATCGTATCGTTGTAGACAGCTGCATTCCCGTGGTTCTTGTTCTAGAGCGCCGCTCTATTTTAAGCTGCGTTTCCATGTGATCTTTTCGTATCTTATCTTATCTTATTTTTAGTTAGAAAGAAATAGCATGCGAGCCCTACCTTATGGCGTTTACAAATGTGAGTGTGAAACCGACTTACTTTTTCTATTTTTATAGCATGTGATATCCCCTGTGATTTCATGAGATACTAGATAGAAAAATTCAACTTTCTGAATTTTTCCTATAAAAGTGTATCTATCACTTGCTATAAATTAGGCAGTCATTTTAAAACCATTGACAGCTCGTAAAAAAATTTTTGCTAGTGTCAGTGTAAACAGACTGATTGCAGCAGCTTGTAATGAAAATAGAAATTTCAATGCAAGCAGCAGCTGCTGGCTGAGCATTTATTTTTGGTAATGTTTGAACTGAATAATTTAAATTGATTTTCAATGAATTAAAATTTGTTTCTTTTATTAGATAAAATTTGTGCGTGTGTTAGAAGCCATTAAAGATCGTTATCATTCTCTGATTCAGCCTGGACATTAGTTGCAATTTTTGACTCTCCAGTGCCAACAACATAAATTTGGTCTTTGAATATGCTGTCAGTGATTAAAAGTCTTGCAACAAAAGCTGTTAATGATATTAAAGCTAAATTGATGCCCTGCTGTAATGACAACTAGAGCCTTTTATACTCTCTACCAGTGCTGCTGAAATGTTTCAAGAGAGTTTTAAATGCAAGCTTCATACAAATATATATATTTCATATTCTAGGATTTTGTTTGCACATCAAGCTACAGGATTGCTCAAGAACAAACATTTCATCAACGGTATGGATGTGCTTGATGTCGGCTGCAACACCTTGATACTACCTATATTTGGTGAGTAAGCAGGGGGCCGATATTATTTAGGACGAAGTTAAGTTAGAAGTTGGTGACCTTGTAAGTGGTACTTTGCAATGTAGACGCAGCTCTAATAATGATCGATTGCTGGATGTAACAATGAGGTCTTTGGAAAAAAATAGAAATATTATTTGGAATAATACAAATGGAATTTTATTTTGAATCTGAATTTATCGAGTTTCAGGTAGAAATATTGAGTTTATGAGATAATTAAAAAAAAATTATAATTTTATATCAAGTCAAATCGAAAGCATAGAATTTTATAAACGAAATTTTTTATGTTCCGCTTGAAAACTTAAGCAGTTCCGCTCTCGAACTGTCTCCGCTGGTATCTCTGCCTTTTCATCATTATTAACATTCTCGGCCATTTGCCAAACTTGCAATATATTGTCTTCCGACTCTGAGCAAATAATCCTTGGCTTTTTTGGATTCTCCAAGAAATCCGATGTTTTAGCAGTGTGCCCATTATACATGAAAAGCAATTCGGGTGGTCCATCTTCAGCATCTTCGGTGATTTGTTCTTTACGAATTTTTGACAAATGCCAACCATGCAAATGACAGTCAGAATAGATAGAATCGTTTCGTTATAAGGTGATCACTGAACTTGGAAAATTTTATCCTTATGCTATTTGAATGAGTGCAGTTTTAGCTTGAGATTATGTAGATCCCAAAGTGCCACAGTTTTATCAGCAGATCCTGTTGTCAAAATGAACTAAGAGTAGGGATTCCATGGTAGGGATTAAAAGTCAAACAATTGAGCTCGGCTGTGTGCGCATCTACTGTATGCGAGGGCTTCGAATTATTGTAGTTACGAGTATCCCAAATCTTAAGTCATTTATCAGCAACTGGACCGAATATAATAAATTAAGACTGAATTTATTATATTATTCAAAAACAATGAAAAATGTTCACATATGTCAAACTTGCTATAAACTTAACCACATATATTTATCTCGCTTTTATAGCAAAAAATTTGTAATATGGGATACTGGAGGATAGTAGAAGATCACATGGAAATGCGGCTTTATACACAAAACAAAAACAAAAATTAGAACCAGCTCGATTTCTGGTTCTATGAGGCTCTTCAGACTTGCCTCAAATGAGGAGACTCACTTGCCTCATTTTGACGTCTACAGGCAAAGGGAAAAGCGAGAAGGTGACATGTAACGTAAGGCAAGAATTTTTAAAATGTTAAAAACTTTGCAACTCAGTTTGACGTACGTCAGGGTGAAATTGGTTATGTTGAAATTTTGTATCTTTTTAGTTTGTTCTGGAGCGAATTAATCTTATTTATTCATTGTTGTTTGCAAATTAATATTTAAATTGTGAAAATTTTAGCGTTTAATAGTTCAAAAGGGCTATAATAGTATTTCTATCGCCAACTACGAGCTAAGCGGATATAATTATTTTGTCTTAGCCAAGCAATTTTTTGTATGAAAAATTATGTTGGCGGATATAGCTATGCCAAAAAACACCTAATATAATAGAATTTGTTTACTTTCGCCATAACACTTCCTTGAAAGACACTCGACAGCTACATGTGCCGTGTCGTTTAATGTGCAAATATTCTGTCGTTATCGTGCCGGTGTCGGTGCTGTGCTGATGTCGTGTCGGTGTCGCTGATGGTTAATGTGAAAACACCCATTGGCGACAAATTCTACAACGTTGTCACCACAATATCAACTTAATTTATAGTCTATGCACAGTGAAACATCCTTGGCTGTAGCGGCAATTAATTGCGTTATAAAAGTTAAATTTTATACAAGGACCCTAGTCGAATAAGACAGGCTTAAAAGTGTGTGTGACGTAAGTGATAAATTATGCCGCAAGGGGATTCACAAAGCCACCCGATCCGCAATTCATACAAAACTTATTCACATTTCTCTTTAGTTTTTTCATCGTTAACAACTTTACTTTATCTTAAATAAATAATTTAATAAATTTACCTTTCTATGAAAAATAAACTCAAAAAATCAGCATGAATGACATTTTTCAAACTTTTACAACAATTAGTAATTATTGAAAAATCAAAATCAAAGCAAAAGCAACGCAAATAGTTGTGAAAACAAAAACAATCTCTTCCCTACGGTTTCATGTGTCTTATTATGTAATTTGACGATGCAACTTGAATATTCTAAAAGAGCATGTGACAAGTGTTCTTGTATAAAATCTCTCGAGCTGATTAATTTCTGCCAAGCTCAGCAATCATGTGAGGAGCGTTAAAATGTGATTGTGAATAATTTTCTCGTAAATATAAATGACATTTTTAACATTCGAAAATAGCATCAAGGGCCAGTTTTTCAGTACGAGTTTAAAGTCAGTCTAGCCAAATTATAAGCTCAGTTTAATAACTAAAATTGGACGTTTAAACTCTGTTAAGGCAAAAAAAAAACATATTATATGATAATTCAAGTCAATTTTTGTGAGTTAAGCCAGGTTTAATTTGACTAAAGTTTAAACTCGAACTGAAAAACTGGCCCAATGTATAAATCAGATTTTTTTTTATTAAAAAAAAACGTAGCCTTACCGTTGTAAAATTAATGCATTTGGTTAGCTGAAACGGCTCTTAGTTTTTTTATTTAAATAAAAAAATCGTTAAAGTTTAAACTAAAAATTTGCGTATGAAACTCCCAAAATATCCTACTGTGCGTCTGTAGAAAAAACAACAACAAGTTTATTTTAAAAAGCTTACATATTAACAAACATGTGTTTCAAACGGTGGCCATGTTCGAACCAGTTTGCTAGTTAAAAAGCTAATAAAACTGTTCGTCGAACCTGTTGGCAAAAATTTTTGATTTTTCCTTCAAACCAGGGTTGTAAAACAAATTATGGCGAAAAACGAAAAAAAATTCGTTTTCTTTGCTTGAAAAATAACATCGCTAATTTGTAACTCCTCTCACAATTTTATAACAGTACCCTAATGGGCTGGTCAGAATTTTAAAATTTTAATATTCCCATACGATTTCTTCCTAGCAAGCTTGATTAGATCGCTGACCTTTGCACCGTACGAAAGCGATTATTGTACTTAAACAATCATGGTAGTAATGCATTTAGGGCAGTGACTGCCTTGTTGTTTGAAACTTGCAATTTGAGCAGTTGGAATGGAATTTTCATTAATTAATTATTAAACTACTTTAGAATGAGGTTAACTTTTCAATGGCTAGTCTAATAAAATTCAACAATATTTTGGAGCAAATCTCGTCCAGGGCCTTAACATCGTTTTAATCTCTATATGTAAACGTAGTATTAGAAGCTATAACTAGGTATTTTTATATATAAAAAAACTAATGAAAAGCAGACAGTTCGGAAAAAACTACACAAAACTGTTTTTTTAAAGGAGTTTGATTTGGTATGTATTTTAGTTGTTTAGTTTTTGTGTTATTTTAATATCAATTAAATAGTTTATAAAAATAATTTTTTAAATTAATTATTAATAAATCATTAAAAGTAGCTTTTGTCGTTTCAGTTTTATTCTGAGTTCATGTCTGTACTTCATTTTACTTATGTTTTTCGGTAACGCACCATGTTATAAAATGGTGCTTTATAAAAATTACACAGTAAACATACATCTAAAAAACAACAAATAATTTACGCCTTTCTTTACTACATAACCGTATGTGGCCCTGTTTGAAAGTTTTTGTATTTGTGTTAACTTCATTATGTTTGTTAAATACTTCATTTCACTTCAACTACACCGCTTCTCCAGTCACGAAAGTTGTCTTTGAAGTCATAGTCTTTGTAGCCGTCGTTGAAGACAAAGAAGTAACCATGATGATTTTTTGCTGGACATGTACACTCAAAAAAATACTGTAATAAAATTTACTGCACAATTTGTATTTATTTCACATATATGTAGTTTTACTAATTTGTAAATACACATGTAGTTATTCAATATATTTTTACTGAATTTTTATTTAAATAAATAATATCAACATTAAAATAAACGGCATAATATGTATTATGAACAACAAACTGAAGAACAACAATGTTTCATTTAATTATACAGGATTTTTTTTGGTGTAAATGTAGTAAAAATTTCTACATGTGTAGAAAAAATAAGTTTAAATTACTGCATAAAAGTTTCATATTCAGCCTTTCGATTAAATACATATGTAGTAAAATTTACTACAGTGTTAGTAAAACTGTGGCAGAAAATGTTATGCAGTTTTTTGTATTTATTTTCTGGAGTTAAAAAATATGTAGTAAAAGTAAATAATTGAAATTAGTAAAAATAATTACACTCTTATTTTGACGGTGAGTTACTAATTAAAATTTGTTTTAAATACTTTTTTATTTATTTTTACTACAGGCTTTTTTTGGCTGCATTCATAAATTCAGAAAAAAATAAATCATATGAGACCAGACGCAATATTTGAGTTGAAATCAGACAGTTTTTTTTAAAGTAAATATTGAGTCCGAAAACTTTGAATTGAACGTAATTTTAAAACTACATAGTTACAAAATAGTTTTTCATGTGGTTTTTAATTAAAATTTATATGTATAAAAAATATTGCAAAAAAAAAACGAAAACAAAACAAAATCAATAAGTAAAATAATCAATTGTGTTATTTTATAACGAAAAAGGAAAACTTAAAATATTTAAATGAAAGCATAAGAAGCTTTGTTAACCCTTAAATAACACACAAACATTTTTTTAGATTTTTCGGGAAATTTTTTTTCAGCGAGATTTTGGAGAGTTCAGGGTGTAATTCCAGAATAGCGACAACTCTCTTTACTGATAGTTTTTTATTTTATTCTATAGATTTTTGCCTCCTAAATTCAAATCTGAAAAAATTGCAGGCCGCTCTCAATTGGCTTAGAAGTTATAGGACTCCAAAGTTCGAAACAATTTTCGAGAAATTTTTTAATAAAACTACGCTTCATGGGTATCATGGGTATTACATGGCAAGGTCATGACAATACCTATTCAACAAGGTATCAAACATAAAAATCTATACACAACTTTTTAAGACATAACCATTTTTAGTGCAGGGCTTTCGTAAGAGGAAAACCACTAGTTTTTCAGACAAATTGTAAATATAAGATTAGTTATATCTCAAAAAGTTATGCATAAATTTTTATTTTTGATACCTCGTTGAATAGGTACTCGTATTAGCTTTCTTTTGGCACCCCTAATGCGGAAAACAGCAAGATTTTTAGGCTATTTTTATAACTTTGGAGGCTATAACTTCTGAACAAATTGCTAACGGCCTGAAATTTTCTAGATTTGGATTTAAGAGGAAAAATCCAAATTATCTCTCCAAATCTCTTTGAAAAAATTTTACCGAAAAATCTAAAAAAAAATGTTGCGTGTCATTTAAGGGTAAACAATATTACTCAAATCAAAAAGCAAAGATATTTAGTAAAAGGTTGTATTTTTTTGCAGATGCTGCTTCTAGGGAAAACCGCAAGCAAAGCGATTTGATTAAAATTGTTATGAAAAAAATTAACTGCATAAACAAGAGTACAGAGCCAGAAACTGAATTTTTACTGCATTTTTAGCTTTTTTTTTATTCACATAAGCTATTTGAAAATAAATGTTAGCTTGTAATCATAAATTTTTGCATTCATAATCTATTCCGATTCCTAAAAACAAAAAAGTTCAAGTAGAGGTTTCGAGCGAACGCTTACATTTAGTATGACAAGGATCCCATCCGTCGTCAACGACCTGGATCCCATCCTTCGTCGACGTCATGGATTCCATCCGTCGTCTACGGCCTGGATCCCTTGCTTCGTCAACGTCGTGAATACAATCCGTCATGAACGACCTGTATCCAATCCGTCGTACACGACATAGCGAAGTATTGTCTTGCAAGTCGTTTTGTTAATTTGTATGAAAAAGTCTTCGAGTACGAGTCTTCGAGTAAGTGTCTTTTTTTATTTATTTTTTATTTAGAAAACGTAGTCTTTATTCGCCAGTTCATAATCACATGAAGTCGGCTTCAAAGACGGATCGATCCGTTCGTCACTGGATCCTTATATTTTACTTCTATGAAGCGTGGATAGTGAATCATATGTGAGTTATTTAGTAAAATTGTTTAAATGAATTGAGTTTTTGGACTTGCACTGTCCCATGTAGACACTGGGTAAGCAAAATCGCCTAATTATCAAATACCAAATTTGACAGCACTTCTACGGAACATTCGACCAATTATTCTCCTGACAGTTTTATTCGACCTAACCAAACATTCTTCACGAGCGAGAAAGAAACAACCATCATAGTTGTCGAGACACAGCAACGAACAAAGGTGCGCAAATTGGGAAAATTATATTCGAGAAATTGTGTTGAATAATTTTATTAGATTTTTTTTGCAGCATAATGGGTTTTGGTGACTATCCCATTGAATACAACCCCAAGGTGCATGGACCTTACGATCCAGCACGTTATTATGGAAAAGGTGCGTAAAATTGTTTTGCTATTTGCTCTTTTCCAAAATTACGTAATGTAAATTTTATTCACTTGATGCCGCAATGTTAATAATTGTTAAATTTTTCAATTCCTTTCAGCTGATGTGCCCTTTGCTCAAACAAAGTTAGGCGAGTTGGGTGCCTGGTTTGGACGTCGCAATAAGTCGCCATCAGCTATGGTTGGGGCGGTTAGTCGTGCCTGGTGGCGCTGGCAGCACAAGTATGTGCAGCCCAAACGTGCTGGAGTAGCACCATTCTTCCAGGTCACAGTTGCATGCATGATATTCTTCTATTCCATCAACTACTGCAAGATCAAGCGTCACAGGAACTACAAATATCATTAAACGTCTTCTCGTTGCTCACTTGCTTAATGGAAGGGTGGCTCAAAACTGTCCAACCCATTGCCGCGGTGTTGATAAATATATAAATTATGGAATTTTCTGAGAAGTGTTGAAGAAATTATAATAAAAATGATGAAAACGAAAATGGTCAAACTGCAGGTGTCGAGTGTATTTCTCCCATTGCTTTCGATTTACCCAAAGATGTTTATACTTTTTTGACATATTTTACTTCTAACAAAAATTAATTTTATTAAATTTTTTTTTGTGGAACATATCGTCGCCCTAATTCTAATAGGACTTATGTCAAAATTGGTCAAAGTAACGTTTATTAGCGGTTTAGGTAGATTGGTCAAAACTACATCTGTATCCTTTTTTAGTTTTTAATGTTTGTCTGAAAAAAAGGGAGGCAGAAAGTTTGAAACAATATATGAATTTCATACAAATAAACAGTTTTCTTTGCCTCCCGAACAATAGATAATTTTAACTTACGTCGTATAAGAACTAGGCCGACGATATGTATTTAAGGCTTCTAATTCCAAATCTGATCCAATTCCACTAATCCTAATTAACGGCCGATCTCATCTGGTTTATAAGCTATAGGGGTCCAATGTTGCAAAAATTGGCCTGAAAAACTTGTGATTTTTATAATGTTATGGGTATCAAAAGAAAGGGTATGCTGTTAAGATCTTAAGAACTCTTGCATTATTTTTGAACATTATGCACACTTGATGGCTCGCCCTTTAACGAAATATGTGTTTAAACTGTTATATCTTCAAAAGTAGTGCATGGATTTTCAAGATAGATGACTCGTTGAATAGGTAAGAGCTTAATATGTAACTAGTTTTGTAGAAAAATGACAACAAAGTCACACGTTTTTCAGGCCAATTTTTACAACTTTGGACCCCTGTAACTTCTAAACGACTAAAGAGCAGCCCTTAATTTGTTCACTATTAGCTTTTTTAGCTCCAAATACCATTTTTGCTAAGGGTAAAATATTACACTTTCTTAAATAAAATTTGAGGGCAGCAGCTAAGATTGAGAATAATAGATGCTGAATGTATCACTTGCGTAGAATATATTTCAATTGTAAAATGGATTGATTAAAAATGCATGGAATTCTTTATTAATAGTTTTGACAAATATTTTAACAGGACCAATTTTTCAACTTTTCTCATGACATGTCGTCCAAGACCTGCTTGAGACTCTGAAGATTCTCCAGAGTGGCTCCCTCTTCAGTGGTTTTCGTTACTTTATTTTTGCGGCTCTTGCTATCAAATGTTTTGCTTTTTTGATGACCAAAAACAAAATTTGTTTGCTTAATGGATTTTTTCAACACCGCCCTTGAATCTTCAGAGGTATCCATAGCTGCTTCCCGTTGCTTTGGTTGTCCCCCGGTAAAAGACCGAACTTTATCGAAGCGAAAGTTGCTCGGAAACTTATGCACTGTTATACAGTGTTCTTTACGTTCTTCCGGCGTCAACAGCAGCTGCTTACATTCCTGTAATAAACATGCAAACATTGGTTCTCCGCGTGCGAGACGTGCTGCAAAGTAGGAATCGTGCTGCTCCGAGATGTGCAGATCGAGCAAGTGTGGCGTCACCAACGACTTCTTACATTGTGCACAGATGTATTGGTGCTCGATATTGAAATGAGACTGATATGCGTGGACAGTGTCAAAGTAGCGTCCACAACTCGGCACACTACAGTAGATATCATTGTTGTTTGGCTTGGACGATTTATTTGGCGAATCCCTGAATGCTGCTTCATTTGTAGTGATGACACCAAGTTTTTTATACGATGGTATAAATGCGGCATTGACAGGAGCAAAGAAATCATCACTAGAGTTTTTATAACCAGCAGGAATTTCTGGCAGCAGCGCTTCAATCTGCTCGGTGGAGATCATTTTGTAAAAGCCCAAAAATAATGGCGCACCTGACAGCTGTGTATATGTGACAAGCAAGCAGATTTAAGCTGTCAGAAATGAGTGGTTTTTTGTTTGTTTTTAGAATTTTATTAATACATAAAAATTAAATTCTTTAATTTAAAGAAATGGAAATGGTTGGAACTAAATTGTATGTTATCCTGGATTTCATCACTTGGTTTTAGCAGATGGCCTGAAAGTGAGAAAAAAAATTGAAAATTTTACACAAAAAACCAGAGCTAAACTTACTTTCCGGTATTTGCATTGATATAATGATAGGCCACGACAAGCAGAAACAGAAAAACGCCCAAAACATTGGAGAATATGGCTAATTGCACATCAGTGATCATTTTTCGAGTTTTCTTCGTAGGAGGATAAACTGAAAAAAAGGGTTTGTCTTTATCAATTTGGATAGCAAAATCGCGGCGGACAATCTATAATTTGCTGACACGTCATGCGAAAGCAGCTACTATTTTTGATGGTTTAGCTTGCAATTGGTTTTAGGCAACACTTTTATATATTTTGTCAAATATTTCAATATAGCTTTAACAGTATGTTTTCAATTACCTGTAAGGAAATTTCTTTATTTTTTGATTTGTAAAAACTCTGCAGCCGGTTTGTTATTAGAATTTCTCGTATTTTTATTGAAAGTTCAAAAACGAGATGATGTCAAACTGCTGTCGGTAAGACAGTGCCGATTGGGCAGCACTGTTCAATCGCAAGAGCTGCCATCTGATATACCATAGTAGAACTAGAAAAGATAGTGTTATGACTGAATGTGCTCTCTTTCTTAATGACAACAACAGTCAAACTCAGTCGTTTTGGTATTTTTGGTATTTTTGGCAATTTTTGCTTTCATATTGCATTCGCATTGGTTGCAGATTTTGTATGAAATGTCAACTTAATTTTGACAGTTTCAGTCACCGGCTCTCCGCCCTAACACTACCTTGTCTAATTTTGCATGTACTTTACTGTATACTATTGATTCAGAGAGTTTAGTTATTTAATTACCCGGTGTCTCGACAGGAAATACTCCATTGCTAACCATCTGTCAAACTCCATTGCAAGCAATGGCAATATTTCAAGGGTGGGTTTTGTCATGTTGCGAAATCAACATATAATTTTATCATTTATTATATGAATTTATTATTTTGTAAATTTATTCTGCACGCTACTTGATTTTTATAGATATACACATTTAAAATTTTGGAGAAAAATTAAAAATGGCTGTCAAACAAGACAAAATTCAGCTCATTGCTTGGCAAAACATGGAAAGCAATATTGCTCGCCATGAATTGCCAACCATGGCAATTGAGTGGTCTCAATTAGCAATAATTGCCAATTGACAGATGGAAAGCAATGAATTATTGCCTGTCGAGATGCCCCGTTTATACACATGCAATAACAATAGAGTCAACTTTTTCGCACTTTCACCGCATTAGATATTTCTAAGAACCAGCCCAAATATCATAGAAATATCTCTACGGTATCGATAAGAGTGGCCCAAAACCATCTTAAGTGTGAAAAATTGACCACCCTAATATGGGTTGAGCTTAGGGAAAACACAAGGCATAACAACTAATGTCGTTAAAGCTTTAAAACGATAATTTTGTAAAAAGTTTAAAAGGTAAAGTTTAAAAGGTAAAGCAGTAACTGGTAAAGCAGTTTCAAGCATTGGAGAGTGCGAAAGAGAAAGGCGAGAACTAAATGGCTGCAAAATATTATTGTTTAAGTATTGTTATTGTTTAAGTGTTGTTAGTTGCATTTGTTTATTTATTATTATTTACACTTATATGTCATGAAATGTAATGCTATGTTGCAATTTGTAACTGCAACTAAAAAGTCTATAAATATTTGAATTTTGCTAGAAACTGTCCTTTCTGTGTCCAATTGTCTTGGAGTAAAAGCCAAGTAAGTTTGTTTAATATAATTAAAAACTCTGTATTTTTGCCTTTGTAGCGCTTTAATGTTTTATTTTAAAATTTTATAATTTTACATTTTCATTAATTGTTTCATCTTTTTTAATTTGCAATTTTGTAGAGAATAAACTCATTTACTCACGCATTAAAACGATTAAATCATCTTTTAAAACCAAACTGCGTATTTTATTTCAACTTCGAGCTTATTCACGCTCCAGTCACAGGAAGTCAACAACTAACCATGCGTTGAGATCTAATCATAAGGGGTGTTCACATTTCGGGGGTTCACAAACCGCTCATCAAATCGTTTGTCAATAACAACTTTTGTCAATACAACGTTTGTCAATACAATAGAACAACGCGAAATTTCCATGGAATTTACATTTTGTTCTATTGAATTTGACAAACGATTTGATGAGTGTGAAAAAGGCAATACACTAGTTTTCAATTTACTTTTGAGTTAACCTTTCGATAAGTTAACATCAAACAAGCTACAGTTGTTAACAAAGGTATTCATGCGATTTAAAGGAGCAGTAGCCATTTAATTTGTTCTACTAAAAGATCAAAGTCTACCATCGACCAGATCTTCATGCTACGACCAATCTTGGAGAAGACTCATGAATAGCAAATCGACACCCACCATCTTTTTGTCGACTACATAGTCGCCTTCGACAGCCCAATAAAGAATCACCTATCCTCCACCATGTCTGAATTTGGTATTCCTGCAAAACTAATACTTTGCAGGATGACACTGAGCAACACCAGCAGCACAGTTAAAATTGGAAAGAACCTCTCCCCACCATTTATTACCAAACGAAGTTACAGACAAGGTGATTCCTTATCGTGCGACTTTTTCAACCTAATGATGGAAAAGATCATCCGAGTTGCTGATCTGAGACATAGTGGCACAATATTCTACAAGAGTATTATGCTGCTTGCGTATGCTAATAACATAGATGTCATTGGCAATATTACGCGCGAAGTCAGTGCAGCATTCTCTAGATTAGAAAGGGAGTCAAGTCGAATGGGTTAGCAGTGAATGCAGATAAGACAAAATACTTGGTGTCAACAATAAAATAGTCCCAGCGTCTTCGAACCCACGTTACAGTTGACAATAACTCCTTCGAGATTGAGAAGGACTTCATCCATCTGAGATCCATCATTAACTCAACCAACGACATCGGCGTTGATATCAAACGAAGAATAGCTCTTGCCAACAGGTGTTACTCAGCTCAGTAGGCAATTGAGAAGCAAAGCCCTCTCTCGACGAACAAAAATCGTGCTCTATAAATCGATCATCATACCATTCCTACTTCAAGCATCAAACCTGGACGCTGAGCATTTAAGATGAAAAGCCTTTAGGAGCCTTCGAGAGAAAGAATATTCGTAAGATCTACGGACCAATTTGCGTCAATGGCGAGTACCGAATATGGTGGAATGATTAACTGTACGAGCTGTACGCTGAAATTGAAATAGTCAAGCGCATTAAAATCGAGCGGCTTCGTTGGCTAGGTAATGTTCAGCGCATAAAGACGATGCTACAGTGAAGAAAATATTCGATTCGGCAACCAGCGGCAGTCAACGCAGAAGAGGACGACCGCATCTTTGTAATAAATGTTACTACTTACTTACTTACACCTTTGATGGAAAGACCAAGTAGAGGATAATCTGAAGAAGCTTGGAATTTCCAACTGGCGCCAGCAAGCGAAAGACAGAAATGGCTGGCGCAGATTCTTAAATGAGGCCAAGACCGACATAGGGTTGTAGCGCCTAACTAGCTAACTAAAAGATAAGTAAATTATATTGTTAGCGTTTCCACTGCTTCTACGTTTAGTGTTAAAACTTATAAGAGTAGGGAGTTCTGGAGAATCAAGCACACCAGTTATGAGTTGTTGTAAATAGATGATATCAGCAGATTTCCTTCGCTCATTTAAAGATTGCATTTTTAATAGTTTTAAACGATCCTCATGAGGAGGAAGGTTTAAATTTTAATTCCAACATTTTGTTAATGTGAGAAGTCATATAGCGTTTTCTTTTCTTGAAAAATTCTGCATCTTTTCTGCTCTCTTTGAGAATTTTGCATTTTTTCCGTTCTTTTCTCGAAAAAAATTCTGAACTCCGAAATGGAATCGTCTTCTTTTCTCGAAAATGTTGACACCAGAAGAAGAAAAAATTCAGATTTTTTGGACTCTCAAGATCGACTTACATTTTAAAAATTTTATAGGAGAAGCAAAAACTTACTAAATTTGAAAAAAATTGTACTAAGGGCCTTTAGATCTTCATTAATAAAAACGTAGTTTTTAGTTGTAAGAGTGTAAAATTTTGCAGAAACATGTATTTTGGCACGGTTCATCATAATCAATCAAAAAGACGATTTTGATTTTTTGGTAATTTACGGCTTTTGATAAAGTTGATAAAGTTTTGATAAAGTTGGGGTATTTAGCCCCATATGTGTATGTGGATCTCTGCACAGACGGACATCCCCTTCTCCGCTTCTCGTGGGTCCAAATATGAACACTAATCAAAATAAAAACTTTAAAAACAAGGAGTCCGGATATCCTCAGAAACCGGAAAGTAGTGTGCAGTTGCTGCTGCGGCTCAGAATCCGGCCAAGCCAGATCAGAGCTGTAGCAACAGCTCAATCTGAGGTAAAGCCTGTTCTTCTGCCCAAAAGGGCTCTCCTAGTCACGCTAGGGAGTAGCGGACTAGGCTTCTCGCCTAGTCGCGCTAGGGAGTAGCGGACTAGGCTTCTCGCGCATCTAGAGAAGCAGCTCGCTGCAGGGTCTGTGTTATCAGACAAGCAGCTTAAAAGCCGTGAATGGGCAAGGTGATATCGTCTGGAGCCGTAAAAGCCGGTCGGAGGAGAAACCGGCCAATGAGGCGAAAAAGCTGAAGGCTGCTGGTAGCTTCTCTGGCCGACTCTTCAGCGATGTAACCAGAGGAGGTGAGGTGTTGGCTATCCTGGACAGGGGGCGGAGAATTTTGGAATCTCGGCCACGAACTGGAGGCTGGTGGAAACTATGCTTTCCGCCGATTATCTTCGGCTCATTGTTGAGATTCCGGGCCCTCCTTCCGACTGGCAACGAGGAGTCAGGTTGGTATGGTGCGCCGATGCAAAGTCTGTAACATTCTACAAGGCGACTATCGCCAAGGTAGGTGAAGTGTGGCTAGGCGCACGTATAGAAGTGGTCTCAAAGGAAGAAATCCTTAGCAGACCGAGGGCGCGAGTCTGGTTACCTCTGGAGCCATCAGAGGCAGACAAATTTCTGTAGACTTTAAGAGTTTCCAACCACCACCTTCCAGTTCAGAACTGGAAGGTTGTCAAAATTGAGCATCCCAGGGATGGCGCTAGGCAGGCTGTCCTAACTTTGGACAAGGCATCTCTGGGTCCCATAGGTAAATGCGATAGGTGGATTCGCTTCGGGGTCACTAGGGTACTCGTGAAACTATATATAAAAAGATAAGCTAGCGGATAACGCAAGCGTGGAGAAAAGCACTTCTCCAAGAGAAGGGGCTACACAAGAGTCAGCAGTTAACGCGACAGTAGATGGTGACCGAGCGTCACAATTGCACCTTCGACGGAGGGTGCTGTAGAGGTAGACCGGATGTCGGTAGACCAACTTTTTGAGTTGGTGTAAGGTATTGCCGACATATTCGGTGCGGTTTCAGATAAGCAGCTTCTGGAATCTAATTCGGATAATGGAGACAATACCATTATTGAGGGCGAGGAGAGTGAACTCCAAACTGGTTAGGTTGCTGCAGATCAACATACACCATACGAAGGCGGCCAGCGCCGAATTAGTAACCCGTCTTAGTAGAGGCGGTGAAGATGTAGTCCTGATTCAGGAGCCTTGGACTCATGGAGGCAAGGTATGTGGCTTGAAGAGGACGGTTATAAGCTGTTCTTCGCCAGTTGCACAGGTACTCTCAGATCGTGTATACTAGCGAAAACTTGTATTAACTAATTTTTATTATCTAAATTCAGTGATCAAGACTTGGTGGCAGTCAGTCTGGAGCTAGGATCGAGCAGTTGCGGTTTTGCGTCGGCGTACCTAGCCTATGACCATTCTGAGCCACCGCCGGCGGGTAATCTGTGGCGTCTGGTCACCGAGGCAGAGAAGAAGAAGCGTGGTCTGGTTATCAGTGCTGACGCAAATGCGCACCATACAGTCTGGGGAAGCACGGACGTAAATGAAAGAGGTGAGTTCTTGTTTGACTATATAAGTACTGAATAGTATACTGAAAAGTAATTTATATGTTTGTAACGTTGGGAACGAGCCAACTTTTGTTACTCGGAGTAGGCTTGAAGTCTTAGATGTTACTCTAGTCTCTGACTTCTTTTATGATAGGATCACGGACTGGAAAGTGCTTCAGGAGCACTCCTTCTCTGATCATAGGCATATGATATTTTGTCTAAAGGGCCACGTCAATAGCAAAGCTGTCTTTAGGAATCTGAAGAAAACAAATTAGTGTGCATTTACCAAAACCATCTTGGTGGTCAAGGGAAATTAGTAATCTAAGGTCTCAGTGCAGGAATATTTTTAGTAAAGTTAAGTAATCGGGTAGAACTCAATGCTGGGATGAGTATAAATCGAGTTTAAAAATTTTTAAGTGGTAACAATAGTGGTAATAGACTTTAACAATATTGGTAAAGTCCGCGCCCTGGTCAACGCCTTCATGGCTAAATGTGGGGCCTCGAACCCAATCGATCACTGGGGCAATGAGCACGTGCCCAACTGAAGTTCTGGGTGTAATAATTGGGTTACCCCCTTTAACGATAATTATCGAAAAAGAGGCGTTTCTAAGTGCACCAAGAATGGAAGAATAGGATATAAAAAATTAAGCAATTTTACGCGACACATGAAGATACTAAAAATCTTCGAAGATAACCCCTTTTTAAAAATTCCAGACAGGATGCTACCACAGGGTCAAAATTAGAAAATGGAGAAATGGGAGCGGTGATATACGGCCACAATTTCGAAAAAGCTCTTCTTATGGGATATACGTCAACCAAATTTCAAGCGCAGTTATATGCCATTGAGGAATGGCTATGGGAATGTCTCCGTGGGAGATCTAAGGAAGCACATATTTACATACTATACTTTCAGATATACAAGCAGCCCTAAAGGCCCTGCAAGCCTATAAACTTGAATCAAGACTAGTTTCTTATTGCGTCGAATTATTAAATGCACTGGGACAAAGCAATAAAATATTATTGTGGTGTGTACCAGGTCAAGAAGGATTCGAGGGACTCGAAAGGGCGGATTACCTTGCCAAAAGAAGAGCATCTCGAACTCTTATAGGCCCCGAGATAATTTTGTAATCTGTATAAAGGATAAATTTTTGAAAAGATTTGGACCTCGGAACTTAATATGGAGTGCATAATGGAGTACTTGAAGGTTAAGCTATTTACTGGACCTCTGCAAGGATAGTCTTAAGCCGAGTTTTAAGACATTTGTTTTGAAACGAGTGATTGATATGTTACATTCGTTGCAAAGAAATCAAATATATCAGTTCAGTGTTCTCAACCTAGGGGTTTCCCCCCTAAATTTGGGAATAAAAAGTGAAATGGGATTTTTTAGGGGTTTTATATTTTTACGGGTTTTTTTAGGGACTTTTTGATATTCTTAAGCTATGGATAAACTAATTTACTATGACTTTTTTGAATTTATCCCGATTTTGCTACGTATTTACTCCTTAATTTTACCCTTTTTCATTCCCTACACGTTACCATGGGGTAAAAAAACAAGGTGAACGTGACGTCTAAATATTTTGCTAAAACTTTAAAACTTGTGAATGAGTGAAAGAGACAGAAAAGGGGATTTTGTATGGTTTGACAACTCAAGTGTTTGATTTTGACAACAAAAATTTAAAATCGCGCTCTTATTGTTTTAAATAAAAACCGAAGAACCGAATTTTTTTTGTAAATATTAAATAATTTATAACTAAAGGTTAATTGATCTTTTTGGCTCAGTGAATAAAGGCCTAACGAACTAACGCCTAAAAAAAAATGAAATAATGCCTAAAAATTGCAACAAAAAATTATATAGGAATTAGGCGGTTGTTCATTATGAAAGAATGTCTAATATTTTAGGCATTCCTTCATTAAAATTGTTAGGTGATTTTTCATAATGAAAGAAAGCCTAAGAATCAAAAAGTATTGTTACGAAAGGTAAGTTCCCTTTTACAAAATGTTAAAATAATGGTATTAATTTTCCCTTTTACAAAATGCATACACTATCTTGTAAACATTCTGTAAAAGGGAAAATTATTAGTTTTTAAAATTATAAAAACAATTGATTTTCCCTTTTACAAAATGCATACACTACCTTGTAAACATTCCGTTAAATAGAAAATTATTAGTTTTTAAAGTTATAAAAGTAATTGATTTTTAATTTGTTATTGTTTGTTTTTTTTTAAGGTGATTTTTAAAATTAGACTTTCCTTCATTTTTAAAGTTAGACGTTCTTTCACTTTCTTCTTAGGCGTTCTTGTTTAGGCATTCTTTCATTTTGAAAAATTAGGCTCCCAAGTAATTGTAGCGATTTTAGGGGTTTTTGACTAAGGCTTTAGGGATAAATATTTTTGGGAGTTGGTAACAATGTATCAGTTCAGCCTAGCAACGTCGTACAAACAAATCCAAATCAATTGGGAAACCAAATCGAATAAATGAATGAATCGGAATATTCATTATAATATATGACTCGAATTTTATGTGCACAAGAATATAACATTCTGTGCATAAATTGAGGGTGTTAAGATTTTAAATATATGATGTCAGAATTTCAAAAAGGGTGGACCATAAAACCACTTTTTACCACTAGGGTGGACCATAAAAACTTGTTTTTTTATGCTCTTCTCTATTTTTTATTTTTACGATTTCGAAGCTGGGCCAAACACTAAATAAAAATAGATCGCTGATGCCAAATCCATTGTCAGAACTTACAAATTTTATTTGACAATAGGGCTGCCACCTTTACTTTAGCGATTTCGAAGCTGTGGCAATCACCAGGTAAAAATGGGTCGCTAATGCCAAATCCCTTGTCAGAATTTACAAATTCCAAATTTTATTTGGCAATTGGGTTTGACATATAGGATTTGACAAATAGCCACCTTAAAATTTTTAATTTTTGCGATTCGAAGCTGGGGCGAACACTAGGTAAAAATTAATCACAAAAAAGTTTAAAATCATTTCTAATTTCAATAGAACATGCATTAAGCAGCATATTGAAGTAATCAAAAATGTGCCCCGACATTTGAAACATGTTAATTTTTTTTTATTTAATATTTAAAAATAATCGTTATATTCTGTACCTGGTGTAAAAAACAAGTTTTTAGGATCCATCTCAGATCTGACCTCAGATTCGAAAAAAATATGGTCTACCCTAGTGTCACATAAAATTTTTAAAATTCTGACCCGGCACAATTATGACGAAGCACAAGAATGATCATTTGTAAATGAATTGGTGCGTTCGATTCATTCATTTCTTTTTGAGTCTTTGGTTTGAAAAAGCAAATCAAATCATATCTAGCACTTTTTTAAAAGCAATGCAACAACTATAACTAAAAGCTCTGGCATTTGTTTCTTTCGGATGCTTTTATTAAGAGATCTATTAAATTATTAATTATTTTATCAGCCCAATTCTGAACGATTTTACCCGGGGAATCGGAAAAGGAAGTTTTAATTTTTAAGAGTAAGTTCAAAAACATTTTGGTAATTTGCAATGCCAATTTGTTCATCTACCGTCAATATTCATGAGTGTAAACTAAAATTATGTGATATCTTTATCTGCTGTCTTAAAAATTAAAACTCCCTTTTCCAATTCCCAGGGAAAAATCATTCAGAATTGGGCTGTATAACTTATTTAGTAAAATAACTTAGTCTTAAGTCTTTAAAGAGATTAGCTTCTTTACTTTAGTTATGGTTTCAACACCAACTATTTGCTTAAATAAAATAGAGGGTATTTTAAAAATATTTTTTACAAAAATGTCCAAATAAATGCAGCACAAGAAAAACCCTTTTGCATTTATTTTTATCGTAAGCTTTTATATAGAGAAACCTATTAAATTGATACTTATTATTTTATAATTTTCTTTAATAAAATAACTTAATCTTAAGTCTTCAAAGAGATTAGCTTCTTTACTTTATTTAAGGGTATCTTCTTTTGTACGCTTAAAATTAAATTTAATTTAACTTAAAATTTTATTTTAATACTTAAATAAAATTATTGCTTAAAAAACTATCAACCAAACTATAGTTATGGTATCATCAACTATAAGCTTAAACTAATATTTTAAAATAGAACTAGGTTGTGCTAAGTCAATTACAATTACAATTTCTGCACATAGCGACGCACAAATTTAGCCTTATGCAAACATAAAAACTTTAATAAAAATATTGCTAGACAAGCGCTAGCGCTGTAGCCAACGAATATAGCTATTGCCTTGCGCCAGCGCCAACTTTCGTATTCGTGCCAATTTGTAAAACGATTGCGATAATGTTCGTGCAGTTCAAATTTACTGCGTCGCGGAAAGAACGATAAATAAAAGTCCTCCAAGAGATGACGTATTAATTCGTTATCCTCGTGATACTGTGGCTCTAAATTATCGTTAATACAGTTGAATTTCCTGCAAAATAAAGCCAATCATTTAGGTTTTCTTTATGCTAAAATAAGATTCAAGTTAAGATTTTTAAAAAAAATTAGAATTAGAAGTCTTAGAATTAAATACATTTTGAGCTTCTTGCCGAATATGTAAAAAAAACCGACATACTAGACATTTGTTTACTTGGCTGCTGTACCAACTCATAGTAGATACTCCACTAACTCTGCAACTCATGCAAAACTGGTGCGGAACTAGAGTACTTTTCACTTTTTCACAAAGCAGTGCTTAATATTTTTTATTGAAGGGATTGAGTTAGAAATTAATATTTAAAAAAATTTATTTCGATAAAATTAGATTTTTAAACCCTTTTTCTAATTATTAAACATTTCAGAATTTCAGTTTAAGAAAGCGAGTTTGGCGAGTGCTGTTAAGAATTTTGTTAGAAATCATAGCAATAATTAAGTGTCTTTTGAAATGCTATTAAAAAAGTTTGACTCAATCCAATCATCTACGCAAATGACCAAGTTATGACTTACTTTGGTTTGCGTCGTATGCGGTCGAGCGCATCAACTACATCCGAGACATTCGAGGTGAGCATCATGAAATTGCTATACAAGCCACGCTTGGCCACTGAGTAATTTATGGTGAATTTAAACTTATACCGTGTGGCGAAGTTAGCCAACAGCGCCTCGGCAAGCAAATCACAACCGGTTACAAGACTACGAGTTATTGTCGGCTTAAACGAACAAATGAATGAGTGTTAGTAATAGCCAAAATTTAGAGATTCTCCGTAACTCACCACATTCGAATCCTCATAACGTTCATAAACTAAAGTGGAATAGATAATACTTTCTGCTCGCTGGTCATAGCCCAAGTTTCGTGAGCAGTTCCATAGAACCTCCTCAAAATAGCGCACAGCAGACCAATCTAATGGCAGTGGATACATACGTGCCAGAAAAGTGCGTACTTCACGGTCAGACCAAGTTTGCGATGAGTCCGTATCGAATTCATCGAAGATCTGCTCAACGCTGGCATTGTATGTTTCACTTGTCAGAAAAGAATAGTACATGAAAGCATACTGCAGATCATCAACAGAGCGGAAGCGATGTGCTGCAGTAGCTGCAAATTCCATGCGAAATTTCGATTGCATTTCAGAGATGATGTCACGATCCAGCAGAAAGCCAATATGAGCCAGCACATTGCGTCCTTTAAAGCCATAGTATCGATTAAGCAACATGTTCGTATAAATCAAAGACTTTGAGTAGATGTCTTTAGATGATTTGTAGGCCAAAGCAGACTTGTTGAGCTTTGGCAAATGCGCTTCAATTGGTCTAGCGGTGGTGGATGAAAATAGTGTTGAGGGGTAGTTGGAGCGCTTTATGAGTTTATTATAACTATTAACAATATGTTGCAGTTCTTGCAGAGTGGTTAGATTGCCACGCTTCAAGACATCTTTGAAGGAACTCTTTGGCACTGGCTTATTGGCCGTTATGGAAGTACTTTTATTGACATTGGCATTTAACTTCCAGCGCTTCAATTTCTCATTTTTATTGTGATTTTCTAACATAGAAGATTTTCCACTTTCATCCTGCTGTTGTAGCATTTCTTTGCTATGTGCATCCAGTTCGCAGTCATTACCATCAAATTGGCATTCAGCTATATTGCAATGCGGGTCACAGGCACCATCCCCGATGTATACCCATGGACAGTCGGTGGCGCAGTCAGGCACAGTCCACGCATTATACACGTGTACTCCCTCCGCTTCCGTATAGAGATCCTCGGGATAGATTGCTGCGCCCAAAAAGATATCATCGTTTAGATAGAGAAAACGCTTTGAAAGATTTGGAATTCTATGCATGAATGTCTCTATGGCCGCACTTGAGAACGTTGGCAACATATCTGCATCGGGCGCAAGCAGCTCATGTGGCACAATACTAACCCGCTCATAGCTGAGATCTAGCCAGTGCGGTATCTGACCATTCGTCACAATGTACACATGACGCACCCAGGGTGCATACATCTCAAGCGACCGCAGTGAGAAGCGTAACTCCTGCTTGTCATCAAAGCGAGAAGGATCATAATGCGGATCATAAAGCCGCAACGAGGCAATAAAATCGGGATCTGTGCCATTGACCCATGTGTAGACCACATCGATGGGTTCACAGGTGGAAGTTGTGTATTTGTAATTGCAATTTTGGTAGTTCTAGAGTTAGAGAAAGAAATCTTTATTTAATTAAGTAACAACAAATAGGATGAAACCCACAAGAAATCTCCATAATAATAGCAACAAAATAATTGCAATTGTACACAATTTACGACGTCGCAGTTTCTTGCAGCGGTCACGTATATTTCGCCACAAAAATTTCATAAATATTGTCATTTTCATGCGACATTATTTTAAAGTTTATAATTTAAATACAACAAACACAAGTATGCATGCACATTTTTAAAGAATTTCATATTTTTTTATGAACAAAACCACCAAATTTAACAAAGCACAAAAACGGACACCTGCAATATTTATCATATTAGTGATGCCAAGTTTGCAATTCGCAGTGTTGAATGCATTCCATCCTAAACTCTCCCAATAAGGGGCTTCAGATAATACTACATGTCTATCCGACATGTAGTTCGGCGAAACAACAGCACTTGTTTGATGAGCTTTCAGACATACTATATCCCAGCTAGAACAGTAACTGTTACATACGGCGTATATAACACGAGCGGTCACACGATTTTCGTTACGTCCATATAAAATTTTTCATACAAAACTTGTGACCATTGCTCAAGCGGTGATCAAAATGTCACAAAGTTTGCATCTCTGATTCTCATCCGTGTGATCTGGCATCCCTTTCTGCCACATATGTTTTTACCTTTAGAAAAATATGGAGCTAAACTGCTCACACCAATAAGGAATTTAGTTGTGCGCTATCCTCCCCTTCTCCCTATGCCGTTCTGTCTAGCCCACCATCTAGCCGATATATGCCAAATTATAAACACAATTTTTTCAAGTTTTTGAATTATTTGTTTAATAAAATATTTACCTTCCGGATAGATTTTGAATTATGATTATACAATTTTAACCAAAAATCAATAAAATTCAATTCAATAAATTCAATTCAATAAAAGCATAAATCGGCATGAACGGCACAGAACATCAAAAGCACATTTTCGCAGTTGCTTGTTTTGAAACAAATTGTCCGAAGTATTCCCCAGTAGCTATTCAATTTGTAAATCTAAAAAGAAAAATTATTAAAATTCGTATGCACTATTTTCAATTTATTTTCAAATCTTCCATTTGACTTCACCATTTTGTGTTGCGTGTTTATTTTTAGTTTATTTTATGGCCGCAAAAGAGCTAGACATACAAACACATATAACTTTCCTTGTTTCCCATGAAATGACAGCGTAAAAGTGTATTGGTGAACACCAAATTCTGTTTCGTTGTGTTTGTAAAGTTGTTACAGCTGTCCAGCAGGGATGTTAGATAGACCTTATTATTTTTCAGAGCACAAAGAGAACACATTATAACAATGGCAAAACAATTTGTTGCTGCTTATATTAGGTCTGTTCGCGTACTTCTATGGTAAAAAAAATTAAAAACGTCAAAAGGAATAAAATTGAGAGGGAATTAACTTGAACTTTAACAAGTAAAGGAACGCTTTTCTGGTAGAAAAATGTCAAATACGTCAGTTGAATATAAGAAAATCTATACAAAAAATCAGCTGCTTCATACATACAGCTACCATTTGACAGTTTTCATCTTTTTACAATATGAAATTCTTCTTGTAAAAACTTTAAAAAACTTTAATATGATTTCCTCTTTTTTACACAATTCTCTCAGTAAACGAACGCTTTTCAGGCACTTTTTAGTAAAAACTTTTGAAATATTTCGTTTGCACTCGACTACGCGAACAGACCTATTATTTATGAAGTAATGGAGGAAGATATGGAAAAACTATGAAAAAAGAAGATTTGGGTTAAGAAGTACAAATACTCGTTTGAATGAAAACATCCACAACTAAATTCAGAAAAAGTGGAATTAAAAAACAAAAAAACTGAGGGCTAGAGATACTTTTCGAGGTTAAGGCATAACAGTAGCCTCGGCTATAAGCAAGTAAAATTGTCTTTCACGTTTGTTCCGCCTAATCGATAATTCACGTATGGTTTCAATAAATTCTTCCTTTAATAATCTAACTCTCTCCTTTCAGGTCAAAAATCAAACGTTGTTTGCATAAGGTGAATGCCTTGGTTCTTTGATCTTTAAAAAAAATACTTGATTTGTTTCTTGCTTCGAGTAGCTCTTTACTCCACGACGATTTTTGCAGAAATTTTGGGTAAATTGCGTAAATTTCTGAGATGATTTCGATCAAAATTGTAAGTGTTCGTACTGTGTTAAACTAATTTCGTTTGACGTGTATTTGTTTAATTTTTGATAATGAAAGAGAAAAACATGGCATAGGTTACTAGTTTCCTTATAACATATCAACAAATACGGGATTAATGGGCGTATTCAGACACCGAAGACATATTATAATTTCAATAAATTCTTAGATTGACTGTGTAGCATATATAAGTACTTTTGACATAATAATTACTTCCCAATTTTCACAAAATAAGCAAGTAACGAAAATTTTGATTTTGAAAAGCAAATTTATTTTTTCCTTACAGAGATAATTACCAATTAATAACATTTTTAAACATTGCAAACGATGTAATTAATTTTGAATAAACAATTTATCAATAAAATACTTCATAAATAATTATAATAATTTAGCAAATAATTTCTAGTTCATATCCTTCTTTTAAAATTTACCACTCGTTAATTTAATAGGTATATTTTTTCTTCAGTTTTCCCAAATTCAATTTTTATAAAATTAGGTTTTTGCTTTAGTTTCAGAATTGAAAATAAGTTATTTTTAATGCTATGCTAAGGTTTTATTTTTACATGAATATAAACCTGGCAAACTTATTTTGAATTTAAAATTTTTCATATAAGTAGTGCTGAATACATAATACATAGATATCAATATTTATAAATTTTATTCGCTAAAGTTGAAGTTTATTTGACATTGCATGGTATATATGATAGATCGGGTCAGATTTCAAGCTAAGCTTTGCTCAAAATAAGAACACGACTGGAAGTATAAAATTTAAACTTGATTAGGTATTTAAATTTTTCATTTCGAACAAAATTTTTTGGGAGTATCCTGCTTTTTTTATAAGCTTGGCGTGCTGGCATTAGCGTCAAGCTACTTGAAAGCTATTACAAGCATGTAAAAATGCAAAAAATAAAACACAAATATTTTAAAGCAACTAAGACAAGGTGTGTAATTTGATTAAATTATTGGATATTTTTAAAATGAGGTTATTTAATACAAGCTTTCGACTAACAGCGGTCTGAAAGCTGCATAAATTATTTAATAAAGTTCTGTTAATAACAGCTTTGTGCTAAGAATTTAACATAAGCGTAACATTATATGAACAAAGCTTAATACCAAAACAAAAGCGGAAAATAAAAACCAAAAACTAAGCAGTTTTTTTAACTTTACACAATATTTGTTATTTTTAACAAAGTGGTTATGAACAACAACATTCAAACAGATTGAAGCTTTTAAGCTTTAACTAAAACTCTGACAAAACTTGCTGTGTAATAGAAAAAAGCTGTTAAACAGTTTTTGTAAAGAGTACTTTTTGTAGATCTACTTGGTTTTTAAGACAGAATTTTATTTTAATAAAAAAAAATTCTAGCAAAAATTTTGTCATAGTAGCTAGTTTAACAAAATATTTAACAATGGTTCTTAGCTAATTTTGGGCAAATAACAACATAAACAATACATACAGGCTTAGTGCAAACACACAGACACATACAATTAAATAAATATATGAACGCACAGAAGATTGTAATTTAATTTGTTTAATTTTTTTATAGTTTTTGTATTGTGCAAAATGGTTTCTTTTCACTTCTTTTCTTTTTTTTTATATAACTAATGCGGCCCCTGATCCAGCTGATTTAAAAGGCTGAAAGCTGAAAAATATAAATAAGAAAAATTATAAAAAAATATTAAGTCACAAACTTCTCTATTAAGGTATTTCAAGTGAAACTAGGAAAGTTTAAAAATAATTAAAACTGACCAATTTTTTTACTTATATATTTGTAATGTTAGCATTTTTATTTGTCATTAGCACTTAACTAATTCTTTAATGCTAGCATACATAAATGCAGACAAACATACACATACATAGATCAGGTATTTTTGTTTTAAGCTGTCTATTCGAGTTGTTGCAATGGCGAACATTTGTTTTGAATTTTAGTTTTGTTTTGTTTTTTTTTTTAACTTTGTAAGTTATGCAAAAATATTATATATTTTCGATGCTTGATATCCTTTAAAAAGAGACGAAAAACTAAAATTTTTAAATAATTTCGTTGTGCTACTTTGCGTTAGTAAAAAAAGTTTTATTCAATAATGGTGGATGTATAAAAATTTAGCCAAAACCTAGGGAAAAAATTAAGCTAACCCAAGTAGAATTTTGCGACCACAGGTTACTTAAGACACATTTTTTACACGACGACGTTGCAGCGATACTGATTTGGAAAATATTTTGTGGGAAAAGTTTGTAAAAATTCCTAGGATACTACTTTACCACTAGGTCACAGAATGTTGTAACGATTTATCAAGTGTTACCTTTAAAAAATGCATCACTCAACATTCATCGAGATGTACATTTTGTAACAATTAGCTAATTGCGACCCAAGTGTAGGCATCACTCATCATTCATCAAGATGTACATTTTGCTACAACTAGCTAATTGCGACCCAAGTTATTTAAAATGGTGGACGCAAATTATTATTATATTTAAACATTTTTTATTAACGTATGAAATTGTTGCAATATTTTCTGAATTCAGCTTGCGCTTAAATTCTTAAGAAGTTTTGGCTGTTATTTTACCGAAAATCTTCTTTCCCATCTACATTTAGCTCTAAATAATATCAAAAAACACTTAAGATTATGTTGTACTCCTATATATTATATAAATTTTAATTATAAAATAATTATATTTATGGCTGCAAAATGTAAACAAAACATGTAAACAAAATTAATTTTTTTGCAATTGCCAACTTTGTAATGCATTTATATATAAATGTGTATACTAAAATCTGATAAGTCACTTCAAAGTAATTTTCACTAACACAATGTCGGCATTGTGTTGCACCACTTTCAAATCATAGTGTTCTCTGTAACGTAACCAATACGTAACATCATGTCAATTTTGATACAAAAATAAACGCTACGACGTCGCTGCAACCCAAATATGGACCATCAGTTCTAGTTGGGAAATCTAGAAGAGAAGTTTAAAACAATTTGAAAAAGGGTTCTGAAAGACATGTTGTTTTTCTAATTCAGGTTCATAAAAACTAATGACATTGCACGTGACCTTTAACAAATCGTGAAGAAGACCCAAGAAAAACAATTCGACAGCCCCAATCTTTTTGTCGACTACAGTACAAAGCCGCTTCGACAGAGCAATAAGGAATCACCAATATTATACCATGTCTGAATTTAGCATTCCTGCAAAACTAGTCCGACTTTGCAAGATGACACTGAGCAATACCAGCAGCGTAGTTGAAATCGGGAAATCTTTCCACCATTTGTTACCAAACGAGGTTTCAGACAAGATGATTCCTTATCGTGCAACTTTTTCAACTTAATAACAGAGCTGATCATCCAAGCTGCTGATCTGAGACGTAGTGGCACAAAATTCTACAAGAGTGTTGTGCTGCTTCCGTATGCTGATGACATCAATATTGGCAATGATACGCACGAAGCTGATGGTTTTTTGAGTTTTATGAAATTTTGTGTTTTTTTTTAAAATCCAATTTAAGTTTATATATTCGTGCAACATATCAATAAAGCAGCAATTCCATTTTAAACGTACTGGAAAAATAAAAATTACAGAATGACCTTATCCACACCTTAAAAAAAATATGGTTAATTTAACAAAATTCTAACTAAATTTCAGGTTAAAATTTGCCAATCAGGTATCATCAGATTAAGATTACCACTTGCCATTTAAGACAATTTAATGCTCACCTCTTTCACCGATGTCGGGTTAATAAGCGACTCAAAATTTTCAATGATTAAATTTCAAGAGTGCTTTAAAATTGGCTCCGTGAAATTACTCCTAACGAAATAGCTCCTAATAAAAATAACTCCTAAGATTTCCCATACAAAGTTAGGAGTTATTTTAAATGAAAGAACTCCTAAGTGTTAGGTGTTCTTTCACCAATGTTAGGAATTATTTCATCTTTGAATGTTAGGTGTCTGTTCATTATGTAATAGCTCCTAAAAAGTTGTTGATAAAATAAATCCTAATTAGGAGTTATTTCATTAATAATTGTTAGGAGTTATTTAATTCCTATGGCTTTCTATGAAATATGGCCATAAAACGAAAAAAGAGCATGTCCGTATAAAGCCGAAATGATTTTTTGTTTATGATATACTGATTTGCCCTTATACGAAATGTGGTTTTAAGATTCCGTACAAGGGAAAACCATTTTATCGGCCAAATATCATTTTATTATGGACCCCAAATTTGGGTCCTCATTAAATTTTTCGTTTCGTGTGCATTTTTCCAGAGGTCTAGAGCCTTCCCTGCTCGCTTTATGGTTGCGGCCAGGCAGTCGCACCGAACGTGGGCCGGCGGACGAGCGCGGAAGGGCTTGGGCTGTCGCAGAGGGTTGCGCCGAACGTGGGGTGGCAATAACACAGCAAAACACAATATACTTGCTCGCTCTATGGTCTTAGCTAGAAGAACCACAACTGTTTTTTTAATATTTTGAAAATTATTATTTCCGTTTAGGTTTTTCACAATGAACATACTCTTAAATGTTAGGTTTTATTTCATCTTTCCTTTAGGTCTTATTTCATCAGGAGTTAGGAGTTCTTTCATTAGGAGATAGATAATATGTTAGGAGTTATTTCGCGAACCTTAAAATTGTCCATGGCCGGGTCACGTCTGTTTTGTAAAATTTTCTATTAAGCTCACTTATATTTAAAAACATTGCTATGGTTGTAGTTTGCTTTCAACTTCAACTTATTTTCTTTTCGTCTGCCCAAATAAATAACAAATTCGTAAATTGGCATACAAATAGCGGATCGTACAAATGGCGGACCAGCGTATTCGAACTGTGAATGGCCTTATTGAGATGTTGTAATGTTGTTTGGGCTGGTTCTTAAGATGATCTAATGCGGAGAAAGTGCGAAAAAGCTGTAGTAGCTGAACTCTATTGTTATTGCATGTGTTAAATAAAATGTACTACAAACTTGCTTACTTCTCAAAATCAGTAGCAAACACTACGAGTATGTTACATTTTTCTGTTCTTTTCTCAGCTCGAAAGAGGCCAACATTCTGTAAATTCAGGTTAGAACCTAAAAAATTTTTAAAAATCTAAATTTGTTCAGAAAAAATGCGCTCCATTTCTTTTTTGCACCAATTGAAAAATGCAAGTGATCGCTGATGTTGGCCTCATTTGGCAGCACTTGTGTCATTGGACAGTCACGAGTTCGAGACTCGCCGATCTTCTGTTCGAAATGGCGAATTTTCGAACACTGTCACATGACTGTCATATGAAGTGATGAAAATTTTTTCATTTTGACAGCGCAGAACATCGTCGTCGAGGAAAATACATGGAGGTGTAAAAAGGAAATTTTATTTCAACCTTCCATATTTATTTCGATTAATTTTTAATTTCGTTTGCTTGTGCTTACATTTTGCCTTTGTTTTGTACGGACTTGACTTAATTTTGTAAAGTTAAAACGACGAATTCGAACTGTGCCAAAATGCTGGCGAAAATTTTGACTGTGTCGTTGATGTGCGTGATTGGAGTGGCAGTGGCAAGCAATTCTCCCGTCTTACTCTGGGGAGCCTACAGGTGGGTGGTGCAGCAAATAACTTGATAAGATATAAAATCAGGTACTTTTCTAATTGCAGCCCAAGTATACCAGCGCTGCAAACGGTTCAACAGAATGAATTCGCTGATTTAATAGCGCCGCAGCTCAAGGAGTCGATGGTGGTGGCTTTCTTGGAGGAGAATGTAGGTTTTAATTAGGGTTGGTTGTATTTTCTCATGTCATTGATCGATATAAATTGTTCCATTAGCTGTCATCACATGACCTTCTCTGTTCGAAAGCACAGTCTTCTGAGTCCTGTTACGCCCATTTGCAAGGTGTGTCACCCAAAACTTACTATGTCAATGTACAGAATCCCGTTGAGGCATTGCGATCCGTAACAAAAGAACGTGAGTTCAATAGCGTTAATAGACAGGGAAAACTTGCAACTCCGTTGTCATGCGCCCCTGGCAAGGTCGTTTTTGTTAACTTTGACGACAGCAATGAAGTGCATGACGCAGCTCTAGAAGAGCACGGTAAGAAGGATATTCAAATCGAGCATAGAGGTGTATCGAAATTGATTAAATTTTTTTGCTACAGATGCTGCCATAGCTGCCATCAGTAGTGACATCTCTTGCAGCGTGGTCTACATGTATTTGTCCACACCCTCAAATGTACCCTCCACAGCTTCACATCGTGTCCGCCGTGAAACTGCAGCTCCTAAGGGTGGATATTTGTTCCGAAAAGACTCGCAATTCTTGTTATTCTTCACCAAACTAGCTATTCTTACCACCGCCGATGGCAAGACGACCAGCGAAGAACTAGTTGTCAACTCAATGACTGTTACGAACTTCACACAAAGCAACAACAACGCCGTCTACAATAAATTTGCTGTTACCTTAGAAACAGCTGCAGCTAAGCAGGTTAAATTTAATATATCACTGAGCGGAGGTTATTTTTCCATGAGTAATATCATCGTCGGCCCCTTGACTTTCCGCAGCGTTAGCTTAGATGCACCCACCGATTTTTCCTTTACCTGTGGCAATTTGACGCTTGGCGCTATTTGGGCATCCCCCACTGAGCCCAGCAACAGCGTTCTCAGATGGAACAGCCTACAATTCCAAGCGCCGTTCAATAGCAAATATCGAGACACATTCGTGTTTGGTGATGCCTGGAGCTGCACTGGCTTCTTTACACCCGCCATACTCTCGGGTCTGTTTGTTGTATTGATCATGTTAATCATTCTATTCGTTGGCGTTTGCTGGATGATGGACATCAATACCATGGATCGTTTTGATGATCCTAAAGGCAAGACCATCACCATTAGTGCCGCAGACTAAATAGTTTAAATCTTTCACAAAAGCCACACTTTAGTTTCACAGACAATTTTGTCCTAAATCATTCCCTATATAATTTTTTCTTTATATCCCAAATACTTTAATTACTCTTAACTAAGTTAAAAGCATTCAAAATAGTAACAAAAATCTTGTTGGATTGCAATTCAATTTATTTCATTCTCTATATTCTTTATTTGAGTTTTGCCCGCAAATTTCAGGCGTGCATAAACCTTGTCAGCATCCTTGGTTTTTTATGTCGTCTCTGAAATTTGTGGCCGGAAACTTGTATGTGTATGTTTTTAAGTGTTGCTTCGCTGCGCCTGCCCTCCTCTTCTCAACTAGGGTTTTGGGTCAGTTTCAGTACTTTTGTTAATCGATTTATTTTTGTTTATATTCTTTTTGTGTGCTCGTCCTTAAGTATTTAAAGCATAATTAATTATAATAAACGCAACAAGTTGTTACAGTTAAAGTGTGAGAGTGTAAATGCACATTTTATATAGATATATTTTTTGAAAACTGTTTAAACATTAAATGAAATGTAAATTTATTTTATATACGATATACTTACTGAGTTACATATAAACTAATAAAGACCGATACTCACTTGTTTTGTTAAAGTAAGCTGTTAAAACTTTTATTATAAAAAATGCGTGCAAATGTTTGAAACAAAAACACAAAGCAATTAGTTCCAGAGTTCAAAAACAGCAAAGCATAACTTCAATTAAACAAAAATTGATACAACAGAAATCTGCTCATATTTATGTCTAGGTACAACTTTATAGCAATTATCTGGCAAAATATAAATACAATATTTGGAAAATATTTCAAAATTGATATATCTGCACGATACAGACAAATAAACAATCAAACAAACTTACAAAGTTTGCACTAAAATATGTTTGTTCTGTATGTTATACACTGTGTGTTTATTTATATACATATTTGCATGCTAGTGATTGTATATGAATCATTTTGGCAAATTTATGAAAATTTATGACTACTGCCAGCAATGACAGCAACAGCTCTAACAACAATAACAGCAACAACTAACAATAACAAAAGAGGGTTTTTCTGCTGCAATCAGATATGTCTGAACATATCGATGTTGAATTGGCAAAAAGGCTGCATTTTACACCCATATGCACATAGTTGAGTTAAAGATAGTGGTTAATGGTGCTGAACTAAAGTAGATGGAGTCTACATTTTTGCCTTCTATAAGTGTTTATCATCTTGTATTTGTTTGTTAGCCATAACGTAACGAAATGTTAATAGATCCATAATTCAATAACTTTTTAATATTATTAAAGTATGTGTGTAATAATTACAAAAAACATTTATAAATGTTATACTTTTGCCTTTTAAACACTAAGATAATTCAAAATTATTAATATGGCTATTTCCCCATTTTTTTGGCCCAAAATAAAATTAATTTCATTTGTCCAAATCTGTTTTTTTTTTAATTTGACTATAAAATGAGTTCAAAAAAGAAAATATGCTCATACTCCGTTTGTATTTAAAAATAATTTGGTGTTACCGAAAACGCTGTCAAACACACAACTTCTAAACATGCTAAAATAAATTAAAACAACATATAGCTTAAGTGCTCATATATTATAGAAGAACAAACTTTTCCATGAAAAATTTATAGAAAAACAGAAAAACAAACTAAAAACTGAAAAACAAAATATTGATGGTCAGTACTTTATTTAACAATTAAAATAGTTAAACCAATTCATTAGTTGTGGTCGTTTTAAGAATAATTTTTTAATTTGAAGCGTTCTAATGTACAAATTTTGAATTGAAAACAATGACCTTTTAAAAACAATGGCCACGATGGACACCATAAAATAAACAGAACTTTCTAGAACATTATAACTTTAGTAATAACTCTAAAATTTCGGTTTATTTAAAAAGTTTAGTTTTTGGTCAGGCAGCCACTGAATTGAAAATTTTTATTTTCAATTCAGTGGCAATTTGAAAATTGAGATATAATTAAAAAAATTTTTATTATTAAGTTATAAGTTTTAATTTTTTAGTTGTAAAATTTATATATTTAGTTTTTAATTTTTAATTAATAATTTTTTATTTTTAATTTATAATTTGGGGCATCCATTAATTACGTGAGGCGTTTAAGGGGGCGGGGGTAAAGCCGAATCTCTCACTCTCACGTGAAAAAAAATTAAAAAATGAAAATTGTCTTTTAAAATCTGAATATACTGCTGATGGTTAATTTTATCAGTTATAAACTGGATGTTATCAACTCCAATTGCACTCATACACCTCCCTAGCATAACGTTACCAACTCCATGTTTCGCAGATGGGATTGTATTTTTTGGATTTAATTCTGTATTTTACTTCCTCCACACTTTATTAACACAATCCGGTCCGAAAATGTTAAATTTTGTTTTATCGCGGAGTTTTACTTTTGACCACAACTCAGTATAACGATTTTTATATTTTTGTGCAAATTCTATGCGTTTTTTACGATTTTTCTCGCTTCTCAATGGTTTAATACGAAGAGTTCTTCCATTGCAACCAGCAGCTCTGAGCATCCTCCGAACAGTTTCATCACTGACATGTACATCATGATATTCTGAAAGGTCCCTGTTAACCTCTACGGCAGAAGTACAAGGATGTTCCTCGATTTTCCTTATTATAATGCACTCGTCCCGAAAACTTAGTTTAATTGGCCTTCCTGAACGTTCCTGAACACTCAGCGTATTCCTTTCTAAATTGCTATGAATGGTGGAAATACTTCTATATGTTGAACTTGAAATCTCTTTAAGCGTTTTTTCTTCCTCACGCATTCTAATAACTATTTTTTTTTCTTCAATAGTAGTTTCGGCGGACTTTTTACCCATTTTTCAATAATTTTAAAAAACGTACAGCAAGAAAAATTGACTTTGAAAAAACCTAACGCCAAATGAATGCACACATGTATAGAAACAAAAGTGATGCCAAATTAAGTCAAAATGGTACATTTAAAACAGGGATGCTACTGAGAATTTTGCGAATACTTTTGTGAGTTAGATTTAGACTTATTATTGATTTTAGGTGATTTTTGAAAATTTACTGGTTTCAATTTTTATCTAATTGGTATTAATAAAGGTATTCATATCTGTTGAATATACTACAGTGAGTTTTAGTTCAGCAGCATTCTTTTATGTTAAAAAAATTGTGGTAAATTTTGAAAAATTTCTTATTCCGAATACTTTTGTGAGCGACTGTATTTATTTATAAGAAGTTGACAATTTCGTTATAAAAAGTAATTTAACTAAATTTGTATTACTATTTACATTAGGGTATGGAGTTATTCAGACTGGCTTCTGAAATAAATTATCTATTATTCAAGGGGAAAACAAGATTTTGTTATAAGGTTGTGTTAATATTTACTATCAGAGAAGTTTGTTTTAATAATATACAGCTTAGGAGTCAATAAAGTGTTTTGAAATAAAAATTCAAAACAATTTAGAAAGTGGAGTTAATATTGGGAAAGGGCATCATCCAATCAATACTATAAATTCTGCGAATTTAAGTGGAAATTCAAGTGTAAAGTTATATTAAGTAACATCTGATCTACAACCTAGCTGAAACATAGTGACAACTTTTTATTATTGTTTTACTACAGATAAAATAAATACCAGGTGTGGCCAAACTTTTATACCTTAGGGGCTACTTATTCTCCAAAATATACAGTCTGCGGGCTACTATGAATGTGGTGAAACAAATTTAGGATTTTTAAAATTTTTCTTAGATATTTAAAAAATAATGAACAAGATTTACAATTAAAAAAATGCTACGGCAACTAAAATTGCTACAGAAAGCAAATAATTCTGTATAGAGTCAACAGTTGTTGTTGTTGCCTTCTTCATACTTACTTGATCAAAAACGCTCTCAATTGAAATCATGTAAAAACTCAAAGAATAGATCACAATTAATTGTCCAAATAATTATATATATTTATTTTATGAAGCACAATAATATTAATGAAATTCATTATAAAACATCATTACAAACTATTTTTTTTTTAAAAAATTCAATAAAAGCACTTAACAAAAATATTTCCAACCTTATCGATTGGTCAGTGTATATATTTTTATCCTTTTTTCAAAAAAGGTGTAAAAAAATAGTGACGTTTTACTCACAAAACAACTTTCAAGTTCACAAAATAACAAATAAGCTTTTTTTGTCGTAAAAATAATATCAAGTAAAAATGTAATTTCTAGCTACCTCTCATATGACATAGCATTCACTTGCAAAAATTCTTCCAGTTTTGCGCAAAAATTATTTTGCTGTTTTTGTCATCAAAACAACAAAGCCACCTTTCCAAAATGTTTTTAGATTTTTTACAAAAAATTCAGGTCTCAAAAATAATTTATGTGAAAAAATGAATCCACTATCTTTTTCCATTCAAAAGTTATGGCTAAAATTATCGTTTTATGGTCTCGCAATTCTGTATTCGACCTCAATTTACACATGTAGTTTCACTGATAATATTTTATGAGCGTTGGAAAAGGGGCGTGGCTATAAAGTGTAAAGTTAAAAGTATTTTTCTAATATTTTATTATCGGTTCAAAAATATATATTGCATATAATTTAACAAAAAAAAAATGCATTTTGAAATGCGTATAAAATTAATTTACAAAAAACAACATAAATATGAAGTGAACAGGAATTACTTTTTATGGCAAATAATCAAAAAAGTAATTAAAAAAAGGGACATGAAAATAAAATTGCAGTTACGATTGTTTTCTGAAATTTTGTCCAAGAATGCAGTAGCTTGGTGCCTAGACTCTAGAGTGGTTACAACAAACATTTTGGTGCATAAAATCGTTCCTGTATTCAATTTAAATAGTACGTCAACATTCTTAACTAAATAAATACAAATTGTAAAATACACAAAAATATGCGCAATAAATATGCAAAAATAGGCATCTTTTAAAAAATATACAAAACCATGCCATTGCAAAATATGCAAAAATTTGTACTAACAATTGAATGCCATTTGAAAGGAAATTTCATGATTCGTAAAGGTAACTATTTCCATTTTAGTATGGCCAGTAAAAACATGCATTTGCATGAGATAACATTTAATGCCCTATTACATTAACATTTTTGTTGAAATAATAACATTTCAAACATTATTTCTGTGTCGATAAGCGATAACAGCTTAAGTCTTATTTCAAAGTATCGAGATGTTCTCGAAAATGATAACCTCAAAATTCAGAATTTTCAAAGATGGCAGAAAGAGGGCAGACAAAATGCAACATTTTTTCGAGCATATCTGCTCCGATTCGCTATATGAATAAAAAAAAAACTGTAATTGAAAGTAAATACAAGTGCGCAATTTCAGGAGGTTGTGAACGAGTTTGCAAAATTTGTGGGATTGTTTGTGTCTTGGTTGTACGAAAACAAATTGTGTAAAGTGTATTCCTTGCATAAAACTAAATTATCGAATAAAGATTTTCAAACACTAATTAAAGTGAAAGCAATTTGTTCAACTTAAGCTTCGCGGGCTACTCTCAAAACATTTGCGATCGACTTGTTGGCCACCCCTGATATATATCATAACTCATTGTATTTCTTGCACAAATGCATAACAGCTCAAAATAGTGAAAAAAATGCTCATCATCAAAATAATACAAACGTCAAAACAGGATAACCGGCTTTATGAGATAAGCAAAATTTGTCAAGTCCTGCATCAAATTACAAAAGCACTCGTTAGCAAAATTTTGACAAGCAATCATAGACAATATTTACCTCTTTATGATAAATTAAGGCCCCTATTATGTAAAATAACTCAACTTAAGTTGACTAGATTCAACTAAATTTTTTTCATATAAAGTATTACATTTATTTTAGTTGAACCATGTAGTTTGCCTTAATCTTTTAAGAATTTTCAAACAACATAGTTCAACTGGAATGTATGTAATAAATTATGAGAAAAAAAATTAGTTGAATCTAGTCAACTTAAGTTGAGTTGTAATACATAATAGGGGCCTAAACTAAAACTGGCTCAAATCGTTCGGCTCTAAATGACGTAAGCGGCGAAAAAGCAAGAATAATGACGATAAAAGCTGCAGTTGAAAATGCAAAACAATTATGTAAGCGGCAAAATGAATGCAAACTTTTTTTGCACACAACTACTACTACAACTAGAGCAGAAGCAGAAGCAGCAGCATCTCCGGTAGTTAAAGCAAGCATTAAGCTGGACAACAAAAAAAGCCGGTTGAGGGTAGATGTGGGAGGTCCTTGATTTCTATGTAAGTCAAATGGAGAAATTAGGAAGAGAAAAGCTAAAAGAAGAAAAAAAAAAACAGTATGACATTCGTAGGAAAGTGTTTTTATATGTGACTATATGAGTAGTGTGGATGTGTGTGTGTGTTTGCTTGTTTGTGAAATGTTCGCATGAAGCTGTTTTTGTGACGGAAGCTTAGGTGGAAGCTTAGCTCTGCTCTGATACAATGACGTATTCACACTAAAAGTTGCAACAACATTGTTTATGTGCTTTTCGAAGTTTTTTTTTTGCTATGCATGTGTTAGTTAGTATTGGTGTTGTTTATATTGTTTTATTTTGCTAAAAAATTAGCAACAAAACTTTTGTTTTTACATGCCTGACTTCAGGCACTTGACGCACTGACCTGTTCTTGATCCTCTTTTCCATTTAATTGTTTTTTATGCGTTTTACTTTGTTTTTGTTTTTGTGCTATATTTCAAACCATTAAATGTTCATTTAGCACACGCATACACACACACAAACATACATAGAGACACACGTAGAGACACACGCTCACACGTAAACATGTACAAATAGGTGACACTCGAAAGTGTAGCAAAGAGCAAAGAATAGGAAGAAACAAACAATAATTAAATGTTTTACCTTTGGAACCATTCACATTGCAACGGAAGTGCAGCATGTTAAATGTGTGTGTTAAATATGTAGTGGTGGTAACTTTTATTTATTTTCTTTTTGCTAATGCCTTATGTTTATTTTGTGGCTTCGAAATTATATTATACTTATATAAAAGCCTGATGCGACAGTTTCTCCGCACACTTCCTTTTTGGAGCCTTTTGCCGAAAGCACTTTTTATCTTTTGAAAGCTTAATTTATTTATTCACTTGATTTTAGCAAAATACAAATATACCACTTAAAATAACACTTTAAGTATTGAAACAGTGTTGAAAAATTAGTTGAAGTGCAAAAAGTCGAGTATGGTAACAATCATGTTCACACACAACTTTACAAACTGACCTTGTACTCATCATTTGCGTACCAACTCAGGTGTCGTTTCGCGGCTGATACAATTTTATTTTTTGGTACAATCCATCAAAAGAATTTCATTAAATTCGAAAAAAAGAGGTAAACAATAATCACCAAACGAAGAACGATTCGTAAACGAGCTCGCTAACGAATCCGAGATCTCGGTCTCGCAATCTCGGACTCGTAAACGAGCTTGAAACGAACACGAGTTCTCGGATCCATAAATTTTTTAAGTGGCTTCTAAGTGATATATAAAAAAAAATGTCCATTCATTTCTTCATACAAAATTAAATAAAAACACTTGTGAATATGATTTTTTCACATAAAAATGATGAAAATTTTTTGTATTTTAATTGACGTATTTTTAGTAGCTAACAATGGAAATAGTTGTTTTTATTAAAAAAAAATATTTTCACATTAAAAAGTCCAACTCGTAAACGAGCTCGAAACGCACGCGAGATCCCGGAGCCATACAAAATTATGCGAAAAGACTTAGAATTTTTTTCAGATAAATTTCTTCATAAAAAGACTTAAAAGTAAGACTTAAAATTTTTTTATATACAAATGATGAAAATTTGTTTTATTTTAATTGGCGTATTTTTAGCAGTTAGCAATGAAAAAATGGTTTTTATTAAAATATAATATTTTCATAAAAAAAGGCAGTTCGAGAAAGCTTCGATATTTTTAGTTAACGATTCGCTCTCGAATCGTATTCTCGAACTCGTTAACCAATCGCATTCGTAATGGCGTATCCGATATCTTATGTTTGTTTCGTATTCGTAACAAGCCGAGTCTTTTTATATGGAAATATTTAATTTTTATAAAAACTATTTTATCATTGTTAGCTACTAAAAATACGTCAATAATTAAAAAAAAAAAATTCCAAGTCATTTCATATAATTTTGAAAATATTTTATTTGAATAAAAATTTTGTTTCCATTTTTATCTGCAAAAGATAAATACAAATACAAAAAAAAAAATTTCAAAATTGTTTTCATATAATTTTGTATAGATGCGAGATCTCGTGTTCGTTTCGAGCTCGTTTACAAGTCCGACTTTTTTATATGACTATTTTTTAATTGTTAGCTTCTAAAAATACGTTAGTTAAAAAAAATAATTTCATAATTTTTATATGAACCCAATAAACCAAACGGTCAAATTTTGAAAAATCCCTCTTTAACCCATTACCCCAGAGGGGTTCCAGGGGGTGTGCCACTGGCATGGGTGGATCGGCCCTCCAAAGTTAGAAGAGGTCGGTCACATATTTGGACTCGATTGGGGCATTCTAAATGGGTCAAAGAGGGATTTTTGAAAATTTGACCCTACGGAAAAGTTGGGGCGTTAGAATTCGTTTTAGAGGTATAGTTCTTCGGGCAAAGTTTCTTATTTTGATTCCTAGAATACGATTTTCACTGAGCAATGGGCGATTTTTTTGCCTCCCCACAAATCGACCTGGCCTAATATAAAGACGTACGTTTATTTTTATTTAAATATTTATTTTTAAAAATTTTGAATTATAAGTTCATTACAGCTTCTAAATTTTTTTTTGGACAAAACATAAAATTAAAACTACAAAACAAAAAACTAAAACAAATTCTTTACGTTTTGTTTAAAATTAATTATAAAAAAATAAGTTACGAAAATATCAGCCCGATTCTGAATAAAAACTTTCCAGGAGTTGGAAAAGACAGTTTCCGTTCTTAAGATAAAGTTGAAAACTTTTTGGAAATATTTAATGCAAATTTGGTCATTTTGGTTTTTATTTATGTTTTCCAAAAAATAGACAACTTTCATAAAATAAAATTTTCGCTTTTTTAATAGCCTCGACTTCATCTCGAATTCGAATCGAAAGCGAGAACTCGGATCCGAGATCTCGGCTCCGTTTCGAATTCGAAACGAATTCGAGTCCGCTCTGTGATTTATTGGGAAAGTATATGATTTTCTTTGAGAAATTTATATGAAAAATTTCTAAGTCTTTTCACATAATTTTGTATGGATCCGAGATCTCGTGCTCGATTAAGAGTTGGGGTTTTATATAAAAATATTAAATTTTAATAAAAACTATTTTTTCGTTGTTAGCTGCTAAAAATATGTCAATTAAAATAAAAAAAATGTTCATCATTTTTATATGAAGTTTCTATGAAGAAATTTATATGAAAAAATTCTAAGTCTTTTCACACAACTTTGTATGGATCCGAAATCTCGTGCTCGTTTTGGGTTCGTTTACGAATTGGACTTTTTTATGTGAAAATATTTTTTTAATAAAAACAACATTTTTTTTCACAGTTAGCTGCTAAAAACACAAAAAATTTTCATCATTTTTATATGAAAAATTCCATGTGTTTTCATTTAATTTTGTATGAAGAAATTTTTGGTTTTTTTTTTATATATAACAACGAGTATAAATTATACCAAGAGATTGCTTCATCCAGCGTTCCAACTTCTTTCCAGACTATCAGCCATCCACCGACAGAAAAACCAAAACAATGACAACCAACGAGTTTTTGTACTCGTTATTGACGCATTGCTGTGAGTAAGAAGAAGTAAACATGAAAATGAATACGACAAGTAACGAAAGGAGAAGAAAACAATATTATAAATATGTATGTGAATGAAAATGTAACTTCTATTTGCCACAACTTTTACAGCTTATTTTTTTGTGTTAATTTTTGGGATCTTCTTGTGTTTGACGAATTGATGTTGTTTCTAGCTGGACATTGTTGTTGCGATTTTATTCTAGCTAGATTTTGGTTGCATCTGCAAATAATAATTTTTTCATTAGCCGAATAAAAAGACGGAATTCAGATTCGGCTAAAGAAATAATTATTCTTTAATAAGGAGTTGCAAATATGTTTTTTTTTTTTTCATGAAGAGAAGAAAATTGCTTGTTACCCATTTGCTTTAATGTTGTTGAAATGGTTTTTATATAGGTATTTTATTAAAAGATACCAAAGTTACAAGCAGTCATGATTTTATTTTAAGAAATTTATTTAAGAAAATGATTTTATTTTTTATTAAAATGTCAATTTTACGACAAAACCATTGATCGTAGATGCATGTATATATATATATATATTGTAGTATAGAATAGTATAGATATATATTAATATTATATTTATTATTATATACACATATACTTATAATTTTATTAGTATTCTTATTAGGTTATCTTAAACCACCAACAAAAATATACCTATCTGCCCAATCAGAAAACCCTGCAAGCATAATCAAAAGTATATTTTGATTCAATTGGAAAAAATTTAAGAATTCCATTTCGTTATAATAAAATATTTATTTCAGATCGATTTTATGTTGAAATGTATATAACTAATCCGAGTAAAACAATTTCATTTAGAACATTTTATTTTTTTATATATTTTTATATACTTTGTTTATCACTTAATTAAAATGCAATGATAAAAATTTTAACATTTATTAGAATAATTTTGTACAAATGTAATATTGTGACGAAATTTGTTGTGAGCATTTTTGTCATGCATTTCTTAATTGGTTGGTTTTAAGCATTTTAAACATTTTAAAAATAAACAGTTTTAAACATAATATATATATACAGTTTTAAACATTCATAATATATATGAATTATTTCATATATATTACTTTTGAGTAAAATTTCATGTGAGTATAATTTATATAATTGTATAATAGCATATATTGAAACGATGTTATTTTTTTTTTATTAAACATTTACAAGTTATTAGTTTATTTTATGAAGTTTAAGGTATTTATTTAATACAATATGTGACTATTGTCTTCTGTACATGCTTTTATTGGGTAAATTTTGATGACCTTTTTTTGGTTTTTAAAGCATTATTAAAGCACAAGAGGTTTACATATTTTTATGTTTTTGTTCAATGTAAAAAGTGAACATTTCTGTATTTTATTACTATGTTTAGAGGTCAGTTATATGTAAATGCAGACGTATTAACCTCGTATATGATTATTGCCATTTTTATAAATGTTTGAAGAATACGATACTTTTGCATCATCGGGAGAATTAAATGGCAAGTTTCATAGTTCCGTATGGTTGATCAATGGATTTAATTGTTGCGATAAATGCCAATTTTCACAGTTCTGTAATGTTGATCAATGAATTTAATTTAATAATGATAATTTAATAATAATTAATTTAATAATGATAAAACTACATATCAGATAAGGACGATTCATGCATTAAAATGAGCACCAGGTCCTCGTCCTTAAGAAGGGATACTCCTTTGTCCAAATGCCGTTTGCTCTATCTCTTGTAGTTTAGGAGTTGTAGAACACTTTTTGGAGTGGTAGCTGGCCAAAAACATGTGCTTTTTCCGTCATAACTCCCAAACCATACATCCTACAAGGACGATTTATACACCAAATTGTTTCTAATACATATAAACACAAGACTGCATATTCAGAAAAAAGTTTTCTGGAATTTGATTTTTTTTCAAGAATCTTAGTTAAAATTTTTTACATGAATCATAGTTTTTGACGTGGTTTTTTGCGATTTTTTTTATTTTTTAGCCATAACTTCTAAACCATACATCATAAAAGGACGATTTATGCATCAAAATGTTCCTTAAGCTACTGCCCACAAGACTGTATCCTTAAAATAATTTTAAAAATTTAATTTCATGTTAATTTCATGTGCCCTTTTTTGTCAATTTTTATTTTTTTTATTTATTTTCTAGCACCAGGTCCTCGTCCTTAAGTAGGGTTACTTCTGTGTCCAAATGTATTTTGCTCTATCTCTTGTAGTTTAGGAGTTGTAGAACACTTTTTGGAGTGGTAGCTGGCCAAAAACATGTGCTTTTTCCGTCATAACTCCCAAACCATAAATCCTACAAGGACGATTTATACACCAAATTGTTTCTAATACACATATACACAAGACTGCATATTCAGAAAAAAGTTTTCTGGAATTTGATTTTTTTTCAAGAATCTTAGTTAAAATTTTTTACATGAATCATAGTTTTTGACGTGGTTTTTTGCGATTTTTTTTATTTTTTAGCCATAACTTCTAAACCATACATCATAAAAGGACGATTTATGCATCAAAATGTTCCTTAAGCTACTGCCCACAAGACTGTATCCTTAAAATAATTTTAAAAATAAGATTTCATGTTAATTTCATGTGCCCTTTTTTGTCAATTTTTATTTTTTTTATTTATTTTCTAGCACCAGGTCCTCGTCCTTAAGTAGGGTTACTTCTGTGTCCAAATGTATTTTGCTCTATCTCTTGTAGTTTAGGAGTTGTAGAACACTTTTTGGAGTGGTAGCTGGCCAAAAACATGTGCTTTTTCCGTCATAACTCCCAAACCATACATCCTACAAGGACGATTTATACACCAAATTGTTTCTAATACATATATACACAAGATTGCATATTCAGAAAAAAGTTTTCTGGAATTTGATTTTTTTTCAAGAATCTTAGTTAAAATTTTTTACATGAATCATAGTTTTTGACGTGGTTTTTTGCGATTTTTTTGATTTTTTAGCCATAACTTCTAAACCATACATCATAAAAGGACGATTTATGCATCAAAATGTTCCTTAAGCTACTGCCCACAAGACTGTATCCTTAAAATAATTTTAAAAATTAGATTTCATGTTAATTTCATGTCCCCTTTTTTGTCAATTTTTATTTTTTTTATTTATTTTCTAAAATAAAAACTACATATCAGATAAGTACGATTCATGCATTAAAATGAGCACCAGGTCCTCGTCCTTAAGAAGGGATACTCCTTTGTCCAAATGCCGTTTGCTCTATCTCTTGTAGTTTAGGAGTTGTAGAACACTTTTTGGAGTGGAAGCTGGCCAAAAACATATGCTTTTTCCGTCATAACTCCCAAACCATACATCCTACAAGGACGATTTATACACCAAATTGTTTCTAATACATATATACACAAGACTGCATATTCAGAAAAAAGTTTTCTGGAATTTGATTTTTTTTCAAGAATCTTAGTTAAAATTTTTTACATGAATCATAGTTTTTGACGTGGTTTTTTGCGATTTTTTTGATTTTTTAGCCATAACTTCTAAACCATACATCATAAAAGGACGATTTATGCATCAAAATGTTCCTTAAGCTACTGCCCACAAGACTGTATCCTTAAAATAATTTTAAAAATTAGATTTCATGTTAATTTCATGTGCCCTTTTTTGTCAATTTTTATTTTTTTTATTTATTTTCTAAAATAAAAACTACATATCAGATAAGGACGATTCATGCATTAAAATGAGCACCAGGTCCTCGTCCTTAAGAAGGGATACTCCTTTGTCCAAATGCCGTTTGCTCTATCTTTTGTAGTTTAGGAGTTGTAGAACACTTTTTGGGGTGGAAGCTGGCCAAAAACATGTGCTTTTTCCGTCATAACTCCCAAACCATACATCCTACAAGGACGATTTATACACCAAATTGTTTCTAATACATATATACACAAGATTGCATATTCAGAAAAAAGTTTTCTGGAATTTGATTTTTTTTCAAGAATCTTAGTTAAAATTTTTTACATGAATCATAGTTTTTGACGTGGTTTTTTGCGATTTTTTTGATTTTTTAGCCATAACTTCTAAACCATACATTATAAAAGGACGATTTATGCATCAAAATGTTCCTTAAGCTACTGCCCACAAGACTGTATCCTTAAAATAATTTTAAAAATTATATTTCATGTTAATTTCATGTGCCCTTTTTTGTCAATTTTTATTTATTTTCTAAAATAAAAACTACATATCAGATAAGGACGATTCATGCATTAAAATGAGCACCAGGTCCTCGTCCTTAAGAAGGGATACTCCTTTGTCCAAATGCCGTTTGCTCTATCTCTTGTAGTTTAGGAGTTGTAGAACACTTTTTGGAGTGGTAGCTGGCCAAAAACATGTGCTTTTTCCGTCATAACTCCCAAACCATACATCCTACAAGGACGATTTATACACCAAATTGTTTCTAATACATATATACACAAGATTGCATATTCAGAAAAAAGTTTTCTGGAATTTGATTTTTTTTCAAGAATCTTAGTTAAAATTTTTTACATGAATCATAGTTTTTGACGTGGTTTTTTGCGATTTTTTTGATTTTTTAGCCATAACTTCTGGAAAGTTTTCTGGAATTGGATTTTTTTTCAAGAATCTTAGTTAAAATTTTTTACATGAATCATAGTTTTTGACGTGGTTTTTTGCGATTTTTTTGATTTTTTAGCCATAACTTCTAAACCATACATCATAAAAGGACGATTTATGCATCAAAATGTTCCTTAAGCTACTGCCCACAAGACTGTATCCTTAAAATAATTTTAAAAATTAGATTTCATGTTAATTTCATGTGCCCTTTTTTGTCAATTTTTATTTTTTTTTATTTATTTTCTAAAATAAAAACTACATATCAGATAAGGACGATTCATGCATTAAAATGAGCACCAGGTCCTCGTCCTTAAGAAGGGATACTCCCTTGTCCAAATGCCGTTTGCTCTATCTTTTGTAGTTTAGGAGTTGTAGAACACTTTTTGGGGTGGAAGCTGGCCAAAAACATGTGCTTTTTCCGTCATAACTCCCAAACCATACATCCTACAAGGACGATTTATACACCAAATTGTTTCTAATACATATATACACAAGATTGCATATTCAGAAAAAAGTTTTCTGGAATTTGATTTTTTTTCAAGAATCTTAGTTAAAATTTTTTACATGAATCATAGTTTTTGACGTGGTTTTTTGCAATTTTTTTGATTTTTTAGCCATAACTTCTAAACCATACATTATAAAAGGACGATTTATGCATCAAAATGTTCCTTAAGCTACTGCCCACAAGACTGTATCCTTAAAATAATTTTAAAAATTAGATTTCATGTTAATTTCATGTGCCCTTTTTTGTCAATTTTTATTTTTTTTATTTATTTTCTAAAATAAAAACTACATATCAGATAAGGACGATTCATGCATTAAAATGAGCACCAGGTCCTCGTCCTTAAGAAGGGATACTCCTTTGTCCAAATGCCGTTTGCTCTATCTTTTGTAGTTTAGGAGTTGTAGAACACTTTTTGGGGTGGAAGCTGGCCAAAAACATGTGCTTTTTCCGTCATAACTCCCAAACCATACATCCTACAAGGACGATTTATACACCAAATTGTTTCTAATACATATATACACAAGATTGCATATTCAGAAAAAAGTTTTCTGGAATTTGATTTTTTTTCAAGAATCTTAGTTAAAATTTTTTACATGAATCATAGTTTTTGACGTGGTTTTTTGCGATTTTTTTGATTTTTTAGCCATAACTTCTAAACCATACATTATAAAAGGACGATTTATGCATCAAAATGTTCCTTAAGCTACTGCCCACAAGACTGTATCCTTAAAATAATTTTAAAAATTAGATTTCATGTTAATTTCATGTGCCCTTTTTTGTCAATTTTTATTTTTTTTATTTATTTTCTAAAATAAAAACTACATATCAGATAAGGACGATTCATGCATTAAAATGAGCACCAGGTCCTCGTCCTTAAGAAGGGATACTCCTTTGTCCAAATGCCGTTTGCTCTATCTCTTGTAGTTTAGGAGTTGTAGAACACTTTTTGGGGTGGAAGCTGGCCAAAAACATGTGCTTTTTCCGTCATAACTCCCAAACCATACATCCTACAAGGACGATTTATACACCAAATTGTTTCTAACACATATATACACAAGATTGCATATTCAGAAAAAAGTTTTCTGGAATTTGATTTGTTTTCAAGAATCTTAGTTAAAATTTTTTACATGAATCATAGTTTTTGACGTGGTTTTTTTGCGATTTTTTTGATTTTTTAGCCATAACTTCTAAACCATACATTATAAAAGGACGATTTATGCATCAAAATGTTCCTTAAGCTACTGCCCACAAGACTGTATCCTTAAAATAATTTTAAAAATTAGATTTCATGTTAATTTCATGTGCCCTTTTTTGTCAATTTTTATTTTTTTTATTTATTTTCTAAAATAAAAACTACATATCAGATAAGGACGATTCATGCATTAAAATGAGCACCAGGTCCTCGTCCTTAAGAAGGGATACTCCTTTGTCCAAATGCCGTTTGCTCTATCTCTTGTAGTTTAGGAGTTGTAGAACACTTTTTGGAGTGGAAGCTGGCCAAAAACATATGCTTTTCCGTCATAACTCCCAAACCATACATCCTACAAGGACGATTTATACACCAAATTGTTTCTAATACATATATACACAAGACTGCATATTCAGAAAAAAGTTTTCTGGAATTTGATTTTTTTTCAAGAATCTTAGTTAAAATTTTTTACATAGTTTTTGACGTGGTTTTTTGCGATTTTTTTGATTTTTTAGCCATAACTTCTAAACCATACATCATAAAAGGACGATTTATGCATCAAAATGTTCCTTAAGCTACTGCCCACAAGACTGTATCCTTAAAATAATTTTAAAAATTAGATTTCATGTTTATTTCATGTCCCCTTTTTTGTAAATTTTTATTTTTTTTATTTATTTTCTAAAATAAAAACTACATATCAGATAAGTACGATTCATGCATTAAAATGAGCACCAGGTCCTCGTCCTTAAGAAGGGATACTCCTTTGTCCAAATGCCGTTTGCTCTATCTTTTGTAGTTTAGGAGTTGTAGTACACTTTTTGGAGTGGAAGGTGGCCAAAAACATATGCTTTTTCCGTCATAACTCCCAAACCATACATCCTACAAGGACGATTTATACACCAAATTGTTTCTAATACATATATACACAAGACTGCATATTCAGAAAAAAGTTTTCTGGAATTTGATTTTTTTTCAAGAATCTTAGTTAAAATTTTTTACATGAATCATAGTTTTTGACGTGGTTTTTTGCGATTTTTTTGATTTTTTAGCCATAACTTCTAAACCATACATCATAAAAGGACGATTTATGCATCAAAATGTTCCTTAAGCTACTGCCCACAAGACTGTATCCTTAAAATAATTTTAAAAATTAGATTTCATGTTAATTTCATGTGCCCTTTTTTGTCAATTTTTATTTTTTTTATTTATTTTCTAAAATAAAAACTACATATCAGATAAGGACGATTCATGCATTAAAATGAGCACCAGGTCCTCGTCCTTAAGAAGGGATACTCCTTTGTCCAAATGCCGTTTGCTCTATCTTTTGTAGTTTAGGAGTTGTAGAACACTTTTTGGGGTGGAAGCTGGCCAAAAACATGTGCTTTTTCCGTCATAACTCCCAAACCATACATCCTACAAGGACGATTTATACACCAAATTGTTTCTAATACATATATACACAAGATTGCATATTCAGAAAAAAGTTTTCTGGAATTTGATTTTTTTTCAAGAATCTTAGTTAAAATTTTTTACATAGTTTTTGACGTGGTTTTTTGCGATTTTTTTGATTTTTTAGCCATAACTTCTAAACCATACATTATAAAAGAACGATTTATGCATCAAAATGTTCCATAAGCTACTGCCCACAAGACTGTATCCTTAAAATAATTTTAAAAATTAGATTTCATGTTAATTTCATGTGCCCTTTTTTGTCAATTTTTATTTTTTTTATTTATTTTCTAAAATAAAAACTACATATCAGATAAGGACGATTCATGCATTAAAATGAGCACCAGGTCCTCGTCCTTAAGAAGGGATACTCCTTTGTCCAAATGCCGTTTGCTCTATCTCTTGTAGTTTAGGAGTTGTAGAACACTTTTTGGAGTGGAAGCTGGCCAAAAACATGTGCTTTTTCCGTCATAACTCCCAAACCATACATCCTACAAGGACGATTTATACACCAAATTGTTTCTAATACATATATACACAAGACTGCATATTCAGAAAAAAGTTTTCTGGAATTTGATTTTTTTTCAAGAATCTTAGTTAAAATTTTTTACATGAATCATAGTTTTTGACGTGGTTTTTTGCGATTTTTTTGATTTTTTAGCCATAACTTCTAAACCATACATTATAAAAGGACGATTTATGCATCAAAATGTTCCTTAAGCTACTGCCCACAAGACTGTATCCTTAAAATAATTTTTAAAATTAGATTTCATGTTAATTTCATGTGCCCTTTTTTGTCAATTTTTATTTTTTTTATTTATTTTCTAAAATAAAAACTACATATCAGATAAGGACGATTCATGCATTAAAATGAGCACCAGGTCCTCGTCCTTAAGAAGGGATACTCCTTTGTCCAAATGCCGTTTGCTCTATCTTTTGTAGTTTAGGAGTTGTAGAACACTTTTTGGGGTGGAAGCTGGCCAAAAACATGTGCTTTTTCCGTCATAACTCCCAAACCATACATCCTACAAGGACGATTTATACACCAAATTGTTTCTAATACATATATACACAAGACTGCATATTCAGAAAAAAGTTTTCTGGAATTTGATTTTTTTTCAAGAATCTTAGTTAAAATTTTTTACATGAATCATAGTTTTTGACGTGGTTTTTTGCGATTTTTTTGATTTTTTAGCCATAACTTCTAAACCATACATTATAAAAGGACGATTTATGCATCAAAATGTTCCTTAAGCTACTGCCCACAAGACTGTATCCTTAAAATAATTTTTAAAATTAGATTTCATGTTAATTTCATGTGCCCTTTTTTGTCAATTTTTATTTTTTTTATTTATTTTCTAAAATAAAAACTACATATCAGATAAGGACGATTCATGCATTAAAATGAGCACCAGGTCCTCGTCCTTAAGAAGGGATACTCCTTTGTCCAAATGCCGTTTGCTCTATCTTTTGTAGTTTAGGAGTTGTAGAACACTTTTTGGGGTGGAAGCTGGCCAAAAACATGTGCTTTTTCCGTCATAACTCCCAAACCATACATCCTACAAGGACGATTTATACACCAAATTGTTTCTAATACATATATACACAAGACTGCATATTCAGAAAAAAGTTTTCTGGAATTTGATTTTTTTTCAAGAATCTTAGTTAAAATTTTTTACATGAATCATAGTTTTTGACGTGGTTTTTTGCGATTTTTTTGATTTTTTAGCCATAACTTCTAAACCATACATTATAAAAGGACGATTTATGCATCAAAATGTTCTTTAAGCTACTTTTCACACGACTGTATCCTTAAAATAATTTTAAAAATTAGATTTCATGTTAATTTCATGTCCCCTTTTTTGTAAATTTTTATTTTTTTTATTTATTTTCTAAAATAAAAACTACATATCAGATAAGTACGATTCATGCATTAAAATGAGCACCAGGTCCTCGTCCTTAAGAAGGGATACTCCTTTGTCCAAATGCCGTTTGCTCTATCTTTTGTAGTTTAGGAGTTGTAGTACACTTTTTGGAGTGGAAGCTGGCCAAAAACATATGCTTTTTCCGTCATAACTCCCAAACCATACATCCTACAAGGACGATTTATACACCAAATTGTTTCTAAAACATATATACACAAGACTGCATATTCAGAAAAAAGTTTTCTGGAATTTGATTTTTTTTCAAGAATCTTAGTTAAAATTTTTTACATGAATCATAGTTTTTGACGTGGTTTTTTGCGATTTTTTTGATTTTTTAGCCATAACTTCTAAACCATACATCATAAAAGGACGATTTATGCATCAAAATGTTCCTTAAGCTACTGCCCACAAGACTGTATCCTTAAAATAATTTTAAAAATTTAATTTCATGTTAATTTCATGTGCCCTTTTTTGTCAATTTTTATTTTTTTTATTTATTTTCTAAAATAAAAACTACATATCAGATAAGGACGATTAATGCATTAAAATGAGCACCAGGTCCTCGTCCTGGAAGGAAGGAAAGAAGGGATACTCCTTTGTCCAAATGCCGTTTGCTCTATTTTTTGTAGTTTAGGAGTTGTAGAACACTTTTTGGGGTGGAAGCTGGCCAAAAACATGTGCTTTTTCCGTCATAACTCCCAAACCATACATCCTACAAGGACGATTTATACACCAAATTGTTTCTAATACATATATACACAAGATTGCGATCCTAAAAGGACGATTTATACACCAAATTGTTTCTAATACATGTATACACAAGATTGCATATTCAGAAAAAAGTTTTCTGGAATTTGATTTTTTTTCAAGAATCTTAGCTAAAATTTTTTACATGAATCATAGTTTTTGACGTGGTTTTTTGCGATTTTTTTGATTAACTCCCATTTAGCCATAACTTCTAAACCATACATTATAAAAGAACGATTTATGCATCAAAATGTTCCTTAAGCTACTGCCCACAAGACTGTATCCTTAAAATAATTTTAAAAATTAGATTTCATGTTAATTTCATGTGCCCTTTTTTGTCAATTTTTATTTTTTTTATTTATTTTCTAAAATAAAAACTACATATCAGATAAGGACGATTCATGCATTAAAATGAGCACCAGGTCCTCGTCCTTAAGAAGGGATACTCCTTTGTCCAAATGCCGTTTGCTCTATCTCTTGTAGTTTAGGAGTTGTAGAACACTTTTTGGAGTGGAAGCTGGCCAAAAACATGTGCTTTTTCCGTCATAACTCCCAAACCATACATCCTACAAGGACGATTTATACACCAAATTGTTTCTAATACATATATACACAAGACTGCATATTCAGAAAAAAGTTTTCTGGAATTTGATTTTTTTTCAAGAATCTTAGTTAAAATTTTTTACATGAATCATAGTTTTTGACGTGGTTTTTTGCGATTTTTTTGATTTTTTAGCCATAACTTCTAAACCATACATTATAAAAGGACGATTTATGCATCAAAATGTTCTTTAAGCTACTTTTCACACGACTGTATCCTTAAAATAATTTTAAAAATTAGATTTCATGTTAATTTCATGTCCCCTTTTTTGTAAATTTTTATTTTTTTTATTTATTTTCTAAAATAAAAACTACATATCAGATAAGTACGATTCATGCATTAAAATGAGCACCAGGTCCTCGTCCTTAAGAAGGGATACTCCTTTGTCCAAATGCCGTTTGCTCTATCTTTTGTAGTTTAGGAGTTGTAGTACACTTTTTGGAGTGGAAGCTGGCCAAAAACATATGCTTTTTCCGTCATAACTCCCAAACCATACATCCTACAAGGACGATTTATACACCAAATTGTTTCTAAAACATATATACACAAGACTGCATATTCAGAAAAAAGTTTTCTGGAATTTGATTTTTTTTCAAGAATCTTAGTTAAAATTTTTTACATGAATCATAGTTTTTGACGTGGTTTTTTGCGATTTTTTTGATTTTTTAGCCATAACTTCTAAACCATACATCATAAAAGGACGATTTATGCATCAAAATGTTCCTTAAGCTACTGCCCACAAGACTGTATCCTTAAAATAATTTTAAAAATTTAATTTCATGTTAATTTCATGTGCCCTTTTTTGTCAATTTTTATTTTTTTTATTTATTTTCTAAAATAAAAACTACATATCAGATAAGGACGATTAATGCATTAAAATGAGCACCAGGTCCTCGTCCTGGAAGGAAGGAAAGAAGGGATACTCCTTTGTCCAAATGCCGTTTGCTCTATTTTTTGTAGTTTAGGAGTTGTAGAACACTTTTTGGGGTGGAAGCTGGCCAAAAACATGTGCTTTTTCCGTCATAACTCCCAAACCATACATCCTACAAGGACGATTTATACACCAAATTGTTTCTAATACATATATACACAAGATTGCGATCCTAAAAGGACGATTTATACACCAAATTGTTTCTAATACATGTATACACAAGATTGCATATTCAGAAAAAAGTTTTCTGGAATTTGATTTTTTTTCAAGAATCTTAGCTAAAATTTTTTACATGAATCATAGTTTTTGACGTGGTTTTTTGCGATTTTTTTGATTAACTCCCATTTAGCCATAACTTCTAAACCATACATTATAAAAGGACGATTTATGCATCAAAATGTTCCTTAAGCTACTGCCCACAAGACTGTATCCTTAAAATAATTTTAAAAATTAGATTTCATGTTAATTTCATGTGCCCTTTTTTGTAAATTTTTATTTTTTTTATTTATTTTCTAAAATAAAAACTACATATCAGATAAGGACGATTCATGCATTAAAATGAGCACCAGGTCCTCGTCCTTAAGAAGGGATACTCCTTTGTCCAAATGCCGTTTGCTCTATCTTTTGTAGTTTAGGAGTTGTAGAACACTTTTTGGGGTGGAAGCTGGCCAAAAACATATGCTTTTTCCGTCATAACTCCCAAACCATACATCCTACAAGGACGATTTATACACCAAATTGTTTCTAATACATATATACACAAGATTGCGATCCTACAAGGACGATTTATACACCAAATTGTTTCTAAAACATATATACACAAGACTGCATATTCAGAAAAAAGTTTTCTGGAATTTGATTTTTTTTCAAGAATCTTAGTTAAAATTTTTTACATGAATCATAGTTTTTGACGTGGTTTTTTGCGATTTTTTTGATTTTTTAGCCATAACTTCTAAACCATACATTATAAAAGGACGATTTATGCATCAAAATGTTCCTTAAGCTACTGCCCACAAGACTGTATCCTTAAAATAATTTTAAAAATTAGATTTCATGTTAATTTCATGTGCCCTTTTTTGTCAATTTTTATTTTTTTTATTTATTTTCTAAAATAAAAACTACATATCAGATAAGGACGATTCATGCATTAAAATGAGCACCAGGTCCTCGTCCTTAAGAAGGGATACTCCTTTGTCCAAATGCCGTTTGCTCTATCTCTTGTAGTTTAGGAGTTGTAGAAAACTTTTTGGAGTGGAAGCTGGCCAAAAACATGTGCTTTTTCCGTCATAACTCCCAAACCATACATCCTACAAGGACGATTTATACACCAAATTGTTTCTAATACATATATACACAAGACTGCATATTCAGAAAAAAGTTTTCTGGAATTTGATTTTTTTTCAAGAATCTTAGTTAAAATTTTTTACATGAATCATAGTTTTTGACGTGGTTTTTTGCGATTTTTTTGATTTTTTAGCCATAACTTCTAAACCATACATTATAAAAGGACGATTTATGCATCAAAATGTTCCTTAAGCTACTGCCCACATGACTGTATCCTTAAAATAATTTTTAAAATTAGATTTCATGTTAATTTCATGTGCCCTTTTTTGTCAATTTTTATTTTTTTTATTTATTTTCTAAAATAAAAACTACATATCAGATAAGGACGATTCATGCATTAAAATGAGCACCAGGTCCTCGTCCTTAAGAAGGGATACTCCTTTGTCCAAATGCCGTTTGCTCTATCTTTTGTAGTTTAGGAGTTGTAGAACACTTTTTGGGGTGGAAGCTGGCCAAAAACATGTGCTTTTTCCGTCATAACTCCCAAACCATACCTCCTACAAGGACGATTTATACACCAAATTGTTTCTAATACATATATACACAAGATTGCATATTCAGAAAAAAGTTTTCTGGAATTTGATTTTTTTTCAAGAATCTTAGTTAAAATTTTTTACATGAATCATAGTTTTTGACGTGGTTTTTTGCGATTTTTTTGATTTTTTAGCCATAACTTCTAAACCATACATCATAAAAGGACGATTTATGCATCAAAATGTTCCTTAAGCTACTTTTCACACGACTGTATCCTTAAAATAATTTTAAAAATTAGATTTCATGTTAATTTCATGTGCCCTTTTTTGTCAATTTTTATTTTTTTTATTTATTTTCTAAAATAAAAACTACATATCAGATAAGGACGATTCATGCATTAAAATGAGCACCAGGTCCTCGTCCTTAAGAAGGGATACTCCTTTGTCCAAATGCCGTTTGCTCTATCTTTTGTAGTTTAGGAGTTGTAGAACACTTTTTGGGGTGGAAGCTGGCCAAAAACATGTGCTTTTTCCGTCATAACTCCCAAACCATACCTCCTACAAGGACGATTTATACACCAAATTGTTTCTAATACATATATACACAAGATTGCATATTCAGGAAAAAGTTTTCTGGAATTTGATTTTTTTTCAAGAATCTTAGTTAAAATTTTTTACATGAATCATAGTTTTTGACGTGGTTTTTTGCGATTTTTTTTATTTTTTAGCCATAACTTCTAAACCATACATTATAAAAGGACGATTTATGCATCAAAATGTTCCTTAAGCTACTGTTCACAAGACTGTATCCTTAAAATATTTTTAAAAATTAGATTTCATGTTAATTTCATGTGCCCTTTTTTGTCAATTTTTATTTTTTTTATTTATTTTCTAAAATAAAAACTACATATCAGATAAGGACGATTAATGCATTAAAATGAGCACCAGGTCCTCGTCCTGGAAGGAAGGAAAGAAGGGATACTCCTTTGTCCAAATGCCGTTTGCTCTATTTTTTGTAGTTTAGGAGTTGTAGAACACTTTTTGGGGTGGAAGCTGGCCAAAAACATGTGCTTTTTCCGTCATAACTCCCAAACCATACATCCTACAAGGACGATTTATACACCAAATTGTTTCTAATACATATATACACAAGACTGCATATTCAGAAAAAAGTTTTCTGGAATTTGATTTTTTTTTCAAGAATCTTAGTTAAAATTTTTTACATAGTTTTTGACGTGGTTTTTTGCGATTTTTTTGATTTTTTAGCCATAACTTCTAAACCATACATCATAAAAGGACGATTTATGCATCAAAATGTTCCTTAAGCTACTTTTCACACGACTGTATCCTTAAAATAATTTTAAAAATTAGATTTCATGTTAATTTCATGTGCCCTTTTTTGTCAATTTTTATTTTTTTTATTTATTTTCTAAAATAAAAACTACATATCAGATAAGGACGATTAATGCATTAAAATGAGCACCAGGTCCTCGTCCTTAAGAAGGGATACTCCTTTGTCCAAATGCCGTTTGCTCTATCTTTTGTAGTTTAGGAGTTGTAGAACACTTTTTGGGGTGGAAGCTGGCCAAAAACATGTGCTTTTTCCGTCATAACTCCCAAACCATACATCCTACAAGGACGATTTATACACCAAATTGTTTCTAATACATATATACACAAGACTGCATATTCAGAAAAAAGTTTTCTGGAATTTGATTTTTTTTTCAAGAATCTTAGTTAAAATTTTTTACATAGTTTTTGACGTGGTTTTTTGCGATTTTTTTGATTTTTTAGCCATAACTTCTAAACCATACATCATAAAAGGACGATTTATGCATCAAAATGTTCCTTAAGCTACTGCCCACAAGACTGTATCCTTAAAATAATTTTAAAAATTAGATTTCCCTTCATAAAATAAACTAATAACTTGTAAATGTTTAATAAAAAAAAAACAACATCGTTTCAATATATGCTATTATACAATTATATAAATTATACTCACATGAAATTTTACTCAAAAGTAATATATATGAAATAATTCATATATATTATGAATGTTTAAAACTGTATATATATATTATGTTTAAAACTGTTTATTTTTAAAATGTTTAAAATGCTTAAAACCAACCAATTAAGAAATGCATGACAAAAATGCTCACAACAAATTTCGTCACAATATTACATTTGTACAAAATTATTCTAATAAATGTTAAAATTTTTATCATTGCATTTTAATTAAGTGATAAACAAAGTATATAAAAATATATAAAAAAATAAAATGTTCTAAATGAAATTGTTTTACTCGGATTAGTTATATACATTTCAACATAAAATCGGTCTGAAATAAATATTTTATTATAACGAAATGGAATTCTTAAATTTTTTCCAATTGAATCAAAATATACTTTTGATTATGCTTGCAGGGTTTTCTGATTGGGCAGATAGGTATATTTTTGTTGGTGGTTTAAGATAACCTAATAAGAATACTAATAAAATTATAAGTATATGTGTATATAATAATAAATATAATATTAATATATATCTATACTATTCTATACTACAATATATATATATATATACATGCATCTACGATCAATGGTTTTGTCGTAAAATTGACATTTTAATAAAAAATAAAATCATTTTCTTAAATAAATTTCTTAAAATAAAATCATGACTGCTTGTAACTTTGGTATCTTTTAATAAAATACCTATATAAAAACCATTTCAACAACATTAAAGCAAATGGGTAACAAGCAATTTTCTTCTCTTCATGAAAAAAAAAAAACATATTTGCAACTCCTTATTAAAGAATAATTATTTCTTTAGCCGAATCTGAATTCCGTCTTTTTATTCGGCTAATGAAAAAATTATTATTTGCAGATGCAACCAAAATCTAGCTAGAATAAAATCGCAACAACAATGTCCAGCTAGAAACAACATCAATTCGTCAAACACAAGAAGATCCCAAAAATTAACACAAAAAAATAAGCTGTAAAAGTTGTGGCAAATAGAAGTTACATTTTCATTCACATACATACTTATAATATTGTTTTCTTCTCCTTTCGTTACTTGTCGTATTCATTTTCATGTTTACTTCTTCTTACTCACAGCAATGCGTCAATAACGAGTACAAAAACTCGTTGGTTGTCATTGTTTTGGTTTTTCTGTCGGTGGATGGCTGATAGTCTGGAAAGAAGTTGGAACGCTGGATGAAGCAATCTCTTGGTATAATTTATACTCGTTGTATATAATTTAATTTAGTGATTTTTAACATTAACATCATTTTCACTGAAAAATTTTTCAAGTTTTTCTAAGGAAAAGTCACTTAGAAAAACTTATGGATCCGAGATCTCGTGTTCGTTTCGAGCTCGGTTAGGAGTCCGAGATTGAGAGACCGAGATCTCGGATTCGTTAGCGAGCTCGTTTACGAGTCCGAGATCTCGTATTCGTTTTTTCATTTCCGTGTAAAATTTTTTTAAAAAATTTTTAAAAATAAATCATTTATTCTTAGTTATTATTAAAAGTTTTAAGCAAAAAAATTTTTTATATATAAAATAAAAAAAGTTTATACAAAAATAAAATTTTGGACTTTCTTAAAAAAATGTTATTTAAAAATATCTATATTTTAAAACAGCTCAACAAAAAAAAGTTTCTTCTTTTTCCCGGTTGGGGTCTGAACCCACAACCATAGGTTAGCTGTCATTCTTAATGAAGCAAATTAAGCGGCGATTACTTAACAACTGCGATGGTCGAATGGATACTCTCATGGATTTACAATCACGCGGCCGAGGTTCAAATCTCCAGATGGTGGTAGTTTTTCAATTTAATTTAATGTTAATAATAAAACATTATGTTTGCAGTTTTTTTGCCAGTACAAAAATCACAACTCTCATACGATGCTGTTTAAAATCTTAAAAAATTGGGTTTTTTTTTGCAAAAAAAGTTGTTGGCAATTATCTTATATTTCAGGCAGTTCAAGAAGGATTTGCTATTTTTAATTAACGAATCGTTCTCGAATCGTATTCTCGGACTCGTTAACGAATTGTTTCTCGGACTCGTTTATGAATCGTTTTCTCGGACTCATTAAAGAGTTGTGATTTTCTTCCGTTCGCGTATTCGAAAACGATAATCGTTAACAATTAAATTGTCCTAGAATGCGGATTCGTTACGAATTCTTTTGGCTTATTGGGTAGTAAGATCAAAAATGTGGTATTGTAAAAACCCAATATTGTCACTGAAAAGAATCAAAAAAATTTCATGGGCATACTTTCAGGTTGAACATTTTTGAGAACGAACTGTATTTCTTGTAAAAGTACTTTACTGTCAAAAACAATTACAGTTTGAGAAATACTGTGTGCGGAGCATCATGCTTGCCTTTTATGAATTAAGATGTACATACTTCTAGGCTGAATACTTTTGAGAACAGTTTGAGCGACATTGGACACGGAGCAGAGTGCTTGTCTTTATATACATACATATTTAGACTAAACATGTTTCACCACAAAATGGTTTATGTACATAATAGTTTTTCTTCATTTTTATAATTCACATTAACTTTTTTAACATGTCCATAATAAACAAAGTAAAGATTAAAAGTATTTGTTTTGGTGTCATTTTTTTATCTTCTAATCATTCATAATCGAGCCTTATAGGCCATGTATTCTGTCAAGAAAGTGCAGGGAATTGATGATTCAAAAAGCCCGATTTGAAAGATATAAAAATTATTTCTATATGACGCTGGACGTTTGAGCGTGATCTGTCGTTAAGTGTGTTTTTTAGGCCATTTTCTGAATTTCCGGCTAAGGAGTTTTTGGTGGTTTTAAAGATTTGTACTTTAGCGCCATCTGGTGTTAAGGATAGACAAAAATAGATAGCACTAAAATACTCATCTGATCTGAAAACCTTTTTGTGCTAGTTTTCTAGATAATTCTATGAGCGGTTTTGGAGTGTTTGGCAGTTTTGTAAAATATTTGTAATACAGAACCTTTTAGTGTTAAAGATAGATCAAAATAGATAGCGCCACAGCAATCATCGTACCTGAAAAAATCATTATACAAAATTTCATGCTAATAGCATGAGAAGTTTAGGAGTTTATAGTTTTTTACCATATTGCAGCACCATCTACCGGGTCCAATTGTAAATGCCTATCCAGGGACCTACTAAAACATATACAAAAAATTTTATCAATTTCGGTCCAGCCGTTTATGAAAAGTTCAGTCACATACACAAGTACAGAAGAATTTTATTTATATCTGTTTAAGGTCGCATTTAGGGGGAGAATTTCAGGGGTTCTTGTCCCCCCACCCGAAATATGGAACAGTTATACCTTCGATTTCAAATGACACGTGAAACGTAGTTAATTTTGGCAAGGCAAAGCAAAGTAGCACTAAAAATAATTTTAAATATAAAAAATATTTACGCAAGTTAAAGCAACCCAATAGGCATTAACCAAGGATATGGGCTTGAATTCCAGTGTAGCTCCAGTTCGTTTCTCCAATCTCCAGAGCTGAATCTTTATTTTACTTTCTTTTGGGATCCAAGCCAATCTTCAGGGAAATGGATCTTTGATCTCCAGTTTAGATAAGGCTGAATCTCCACTTGAGCTCCAAGGTACTTGTCTAAGCAATCGCCAACCCAAAATGAAATGAGTTTTCATTTCGCCCCTCAAATAAAAATAAAAAAAATGATTTATTATTCAAATAAAAACTTTCGAATAATTGAAATTATTTATATATTTTATTATATTAATTATTAAGTAATAAATATTTTTTTATTCTTATTCGTTATTTGTATTCGAATTAATTTTGCCCATCTCTGCTTCGTAGTGCTGGGTCTAGTATTTTTCCGTCAATTTTTTCTCTTTTAAAAATATAGAGTTACTACTTGTACTGCAGAGCGATCCTTTTCAACAATAAAAAGACTAAAAACTTACTTGCGGAACTCAACAGGACGAGAGAGACTAGTTGTTAGCTTGGCGTTGATGAGTGTGTATCGAACATTTGATATTGATAATGAAGAAGTTATCAACGGTTTTGCAGAAAAAAAGCTAGACGGTTGAATTTTTTATTATATTTTGTATATAAAACTTATTTTTTCCATAAATAACTATTTTTTGTGCATGTGATTCTTGCTTTTGTCATGTACATATGAAATTTAATTTTTGATAGTTCAGCTTTTTACATTTTTTATTTTTTTTATGTTTTTATGTTTTGTTTTATATATTGTTATATATTGTCTAATACATTGTTTTTAAAAATTAATTTTTATTTCAATTTCAATTTCATTTCGACGATTTTATTTCCATTTCGACTTTAAATGTTTTATTTATCTATGGATTCTTTTAGAGCATTAAGCATTAAAAAACTGTATTAAAGTATTTTTTTTAAAAAATGAAAACAATAAAAATATATTTTTATTAAAAAAAATTTAAAATAAAAAAAATAAAATACAAAAATTTTTTTTTATTTTTATTGGCTATTGCCACTGGAATGTTTTTAGTGAACCCCTCCCCCCCCCCGAAAAAATCCTGGATACGGCTTTGTGTCTATCAACACTTTTTTATAAAGTTTTATGATTAATATTTATGCTATAGCACTTTATAGGGGTATTTTTATTTTAAATCATTAATAAGTATATTTAATACAAGAGTTATGTTTTTAAGAAATAACTTAATCAGACGCCACGCATAACTTAATCATTTTCTTTTCTCGCGTTTGTGTTGCGAGAGTTTCAATAAATTCCGCGTTGCTTACTGCTATTCTCTCTTTTTTCTCACTAGCTAGCGCACCGCAACAAAAAAAAAATATATGAGCCTCTTGCAGTGTTGCCAGATTGTGAGAGAGATCATTCCCGTTTTGTTCATGTATTTCAATAAGTTTTTCCCGGTCTTTTCTTAACATTTTACCGTTTTTACAACTTTTTTGCAGTACAGTGTTTTATTTTAAATAGAAACCAACCTTACTAATGTAAATAAAACTATGTCTTAAAAAATAGATCACATTTAATGCTTGTACATATTACTTGAGTGTAACTGCAAACATTTTCTTTCAATTTCTAATGCTATGCAGTCTAAATTTTTCATATGTATTTTGGTGTGTAAAATATCATTTACGGAAAGGTTGTCAAAACGCTTTTTTGTATTAGTTTTATTTATATTTATGGCAGAAAAATCTCTCTGCGCTTGCACCGCTATGCGAAACAGAAAAATGAACGATATCAATTTTTTTTTAATTTTTGGGAGCATTTCATTTATATCTCAAAATTTTATATTTAACACTAGAACTACAAACCAGGGTAGATTACTCCCCAGGCAAACTTTGAACTACGTTTCTAAGTTAGTCAGTGATATTATCGATGGCGATCTATACCATAGTTAAGTGCAAGGTTCAAACAATAGAGCGAGATAGCAAGAACAAGGACTATATGTTAACTGTGACGGAGTGAAGACGTGAAGCTCGTGCGGATTTGATGTCTACCCCGGTTTATAGTTACCGTTAGTGTTTTGTGTAGATTAGTGATAGATTTTTACAATAAAACATTAGATAAATAATTTTCGGCAATGATTTTCATATTTAAAAAAAGATACAAAATTTTTACTTTTATCGATTTTCTGTCAGTTTTGACTAAAACTCAAATAAGATCACATAAAATTGTTTCTTAGCAATCATAAACTAAATTATGCAAATCTTGAAATTTTTTTAATTTTCTTTTCTTGTTCTTTCATAGCAAGGCATAAAAACCTTGTCAAGTCCTCCTATTTTACTTGTCCTTATTTTTTATAGATATTAAGAAAAAACCATCGTTATACATATTTTCTAAGCAAGCAAATATCTTAGCGAAAAAAATAATCTTACATATCAACATAAATCATACCATTTTAACTCAACCACCATCATCCGCGCTAACCACACACACACACACACTAACAACCACATTGAATGTAATCCACTTGGTTGGCCTAATGGGATTAAGTCGCTGCTAAATAAGCTCGCTTTTTATGGCTTATTAAAAAAATGAGCGGTGGTAAGAAGAACCCTCGCGTTAGCAACGTCAAAGCAATGTTTTTTTTTTGTAACTTCCTTCCATTACCTCTCTTAAGCAAGCGACCTCACATTTGTTGACCATGCATTAAGGCTCATCCGTCGTCGTTGGTAACGCAACTGCGGATTACTAAAGGTGGTAGTGGAAATGTTGGTGGTTTGAGGCGGCGCACGTGAAACTTGATGCAGGATTCTGTTGGTTTTATGCATTAGCATGTTTCATCGTTTTCATTGCCTGGTTTATGAATTTAATGCGTTTTTCATGTTTTCCATTTAATGAGCGATTTTTTGAGTCGTCTCTTGGAAGACAACTTTGCTCTAAGCAAAGCAAAGCAACTTTGCCAAGGCCATTAAATGTACATATAACAAATAACGAGCATTGTGCTTAAGATGAAATTTGCTATGAAATTTGCTATGAAATTTGCTTTGAAATTGTGAATTTACTTTTTTAAATTTTGAATTATGTCTATCTAGAAATAAAATCCCTTCATAAATAATATCTACTCTGGCAACAATGGCAAGAGTTTTTTTACGATAAAGCCATTTTCATCAGTTCTATAGGTACTGAATTCGGGAGATTATTGAAAATAAAGAGCGTAAAAAAGTCATTTAACGTACAAAGTTATACAATGGTAGAAGTAGTCATAAAAAATAAGAAAAATAACGAAAAGATTTTAAATAAGCAATGTACACGTTATGCTTGAAGAGTCAATCATGGTGCAAGATACACTACTCGTCACCAGTGTGACCAGAAGATTTTTTTGTTAAAAAAAAATATGCTAAATATTCCACTTTAAATTTTTATATTCCGCAAAAATATTCCACTTTCAATTTCAAAGATATATATCTAAATAAGTCTAAATATGCATATAAAAACAAACACAGAAGCAAGTTTTAAAACATTTATTTATTTGATTACTATCGCACTTAAATTTATTTTCTTCTCTTATAAAAAATTATAAACATTGTTATGGTTTTTTGAATTTTAAGTAACGATATATAATATACAAAACTAAAATTCAGGCACATCTTCGAGGTCAATTCTTAAATTGTTGCTTGTATTATTATCATAGAAATTCGCATTTCTAAATTTTTTTATTAAGCTTTCTGGTATTTGATAGGTATTACAACACTTTTTTTGAACATGCAGCCAAGTTTTTACATTCAACAAATTATTTAAGAATGTTTTGTATTCTATTTCGAATTTTCGTTTAAAAAAGAAAGATTCATATAACTAAAAAATTTCTCAACCTCAGCATTGCTAAATGGTAAGCTAAGCGAGAAAAGCACAAATTTTGATAAATCTTCAGATTCCGAACTTTGATCGATAACTTTTTTCTGCTTTATTGTTAGAAATAGCTATGTTAGCAATAATAGTGGTATTCACGATGTGGTAATTCAAAATTTTCAAAATATTCAAAATATTCAAAATTTACAATACTTACATTTTATTGTGATCGAACCTTCAGTAAAGTACATATTATATTTTTAAAATCAGCTGATTTTTTTATGTACTTATGTTTGGAAATATTAATTTAAATCATCATTTAACTAAAGGAAATCATACAAAAATTGAAATGAAAGAATAAATTATATCAATTTTTATTGAATATACTCACAGCGTAGCCTTTAGCTTGCTCCATGCTAAGTAGAAATGCTTGTACAATCAGCTGATCCAATACACAACGAAATTTACACAGAATTCAATAGTGTTCCATCGTTGTATATTTTCCACAGGGTTGCATTTTGAAAACTGTGCATTTTGTTTTTTTATATTACAAAATTTACTACAAATATCAAATTTATCAGAAATACACAATACAAGGGAAAATACAACACATCGTGAATACCCCTAATGTTTTCTGAAGTAAATTACTTACTGCTGTAACATAATCCATAAAAAAATCTAACCAAACAAACATATAAGCAAATTTACTTCACTTTTTAAGCTGCGTGAAGTTATTAAATGAATTGCAATAAAATTGACAACGAAGAAGTTAACCACAAAACGAGTTTCTTATATTGCGTTTTACAAGGTGGTTCAGAGACGAAAAAATATAAAGTGTCGATAGCCAAAAAATAACCATTTAGTAACCAAATAGAAATTTTTTTTTGCAATTTTTGTGAATTTTGAAAAATATAATCATACGAAAAATATTCCACTTTTTATGCTGCATATTTTTATAAAAAAAATGTACTTCCCGAAGTTTAAATATGCCAAAGTGGAATATAATATTCCACTCTGGTCACACTGCTCGTCACAAGAATGGTAACCAGGGTTGATATTTTCGGTGCAATTGTACTTTTTTGGTACAATTTTATATTTTTCCTACTTTCCTACTACCAAAGCGTTTTCGATACATTTTATTTCACTCTATAATAAGCACAGAATTTAGAACTCTAAGTAAGCAAGAGATTTAAAAGAATTAAAAATTTTATCTAGTTCTGAATTTTGGTACTCTGTAAAATACATAAAAATTATTTTAAAGAGTCGATTTTCATTCGACAGCAAATGTTATTAGAATATTTAATTTTCAAAGTTTAATAAAAATCAATCACAGAAACAGACTGCAGATTGCAACAATTTATTTAATTTAATTAAAGCAAAATATTTTTTTTAAATCTAGTGAACTAAATGCCACAATATTGATATTAGAAGTAATATATCAAATGAAAGAATTTCTAAAATTTGATTGAAAGTAAAGAATTGCTTGACTGCAAGATTTTACCATTAATTTTTTTCGTTATCTTAACATAGAAAGGCCCTGACTAAGATTTGAAAAAAATTTCGGCTGGATTGCGCCAGATTTCGGGTGGATGGGTGGCCTTTCTATATTAAAGTAACGAAAGAAATTCGCACGTTTAAAGAAATTTTCGTTTTTTAATTATAAAAATACCTCTAAAATTTATGTTTATATGGTTTTTATTGCTTTAATTTTATGAGTATTTTAAGACCACTTGTGTTCCTTTTTAAATAAATAAAAACCTTTGTAATTTTTTATAAGGTTTATGCAGGGTTCAGAATATTCACACACCTTCATTCACAAACATTTGCTTGAAGCACACAGCACACACTTTTATTTTCATTTCATTTTTGAGTGTAACGTAGTTATAGTGTTGTTGATCATAAAACATGAATTCTTCGTTTTAATATTTGCTTGTGCGTCACAAACTCAAACAATGATCGATCTCAACAATTCTCTGTTTCAGTTTTACACTTATGTTTGCGTCAAAATGTTCATGTTGGAGAATTCAGTCCTTTGATAAAACCAAAACAAAGACAATTTTTCTAACATGAACAAGTGGTGTTAGCAAAATTGTCTTTGTTTGTGTCGGTCATTAAGATCGATCACTACCGTCGTGTGGCGTAAAAAACAAATGCTGTTCTGGTTGCAGGCAGCGTATTGAACTGGTTTTTGGCCAAGTGTAGCAAATTTCGGCGTCAATTAAAAAATATTTTAAAATATTAAAATAAAAACCTAATAAAATGTCTTTTCAAGAGTTTTAAACGTCATTTATCAGTGTTAAGGGGTCGCTGATTTCGAATCTAAAGTCAGAATGTTAAAATTCAAGATGGTGGATAGGGTTGCCACCTTAATTTTTTGTAGTTTTATGAATTCGGGGCTGGCAAAAAAAATGGCACACCAAAAATGGGTCGCTGAATCCGAATCCGTTGTCAGAATTTCCAAATTACAAAATTTTGAAATAATTGGGCTGCCACCTAATATTATGTCTTTTCAAGAGTTTTAAACGTCATTTATCAGTGTTAAGGGGTCGCTGATTTCGAATCTATAATCAGAATTTTAAAATTCAAGATGGTGGATTGGGTTGCCACCTTAATTTTTTTAGTTTTATGAATTCGGGGCTGGCAAAAAAAAATGGTACACCAAAAATGGGTCGCTGAATCCGAATCCGTTGTCAGAATTTCCAAATTACAAAATTTTGAAATAATAGGGCTGCCACCTAATATTATGTCTTTTCAAGAGTTTTAAACATCATTTATCAGTGTTAAGGGGTCGCTGATTTCGAATCTAAGATCAGAATTTTAAAATTCAGGATGGTGGATAGGGTTGCTACCTTAATTTTTTTTAATTTTATGAATTCGAGGCTGGCAAAAAAATGGTACACCAAAAATGGGTCGCTGAATCCGAATCCGTTGTCAGAATTTCCAAATTATAAAATTTTCGAAATTCGAAATCAGCGACCCCTAACACTGATAAATGACGTTTAAAACTTTTGAAAAGACATAATATTAGGTGGCAACCCTATTATTTCAAAATTTTATAATTTGGAAATTCTGAAAATGGATTCGGATTCAGCGACCCATTTTTGGTGTACCATTTTTTTTTGCTAGCCCCGAATACATAAAACTACAAAAAATTAAGGTGGCAACCCTATCCACCATCTTGAATTTTAAAATTCTGATTTTAGATTCGAAATCAGCGACCCCTTAACACTGATAAATGACGTTTAAAACTATTGAAAAGACATATTATTAGGTTATTATTTTAATATTTTAAAATATTTTCTAATTGCCGAAATTTGCTACACTTGGCCGAAAACCAGTTCAATACGCTGCACAGCAACCAGAACAGCATTTGTTTTTTACGCTACACGACGGTAGTGATCGATCTTAATGACCGACACAAACAAAGACAATTTTGCAAACACCACTTGTTCATGTTGGAAAAATTGTCTTTGTTTTGGTTTTATCAAAGGACTGAATTCTCCAACATGAACATTTTGACGCAAACATAAGTGTAAAACTGGAACACAGAGAATTGTTGAGATCGATCATTGTTTGAGTTTGTGACGCACAAGCAAATATTAAAACGAAGAATTCATGTTGGATGATCAACAACACGATAACTACGTTACACACAAAAATGAAATGAAAATAACATTGTGTGTTGTGTGCTTCAAATAGTGTTTATTTACAGTTATGTTGGAGATTTCTGTTACATGAGTGAAAATTTCTGAACCCTGGGTTTATGAACTGAATTGTTAAAAACACATTCACTTTAATTTAATTTAAATAAAAGCTAACAAGGAATTATCTTCGACTTGGTCGAAGTTTAGATACCCCCAGAGTATATTCTTAGTTCTGCATGTTTTTAAAGTTTGATGACGTCACTTCGTATAGATTACGGTTGTGGTGTTTAGCCAATTTTGCGAAAACTCAAATGTAGATTATGTGTTATATATGTATGCTGTTAATACACACATTTTTCTGGAATTTATAAAAGTTATGCTACTTTGATGACGTCTGGGAGACTGGTCGAGTTTATATCAATCTTGCCAAATACTAAACTCAAAGTTAATTTTAATAAACAGTGAAACTTCCCTAACTCGAAGTGCCCAGAATTTTGCTTCGAGTTACGGAAAATTTGAGTTACAAAAAAAATATTATATAAATAATTAAATTTTTAGTTCATTATTTAACCCTCACGGCTTCCTTAAATTTTTAAACAAAATGGTTCCATTGTATCATGATAGAAGAATACATGTAGATGCACTAAATAAGAGCATACTGCCGGAAATGTCAAAACGAAGCAAACATTTTTATTTATTTTCTTTTGTTTCCATTCGCCACACAGCTGGATTTGACAGACATGGCAGTATGGAAAGAGAGCACAGTCAGCGCTGCAGCTACCTCTATCCTTATACCATGTATTGTATGCGTACGCATATACAAAAATAAGGTCTGTTCGCGTAATAGAATGCAAACGAAATATTTCAAAAGTTTTTACTAGAAAGTGCCTGAAAAGCGTTCGTTTACTGAGAGAATTGTGTAATAGAGAGGAAATCACATTTTCCTTTTCAAGTTTCAAGTTCAAGTTTTTTAAAGTTTTTACAAGAAGATTTTCATGTTGTAAAAATATGAAAACTGTCAAATGGTGGATGTGCGCATGTAGCAGCTGAGTTTTTTTAGATTTTCTTAGACGTATTTGATATTTTTCATTATTTTACCAGAAAAGCGTTCGTTTACTTTTTAAAGTTAAATTCAATTCTCTCTCAATGTTATTACTTTTGACGTTTTTCATTTTTTACCAGAAAAGTACACGAACAGATCTACTATGTAACGAGTCAGAAATCGCAAACATTGCATGTGTGTAATGCACCAACAAAATCGTGAGTTTTTTGTTGTTTTTGTTGAATTTTTTTTTTGTTTTGTTCAGAAAAATATTTGACAGTTCAGTTGTTTTGGACATGAAAAGTTACGTATTGGTTCTTGCAAAAAACGAAATGCTTTGCAAGTAAAATTGTATGCGTGCGCATACACAAGAACCATTACGTAACTTTTCGTGTCCAGAACAACTGAACTGTCAAATGGTTTTGTTGATTATTTCAAATGGTTAACCTGCCCTAAATTAGATATTTTACTAATTTTCATTATAATCCGTCTAAGCATATATGGCCTATGACCAAGTAAAGTTGCAAGTTGTATGCGCCCGCATACAAAGAACCCTTGAGGGTTAATATGTATTTTTTTTGTTTGTTAAAATACTCAGAAATTTTGTTCTGTATTTAGCACACAAATTTCTCTATTTGCATAAAATTGCTGATTATGTATAATGATATCAGTATGGATTCAATAAATGTCCGCACCCGTTCTGCGAAGTGATTTCTTTCGAAAATTGTTGGCGATGGAATATCCTCAACTTCATCATAATCAGATTTATCACTTTCATATCGTCGTTAAGTCAATAAGCATCTTATTGAATACTGTAAAATGAGCAACAGTTACCTTGCAAATTCAAAAAATCTCTTTACTTACACAAAACATATATATATATATATATAAAAAAACACACAGCACAAGATACAATGGCCCATTATCATAGTCAAAATAAAAATCTACTCTAAATTTACAGCCCTATTCTGGCAAATTAACAAATTGTTAACCAGTATTTTGAATATTTCTATGTGTTTTTTGTATTTTTTTTTATTTCAAAACAAAACTTGAAGCTCAAAAATAAAAAATTATGATAAAAATTGTCAACTGCTTTTCAGTTATTGACAATTTCATTAAAAAAATTTGTTTTTTAAGCTTTAAATTTTGTTTTGAAAACAACAAACACACAGAAATATTCAAAATACTGGTTAACAATTTGTTAATTTGCCAGAATAGGGCTGTTAGTATAAGCATTTTTGACAGTTTTTTAATATAATATGTTGTCAAAAACTTGCACTAAATTTAGAGTCTACTTCTATTTTGACTATGATAATGGGCCAATAACTTTTATATCTTTCAACGCAAGCTCACAAAGATGCCATGCAAATTTTTTTCATGCTGTTGCAGTGCATCCCAATCAGCCAAACAAGCTTAGAATAGGCTTGTAGTAAGCTTACAAGCGTAAGCATTGTGCTTGGAAAAAGCTTGTAAAAGTGGTTGTAAAATGCTTTCAAGTAATTGTAGAATAAGCAAAAGAGAACTCTTGGAAAAATATTCCTTTCTGTAATATTATTACAATCGTTTACAATTCAATTGGATATAAGTGTTGTAAATAAGCTTGCTACAATACTTTCTTTGCAATTGGAAAAAGTGTTGTAAAAGTATTACTGAACATAATTATTAAATAATTGGAAGTAAGTATAATTGTAAGTTATTTACAACTGTTTATAAAAAAAGACACAGTTTCGATAGAATCGTAAGTATAGACGTAGAATTCCTTTTTACGCAGTAATAGAGAAAAATTCTGATTTTCGCGTGTTTATTCTTCAAAATTTTTTAAGGTATTTCATCTTCTAAATAAAAATTATTCAATAACAAATTTGTTGTTGTTGTCCTTCTTTAAACTTACCTGATCTTAAAAGCTCACTATTAAATTCATCTAAAAATTTGTTTTGTTTGATAAAAAGTTTTCATTTGATATTTATGGTGATGAATTTGTTGTTCTTTTTCATTTGGTAAAACTTCAACTGGTTAAAACTAAATGTAATTCAAAGTTATGTTTAATTAATGGAAATAAATATGGGAAAATTTGAATTATTTAGTTTTCCTGTAGTAAAGAGCACATACATATATGTATATTTTAAAAGTAATTTAAAATTAAAATTTTAGTTAACAAAACAAACTTTTAAAATGGAAAGAATATAATGCATAATAAAAATAGTTCGAATTTATTATGGTACTTAAAAAATTAATGCAGTTTTTTAAACACAACGCATGCTTAGTAACGCATGCGCAAATTTACGTAGTAGTATACATACATGCAGAAAATAAACATTCGTTTTATTCGTACTCCAACTCATGGCAGAATAACCAGGTAGGGCCGACTCGGAGAGGAATGAAGTAGAAAGCAGAAAAAAGCGAGCTAGTTGTCAAATACAGCTGTTCTTGTCGAGTAAAAATTAAGAACATCTAAAAAAATTTCAGCTTACTGAACCAACAACAATTACCAAGCAAATCTAAAACAGCGACGCACTGTGGGATTTTGGCTGCAAAAACCCCCTTTTTTGAGTGTAAAATATCAAAAATGTAATGATGCAGTTTTGTAGAGAATTGTTTAATTAAGATAAATTCATCATACAATTTTTTCTACAATTTTTTTTTTTACAAAATAACGCGGTAAAGTCACCTAAACGAAATTCTGCAGTAACTGCCTTAGATTTTCATCCCATTTCAATGGGCTGGAAACATAATTTCTTTTTCTCGTATCTATATGATGTAAGAATATTTGAAAAATATAGTATTTCAGCATTAATTTAGAAGTAAAGGAATTGCATTACCGTAATGTTTTAATATATATTTAGGTTCTTTTTTGAAGGCACTCAAAAAGTCAGTGTTTTTAGTTTTTCTTGGACAAAAAAAAGGTGAGCGTTATCGATCGTTGTGTTCTGGTTGCAAAAAAATGAAAGGTGGGACTGTCTTCTTTAAATTTACTCAAAAAAATCCACCAACTTTTCTCAATATTTTACAAACGCATAAATTTTATAAAAAAAGTCAATAGTAGTACAACGAAATTTTGCAATTAAATGTAATAAAAAAAGTGTGCCTACTTTTAGGCATACACTTTAGCAACAATTTGTTAATAACTGATTGACAGCAATTCCAAAGAAAAGCATAACAAAATAAAAAACAAAAACATATGATTAGGTAAATAAAATTTGGTAGACCAAAAGTGTAATAAAATTGTGAAAAATAATTATTAAAATGAGTTCATTTTCTGTATCATATCATGAATTGTGTATGGAACTTATTAACTGTGGTAATAATGTTAATTTATTAACGGATTTTATAAAAGCAAAAAACTCGGTGCTTACGATTAATGAAATCAAAATAGTGACAAAAAACATTCATTAGCGATTTCTTGGTAATTTTTGTAAACGCTGGGCGGAATCGCACAAAATAAAAGCGTATTTCTTTCAGAAAAATGATGTCTGGCTAAAAAGTAAGTTGCTAAACAAAAATCATTTATTGCTAACTTTGTAAACCATAACAAATTTTTTTAAGATATATTTGAAGTATCACTTGCTGATGATCAACCTTGTTGTTCAAGGAACAAGGGAAGGCCAGTTAAGGAATTCGATGATTGCAAATATCGTAGTAAAAGCTGCCGATTTAACATCCCAGTACAGCCAACAACAATTAAAAATGGCAAGTGGAGTTACCGACTCAAAAATTAAATCATTTTCATATATTCCTTCGTCTACTGCGCTAGCGTTATTGCTGGATGCAGAGTTAACAAAACATCAATACGAAACAATAAAAAATGTTTTGAAAGGAGAGGGATATGATATTTTACCACCTTATATAAAGGTATCTGAGGAGAAGAAAAAATGTTATCCCAATGAAATCCGAGTATCAGAAAAGGAAGCGTCTGCAAGCTTGCAAAGTATGATGGATCACACCACAAAGCGTCTCTTTGAAAGTTTTTCAAGCGAAAAGGTTAATGGTATGACAAATTCAAATTACACTCTTACGTCGAAGTGGGGTTGCGATGGTTCTTCGGGTCATGCAGAGTACAATCAGAGTTTGCCACCTGATGTCAGCGATAGAAGTCTGCTATTAGCATCGATGGTGCCTTTAAGTTTGAAAACAAACACTGAAGAAGAACAATGGCGCAATAAAAGTCCATCATCAACAAGGTATTGTCGACCACTTTTCTTCGAATTTACTAAGGAGACTAAACAAAAAGTGTTAACCGTTGTTGAGAACATTAAATCAGATATTGCTGCTTTGGGGAAAACGAATGTTGAAGTATTCGGCAAACAGTTCAATGTAACGCACAATTTAGTATTTACGATGCTAGATGGAAAAACGGCTCAGACAATTACAGGTACAGCTTCATGCGCCGTATGTTACATTTGTAATGCAAAGCCCTCTGAAATGAACCATTTGGACAAAATTTCAATGAGGCTTGTAAATTGGGCATTTCGTCATTACACGCCCGAATAAAATTTATGGAATGTATACTCCATATAGCGTATAACTTGCCTTTTCAAAAGTGGTCTGCGATCGAAGCAAGAAATAAGATTTTAAAACAAGAGAACAAGGATCGAATTCAGACGGCATTTAAAGAAAGAATGAATTTGAGAGTGGATGCTGTACAACAAGGATCTGGCACTTCGAACAATGGCAATACCTCAAGGCGTTTCTTCTCCAATCCTGCACTTGTTGCTGATATAACTGGTGTTAATGAAGAACTAATAGATCGCTTCCGAATCATTCTGCAGATAATAACGTGTGGACAGAAAGTTGATAGTGTGAAGTTTCAAAAATTTGCATGGGATACAGCTGAGCTATTTGTTCAAAAATATAAGTGGTACTTTATGCCTGTAACTGTGCATAAAGTACTTATACATGGAAAGGACATTATTGATGCAGCAGTACTTCCTATTGGTATGCTATCCGAGGAAGCAGAAGAAGCACGCAATAAAGATTACAGAAACTATAGATTAATGTTTTCTAGAAAGTGCAATAGAACTGCAACAAATACTGATGTTTTCCATCGTCTGCTTGCATCATCTGATCCATATATAAGTAGTATAAGACGTCAGCCGCATAAAAATCTATTAGAACTAGATGATGTAGTTAAAGAAATGATAGTTGAAGAATAAAATTTATAATTTATAATATAATTTTATAGTACAAATTTGACTTTTATTTGCAATGATTGGTTAATTAAAAAAAAAACGCTAAGCCATGGCCCCCTAATTTTTTTTGCAAATGTTCAGCTAACATATTAGTCTTTAGTTATTTATATAGATGTAAGTGCTGCTTGGCATCGATCACAAACTACAAAGGCTTAAATCTGTTTTTTTGAAAATCGTGAAAAATTAAATTTATCATATGGGCGTTGGGCGTGGCACTTAAAATTTTAATATAATTGAGGACTCAAATGCAACCACTGGTAGTAATTTTTATTAATATACATATGAAAATAAGGAAAATACAACGTCTTTTAGTTTTACGTCATATGGGAGGTAGGCGTGGTTGTGGGCGGATTTTAACAAAAATTTATTTTTCATCTAATTTGGCAATATGAGAGATGTGTGCCAAATTTCAAAGCCCTACCTCGATTCCTTCGATTTTTTGCAGCAGCTTGTATGAAGAAATCCCACTGTGCGACGTACAGAAAAGAGCAAGATCACAGCGGTTGAGCAGCGTTAGAGGGGATGAGCCGAATCGTCCACAGAAAATAAACATAACTTTGCTTACTATGTCCCGCTTTTCACTCGTTACACACGAAAATTCTCGAGCACTTCACTAGCAAGATCTCTTTGTTCCGCTTTTCACTCGGCAATAATTGCCTTTGCCGCAAGCAGTTTGTGGATTATTCGCCCGCATGAGGGGGCTTACGAAAGTCCCCTTTAGACCTAAGTAGGCAACAAACTACTTACGGCGAAAGCAATTATTACCCATAGAATTGCCAAGTGAAAAAACGGCCCTTTGCAGCACATGCAGAACCAAAACAACAATATCAGCAGCTAGTAGCAAAGTTGCCAGTTATGTTGGAAAAATTAGAATTTTTCTTTCTGGGGATTCCTATTAAATTTTTTAATTCAGCGTGGCATTTTTTAATTGGCGTGGGAATTCAGCGGGGTATTATTTATATTTCCGTGGGAGTTTGGTTATATTCTTCTTACATTTTTTTTTCGTATTTAGTAAGCAAAGTTTCTTTGTGGTATTTCTAAATGTTTTTTAAATTATTTGTGAATATAGGACTTATTGAGGTATTTCTTAATGCAAATGAGATTTTTGTGGCAATTGTAAATGCATATGGAATTTGTGGTGGCATTTTTAAAACGCGTGGTATTTTTGTGATAATTTTTAATGATGGTAAGATTTTTTTTGATATTTTTTATTGCGGCAGAAACTTTTTTGTTTATCTGTACAATGGTAATTTTTGTTGTATTTAATTTATGTTATTGTGAAAAGTAACTTTTTGTTGGAATTGTTTTAAATTTTAGCTGGCAACTATGGCTAGTAGTAGTATATTTTTTGAAGCCACAAACTGGCTCTCTATCTACATGCATCTGTATTCTCTATTGCATTACAACCCAGCAAGCCATGAATGTTACTGTGCCAGCTAAACGGTACTTAAAACGGCAGCGTCTGATTTGCTGGTATGAAAACGACATGTTCTTGTACCTTTAAACCGTTCTCTATATAAATGTGAAGTCCTTTTTTATAAATTTTTTTTTTCTAAATAACCTTGTTATTTATTATGTTGATTTTACATGATTTAAATACAAATTCTAAGTGTTTGATAGTTTAAATCATACTTGATTTTAAATACAAATTCTAGTTGTCTGATAGTTTAAAATCGTTTATTGAACTTAAGGTCAAAGTTAGAACAATTAATTGCTCTAACAAGTTAATCAATCAGCTAGTGATGTTTTTTTCTTTTAATATTGAAAATGTTGTTGATGTTGTTTCTTTGAAAAAAATTCGTTAGAGCAATTAATCGTTCCAACATGACCTAAAGATCAATATTTTATTGATTTTATTGATACTTTAAACAACTAGAAACAACTAGAAATTGTATTTTAAATCAAGAATGATTTAAACTATCAAACATTTAGAATTTGTATTTAAATCATAGAAAATCAACATTAATATACAACTTAATAAATGACACGCTTATACGAAACACACAATGAATAGTTTGCTGACAACGAAACGGTCCGCTTCAGTGCTTTTAAAAGTGAACACCGTTTTCTACCGAGCCGATTGGCTATCTGGAAAACGAAAAACATGAAAAGCAACTGATGTGTATTTATATATGTATGTTTTACACACATATTAATAAAAACAACAACAACAACAACAACAACAAAAGCAGCACAACAACGAACGACGTGATAACGAACCAAACAAGCAAACACAACAACAACCTTAAAAACAGCATAAGCAGCTACTGCAGCTAAGCAGCTTATGCATATCTCATACGAATATATGAATTTTTCATCTTCTTAGATTTTGCTATTTTATTAGATATTCGTTTTATTCCCACTAAAACTGATATTTTGGCATTTTTTGTTTCTGTAGGTATACCCCAAAGTGTCAAATATCACTTTGAAAAAATTCGTGAAAATGACCCCCATACAACCCGCGCTGTAAGACGTAATTCTACGTCAAAATTGGAAAAAGGTGTTATAAAAATAATGTTTGTGAATTAGTTACAAACGATTAGCTATAAATAAGTTGATAGAAAAAAACCCATTTCTAAGTGTTGCGTAAATCTCGAAATCGGAAGCAATTAGTTGTTTGAAATCCCGCTTTACTAACTTTAGGTGTCTCTTTAAACATTTCTCGCCTTTGAATAAAACATTCCCAATTTAAAAAACTTTCCGAAACGGCATTAAAAACCCATTTAAATAAATGCATGAAAATGAAAAAAATTTAAATTCAATTTTATTAAAGTTTTCAATCCATAACCACGACGACTCTCTAAGGTTTGCCTCATTTCAAACAAGCTTGAAAACATATGTTCAACATTCACAAAACTCAACCATAAAACAGTTGAAAACTTTGACCCTTGTCAACATGCTGCCAATTATTAATTTTTAGAAATGAGCTCCACAAAAAGGCAGTGCATAAAATTTTGTCACACTAATAATCACCAGGGCGCAGTGGCAGGCCTCGTTGCGCACTACAAAAGTTTGAAAGGGAGTAAAAACAAACGCATACTTACGGGACACAATACAGTTCCAACGCCAAAATCTGCTTAACTACCGCAAAAATGCAACTTTTAAACTTTGGCATTTAATTAAACGAAAAAACACAGACGGACAGACTTATGCCTAAAAATAAAGTTACAGCAACGTTTTTAGTTGCATGGAGTGGCGACGGCAATGGAAACGATGGCGGCGGTTAATGGATCTCACAAAGTGCCGTCAGAGCATTTAGGGTTAAAACAACCAGTGCTTGGCCAGAGTAACTCAGCAAGCGGAAAACGAATTAGTGCCATAACACATGTTTTTGCCTGTTTTATATTTTCATGTCAGCGGGGGGTGGGTTAAAGGACGAGGTCAAAGGGTGTTGCAAAACTATTGAAACAAATTTCTGCAAGGGCGTCATTAAGGCAACCGCTAATGTAGTGGCACAACTTTAAGCAAAAAAAAAAAAAAATAAGAAAACAAGAAAATACAACAAACACGCACGCATAGTCACAAAATTTTGATTCGAGAAAATATAAATGGAAACGGAAGCGGCACCGGGTACGGAAGCGGATACGGAACTTCCACTCGAAAGACTCTACGCGTTTTGATAAATGAGCATCGGGCGACACTTAATATTTTTGGTGATATAGGAAGGAATGCCGTGTGTGTCAGGATGCGGTATGCAGAGTGGTATAAAAGGCCGAAAATATATGTTTTTCCCTTTTTTTTCTTCCAAACAGCTACAAGTTCTTATTGTGTAGCTGGTTTTCTCATGCTGTTGTTGTTATTGCGGTTATTAACAATAATACCAGAGCAACGAGTTTCATTCGCACTGCAGTGAAGACAGCAGTGGCCAAATGGGTGGTTGCCGCACAGTGGGACAGAGCCCTACTGATTCAACGAAATTGACTGTCTAGTCGTAGAATTTGAGCTAGTGAATAAGTTTTTCATGATAATATTAGTTTTTAAGTTGCACTAGAAAAGACTAAAAATATGACATTAAGGGAGGTTTTAGGCAAAAGCTGTAAAAATGAGGCATATTTTTGAAGATGTTTTCTAAAAAAGTTTATTCTATATGTATAAAAAAAAAATTGCATTTGCATTTTGATTTTACATCATCAGTTTAAGTAAAAAAATGTTTTGTTTTTCTTAACACATACATATTTTATATACATAAAGATGGCGCTTTTTGTATATAAAGTTGGTGTGCTTAAAAAGTGGAAATCGAGCCACACCATAGGCCGGCTCCAGATCGTCATAAAATGAAAAACAAGAATTCATTCGACCCGAAAATATTAAAAATTAAGCAAATAATGAAGCGTGAAAAAAGTCGAAAATTTTACGTTATTTTTGACCATATTTTTGCGTATAAAAACAAGGCAAATTTTCCACAGACGCTAACTTGGGTAAAAGATGTGTAGTAATTCAGTACAAACAGAATAAAAAAAGAAAAATTTTAATCAGCCAATTAGTTTGTTTGCTGTAGTGTTTCCCGTTTTGAAAAAGTATGTTTCGAGAAAAACGCGTTCAAAGTTACTATGGTTAGTTAAATTTACTCTGGCGCACTGGGTTTAAAACGCTGTAGAATCTGTATTATAAGCTGGATTGATTTGAAAAATTTGTTTATATATTCTTGAATAGTTGCACAATAATAAATTTAAAAAAAAAAAATCGATTTTCAAAAAATTGTTAGCCTAAAACCTCCTAACTAACTATATTTTCTAAACTAATTTGAGTTAGCCAAAAATAATTTTTTCTTTTAATTAATTATTTATTTTTTTAGTAACATGAGTACACTAAGAGCTATGTTTTTTTAATAGCACAACATCTATTTACATAAAATTTTAATTTGTTTACTTAGCTACGAACACTTGTGAGAAAAAAGTGAATTTTTATTTTTACTGCATTCAGCTTCAACTAACAGAAAGCCGTAATGAATATCTGATCACTTAAATTTTTATGTGAATTCAACAACGCTTTCAGAAACAGAACAAACTTTGTGACGTGGTTTTATCAAAGGCTGACGTAAAACTCAGTCGCTGCAGGGTCCTGTGAAAAGGTCTACTAACTCTCAAAAATTATTTTGATAAAAAGAGACGCAGGGTTTTCAGTAATTCACAAAGTTACTTTATTGAATACGTTATCCTTATTATAACCTCTTAGTTATGCAGCTTCGGCTAGTCGGGGCTTAAAAATCAGTTGGTAATCGATTTAGTACTCGGTCATCAGTTGGTAATTGCGTTAGAAGCCGGTAATCAGTTGGCAATCGCTTTGGTAATCGGTAACCAGTTGGTACTCGCTTCAGTAATAGATTGGTAATCGCTTCGGTAATGGGTAATTAGTTGGTAATCGCTTCGGTAATCAGTAATCGGTTGGTAATAGCTTCGGTAATCGGTAGTCCGTTGATAATCGCTTCGGTAATCGGTTGACAACTGCTAAAAAGGAATGCTCCGTTATTTTTAATACGACAACTGTAGACGCCGTGGTGGCGTAGCAGAGAGTGCCTGCGTCGCAGTCCCGGTGATATGCCTTGCGGTCAACCGGGGTTGTGACGTGGCAGTGAGTGCCGGTGATAGACCTTGCGGTCAACCGAGGTAGCGCGGTAGCTTTCGAAAACAAGCAAAAAATAATAAAATAATAATAAATAAAAAAGAAATAACTAACTACTCTTAAAGATAACAAAAAATTATCGTTGGCCACCCTCCCCGGACGATCAGCCCGAACAGAATCAAAAGTCGTTACGACCGGCGATCCTCTCTGGTCGCCAAACACACAGAACCCGTTCAGAATGAAATTGATTGCGACTGACGATGCAGGGTTGCTTTTATATAGCATAGTTTTGTTAGCAGCCATGTTTTTGTTGTTGTGTAAGTGAAACAGAAACAAAAAAGAAACGTGAGAATATAGCAAAAACTATAAAATCCCAAGGCTCATTTATAAGGTTGTGGCACTTGAGAGCGAGCTCGGTCGAACTGTCAGAATGGATGAAAAGAAATGAAGAAAATTAATGCTTAGAACAAAGAAAAGCATAGTGACAGTTCGAGCAAAGGCGGGAAAAAGAGTGCATTTCTCTCAAGTGCCACAACCTTATAAATGAACCTTGAACATACCCAATTGTTGGAAAATATGACTGCACTAATTGCACTCAGAGAGGAAATCGTCGGTCGTTAGCGAAAAAAATATAATAGATTCTATTAGAGCCCCCCATTACCCGGTTTTACGATCGACCGGTCTACCCGGTCTAGACCGGTTCTAAACCGGTCGACCGGTCTTTACGGATAGACCGGACTACCCGGTCAGACCGGTTTTTAGTACTTTATACAAAGGAGTATGTTTTTTGGTACTTTTTGGTAAAATATGCTAAAGACTAGAAATAAATATAAAAAATCCATGTTTTTGGAAAAGTACTGAAATTTAAAAAAACAACTGAAAAAAAAGTTAAAAAAATCAAAAAAATTTATAAAAATCGAAGAAATTTTTAAAAATTTTATAATTTTATAAAAAATCTAAAAAAGTGAAATTTTCCAAAAAAAGGTACTTTTTCAATTTTTACTCTAGCTCGACACAGCTGTGCGCGCGACAATGTCTTTACATCTGTTGACCAGTGAAGATTGGATTTTTTGTATTTATTTTTATTTTTTTGCGTATTTGCAAAAAAGTACCAAAAACAACCCTTTTAAAAAAACCGTTTAAAAACCCTTTTTAAAGACCGGTTAACCAGTCAACCGGATAGACCGTAAAGACCGTAAGAACCGGTCGACCGGTTTTTAAAACCGGTCTAACCGGTCTTTCGGTCGACCGGTTATGACCGTTGGCTCTAGATTCTATTCAATTTTACTCTAGCGAGTAAATACTTGGTTGTTGTTGTCCAAGTTGTCAAAGTTGTCTACCCTATGCTGCATATATAAATAAATAGACTTAATTTATCGTAAGCCTAATTGTAACGTCTTGTTACAACTTTATATACAGAAATTATTCTGAGTAGAAAAAACAAAGTCCGAACAAGGGTCGAACAGCGGTCGTAAGAAATTACGAATTTTGATTTATCTGCACATAGCTTTACTAATAGGAATATATATATATATAGAATTTAACAACGCTTTCAGAAACATGAAAACTTTGTGAGCCGATTAAAATTGGCAGTGTTATTGTATTCAAAAGATCGATTAAATAGGAACTACCCGAGTAAAAAACATGTTTTTTTTAAACTAAGCTCGAACCGTGACTGAACATGGGTCGAACGGCGGTCGCTAAAAAATCGCGAATTTTGATTTTTATGCACATAGCTTTACTGATAGGAAAACATTCTAGATATCTGATAGCTTTATTTTTTATGCGATTGTATAGAGAATTTAATAACGCTTTAAAAAACATGACGGTAAAATTGAGAGTAATTTTATTCAAAAAATTGATTCAAAATAAATTTCTCAAGTAAAAGTATTTTTGATTAACTAAGGTCGAACAGTGACTGAACAAGGGTCGAACGGCGGTCGTTAAAAAATAGCGAATTTTAATTTTTATGCACATAGCTTCACTAATAGGAATAAATTCTTGACATCTGATCGCTTTATTTTTAATGCGATTGTATAGAAAATTTAATAGCACTTTCAGAAACATCATAAACATGGCGGGTAAAATTGATAGAGTAATTGAAGACATGAGTGTATGAAGGTAATACGTCGCAAAATTCTAAATACGAGAAAATTGAGTTTAAGTTTCGCATTTGTACTGAAATCTATTCTAAATCAAACTTTGTGGAAAAGTTATTTTCTAAAATAGCTACAAAAATGGTTGTTTTAAGGTTTAAAATATTGGGGGTTGGAATTAATTTTAAAGTTTTTTTTTAGGTTTTTGAGCATTTATTTAGAAACAACGGTACAATGTATATTATTCAAAGTATTGTCCATCGTTAGCTACAACATTTTCCCATCTTTCTGGCAGCATATGGATTCCGCGCCGGAAGAACGATTCGTCTTTTGAGGCAGTCCACGAATCGACCCATTTTTTGGTATCCTCGTAAGAAGTGAAGCGCTGCTCAGCCAAGCCATGCGTCATCGATCTGAATAGGTGGTAGTCGGAAGGGGCTATGTCTGGGCTATAAGGTGGGTGGGGTAGCACATCCCAATTCAGCGCCTCCAACGTTTCCTTGACGGTTCTTGCAACATGTGGCCGTGCGTTGTCATGTTGAAAAACCACTTTGTCGTGTCTTTTGGCATATTCCGGCCGTTTAACCTTTAATGCTCGGCTCAATTGCATCAATTGTTGTTGGTAGCGTTCCCCAGTGATGGTTTCGTTAGGTTTTAGCAGCTCATAGTACATGACACCCTTCTGATCCCACCAAATACACAGCATAAGCTTGGCGCCATGAATATTCGGCTTGGCCCTCGATGTTGATGCATGGCCGGGTGGTCCCCACGATTTTTTTCGCTTAGGATTATCGTAATGGATCCACTTTTCATCGCCAGTGACAATACGATGCAAAAAACTCTTCCTTTTATGCCGTTGAAGCAGTTGTTCGCACATGCAAAATCGCCGTTCAACGTCTCTCGGCTTCAACTGGTACGGCACCCAATTTCCTTGCTTTTGAATCATTCCCATGGCCTTCAAGCGTTTGCCGACTGTTGATAAGTCGACTCCCAATGATTCTGACAATTCTTAAAGGGTTTGACACGGGTCTTCATCGAGCAAAGCCTCCAATTCCTCATCTTCAAACTTTTTCGGCTGGCCCGGACGCTCTTTGTCTTCCGTATCAAAATCACCACTTTTAAACCGACGGAACCAGTACTCACAAGTAGAAATCGATGGAGCATAGTCCCCGTAAGCCTCAGTAAGCGTGCGTTGGGCTTCAACCGCTTTTTTCTTCAAATGGAAGCACAAAAGTAAACCTTCCCGCAAATTGCGTTTTGTTGGAACGAAAGTCGACATGTTCACAGAGAAAAAAAATATATGTTGTTTACACTTCAGTGGAATGACACATACTAAAAAATGAAGCTTAGACAATGTGCTTTGAAATGAATATAGTCACAGGTGTGCCCGATGCGATCTATTGATAGTTACGCCATCTCTTAGAAAACCTTTAAAACTAATTCCAACCCCCAATAGTTTATATGTACATTACATCTTCATCCATGTATAGAACAGCGAAAATCCAAAAATGCGACATATCACCTTCATCCACTCATGTCAGCAATTGTATGCAAAAGATTGATTTAAAATAAATTTCTCAAGTAAAACATAGTTTTGTCAAACAGTGGTCGTTAGAAAATTGCTAATGTTTACTTTTCCGCATATAGCTTCACTAATATTCGAGATATATGATGGCTTAAATTTGTATACGATTTGATAGAGAATTTAATAGCGCTTTCAGAAACATGATATATATGACGATTAAAATTGGAAGAGTTATTGCATTCAAAAGATCGCGTTAAAAGATATTTTCTAAGTAAAAATAAACTTTTTTAACTATGACTGAACAAGGGTCGAACAGAGTCTATTTATAAGTAATCTCAGCCAAACAAGAGCAGAACTTGTTCCGCAGGACTTTTTTGGAGAATGGTGGTGAAACCAGGGTCGAACAGTGGCCGTACAAGGACCAAACTATATATTTATTCGTAGAGTTATGCTTATGTGTATACATACATTTTGTACATGCATATACAAAAATTATATGCTGCATTTTTTTAAACATATTAATCTGGATTGTATGCGAATATTGTACGGATTTGGATGTTGGAAAAAACGCAGCTTTTATATATATAATTTTCCTTTTATATTGTTTATTTGATTAGATCTTAGCCAAACATTAAAACATTGGTGGCTATTCTAAGACAATCAAGCAGAAAGCTTTTTATGCTGCCATAAGAAACGCATGGTGGTAGAGAAGTGTAGCGTGGTTCTAATGTCACTATTACTTCCTAACAACTTTTTTATAAAAACCCTAAAGACTACTCATTCTTACATCCGCATTCGTACTTTTCATTCCGTTTATCTTACTAGACATACATATCATAGCCTAGTGCTTGGCATAAGCATAAACAACAACAACAAAAACAACAAGAATAAAATTATGAAAACATTTTTTTTTTTTTGGATTCGCCCGCAGGTATGATATCTTCCAAAGATACGTATACCCGTCCTATACGCATGCACGATTTACATTCTAAAATCTGCCCGAATCAGTCGGGACAGACAGAATGCACCTACGTACTAAAACATACCCCCTATTGGCAATTAGGATTTTCAACTAAGCACATTAATTGGCTTTTCTAAAACGCGTATTTAAGTATACTTGATTCTATATAAATAAGCAACATCGAATTAAATAAAAGTAATTATCAATTTAAGGTACCCGAAATACAATCAAAAACACTAAACACATTTTAACTGGTCTGCGGCCATTGTCCAACCCAAGGACCTACGTGGAAGCGAGATAAATCTCATATCCGCTAAATCAAAATCCCAATTAGTTGGATATGCATTTGGGCCAACGCAGGCATAAACTTGTGTGGAAAAGAGATATACTCTGGCACACCAATCCAGGTGATAGTGTGAGTTCAGTCTAATTTCAAATCAGGAAACCACGTGAGCACGTAAATCCCAATTCGATTAAAAATTAAAATATTGAATAATTAAAAAGTAAGTTTTAAAAACGATTCATATTTGATGGTGCTTACTTTATAAAACATAATATTGCGACAAAAAAGAGAAACAGAACAATCTCAATTACCAATATTACATTGTTATAAAACTGCGTTAGGTATAATGAAGTTAAATTGATTTAATTTGAAAGGCAACACGAATGCACTTGTTGTTGTTGGCATTTTTTATTTCCATATGAAAAATTATGTATGCGATCGACCAATATGAAATTAACTGGCGCTATGCGCTCGACATTAGAGACAAAAATAAGGAAGGAGTTTAGAAAATACTGGCAGAATAATTTTAAGAATAGTACTGGTAAATATTGTATATAAACTAAGATATTTTTTTAAAAAGACAGTTTTTAAAGAACAGGCGACACGTCTAAACGTAAAATTTAAATCTTTTTCTTATAAAATTAGCCTTTGTGGCTAAAAACTAAAAAAAAACATAGCCTTGCGACTTATAATAAAATATAGCCTTTGTAGCTTGTATGCCAGTTCGACCTGAATCCGGACGCCGTTTGAGGGTGTGGGCTTTTAAGGTTTCTTTAAGACCATATTCGACCCTTATTAGGCCGTTCGACCCTTGTTTGACCACCGTTCGGCCGATTGTATTTTTAGTCTTGCGTCAACGAATAAGAAAAAAATCAAATAAAACATTTATTTATTTTTAAAAAAATGATTGATATAATATTTTATTTTATTTAGTAGCACAGGCAATGTTTTACTTCAAGATTTCACAAAGTCGGATTAAAAAAAAAATATTTTATTTTTTGTTTCAAAGAAATTCTGTAGGTATTTGATAAATAAAAATCTCATACTTACAGCCCTATTCTGGCAAATTAACAATTTGTTAACCAGTATTTTGAATATTTCTATGTGTTTGTTGTTTTCAATACAAAATTTAAAGCTCAAAAAACAAAATTTGTTAATGAAATTGTCAATAACTGAAAAGCAGTTGACAATTTTTATCACAATTTTTTTTTGAGCTTCAAATTTTGTTTTAAAACAAAAAACTTACAACAAACACATAGAAATATTTAAAATACTGGTTAACAATTTGTTAATTTGCCAGAATAGGGCTGTTATTCTTGGTTAACTCGAAGCATTTCTGTTTTATGAAATTTTTTTGTAAAGTTGATTTTCTTCTAGTATAAAATCTGCCGAAATGTTTTGTTTGTAGTAAAAACGTAATTTTTTCAATTTTAATTAAGAAAAATAAAAAAGGAACTGCGAAATTTCGGGCAAACACAAAAATACTAAGAACTGGGCAAAAAACCCTGTATGAATATTTTCAGAACTTTTTGATGCATTTTGAATTTTTCAAACAAATGACTAAAATTGATATTGCAAAACTAGCTCCAAAACTATTGAAAAACTTACACGTACTTATTCTTTGGCTTATTCTAAGCATTCCTGGTTTCATACATTTTTGTTATAGTTTTTGAGTTAAAAACCTTTCGTAAAGCTTGGATTTTACTATGCCATTTTCAATGCTTAGCTGTTGTCAGTCAAATAAAAAATGACAACACGTTGTCGTTTTTTCTATCTCTGACAACGGTAAAAAACTGAGCTATCCAAAAATAATTCAGAACTAAATTGAGCTATGCAGAAAATCTGTAATAGTTTTATTTAGGTGGCATTTAAGGCGATTAAATTTTTTTGTTGTTAAAAAACTGACATAGTAAAAACTAAGAATAACACTTCAAAAATCAACATTTTCGATACAAAAATTCTTAAACGAAATGAAAAAAAAAAATAAAAATAAAAAATTCGTCTTAAGAGGTTTTGAAAGAAATTAAAACAACGAAATATAAAAAAGTTTTAACAACCACAATTTTTTCGACCTTGATTTTTAATTTTAGTTTTCAAAACTGGGTTTGTTGTAAAAATACTATTTTTTAAGGAAAATTGTGGAAAATAGGAAATGGAAATCGAAAATATGGACAGGCAAATTCATAGATATTTCGAAAACAAATATTTTTAAAAAAAATTTCCACTAGCTCAAATTTTACGACCGTAAAATAAATTTGGACCGAACCGTAGTGTAGCGTCCCACTGTGCACCGGGGTCTCTCAGCACCCATCTATGGCATTTATTTAATCCCACCGTTCATCTACAGCAAAACTATGCGACACATACTATACGCAGTTTCAGTGTTGCCGTTGTTGTTTTGGTTTGGGTTTTTCGCTTTTCGTAGTGCTCGCTCTAAAGTACACTGAACGAGCACTGAGCACTAAAGATTTATGTGTGCAAAAGTCAGCTGCACATAAATTTTAGTTTTTCTCCCATTAAACGGATATAACGACATTTTGAACTCATACGCGCCAAAAATTTCAACTAGCTGAATATTAAAAAGTATAGCAAAAAAATGTAGCATAATAGCATGGATGGAGTCAGATAAATTCAACATTTTAGGCTGCTGTCACGAAATACAAAATAAAACTTATTTATTCATTATGCATAAAAACACATAAAAATAAGCAAAACAAAAACAAAAAAGATTAAAAAAAAACCAAAAGCGAAAAATCCGAAAAACTTGATAAAAGTAGCAACTTTTTCGAATTAAAAATTTTGCATTTTTATCAACACAAAATATTCCTGAAAAGTCGTGGTGAAAAAAGAAAAACAAAAATGTAATAGAATTCTATTAAAAAAAACATGCTGCCAACTTTATCCTTTATAGAGCAACTGAATCCCTTTTCAATCAAAGCAGCTTCTTTGCTTCATCCTCATCAGTATCTTATCTGGAAACTTTGTGCCAGTTTTTTATCTACTTCTACTTCTACGGTTTCATCATCAACATCTTCTTCACTATTTCTTTTCCATTATTATTGCTGTGCTTCTTATGTCGTTGCTGCTGCTGCTTGTTCGTCTACGTCTTATGCCTCTTTAGCTGGCAGTCATTATGAATGATAACGATTGTCACGAGATGAATTGCAAAAGTGTCGCATTCCCAGCATCACCAGCAGCAGCAGCAGCTGGGATAAAGTTTTCATGTCCTTTCAGTCCTCTAGACGTTGGCAGCAGCAGCCTTCACTTCCTTTGCTTCCTTCGTTTCTCTGTCAATGAATTCATGATGAGGAAATAATAAGTGTTGCGTGTGATACGCATTAGAATCACTTGACATGAATACGAACGGACAAGTGTCACATTTTCGGGCTCAAGTCCGGTTTTGGTTTTGTTGACTGTCACTTTGACAGCCACCGGCATCATTTCATGTTAAAAAGAAACATTTTAAAATTAAGAAATTTCTCTTTAAACTTGTATTTAACATTTCTTGGAACTGCCAAACCAGGTTGGTCAGGATATCAAGTAGTAATTTAAAATTAATTTAAATTATGTGGTTATATTTTGCTTACGAGGGTTGTTTGATATTATGAGGTTTTGTTCTTTGCTATTGATGAGTTAGGCCGCGTTCATAGTAAAAGCTTTTAGCTTAGCCGAGAGGTTTAGCTGAAAAACGCTTTGTATATAATCATATGGAAAAAGCTGAAAGTGTTCATAGTGCCAGCAGAAAGCTAGCATAAAGCTTATTTTCAAATGCTTTTCAGCGCTTATATCTCCTTCTTGCTTGCTCACACAGAAAAATAATTTTGTTTTTTATGCTTTGTTGTAGAGCATTTTTAAAATGCTATTCGGCACTTGTTTATTAATTTTGCTTGTTAACAATATTTTCGTTGATTTTGTTTTATTTGTTGGATTTTTTTGTGCTAAAGTTTTAACTGTTGTTGTGTTGTTGTTGCGTTGTTGTTTATTTTTGTGGTGCTTTTCAGTTGTATTCACTTGTGTATTCTATCTCGTTTGTTTACATAGTTGATTGTGTTTGAGCGCGAGTGTTTCGGTAATTTGTACTTAAAAACTTCATTACTCTAATTTTTTGTAAGTTAAGCCTACAAAATGTGTCATAAAGACAAAAAAATGTCAAAAAGACAGAAAAAATATAAAAATGTAAATAAAAACTACTTACATAGTACCAAAGCGCTAAGCAGGGGGCTAGAAACGGGGTAAAAAACATTTTAAATTGGCCACTAAGTTTCTGTTAGTCCGTTTGTTCTGATTTTAATATATTACTTAAATTCAGGAAATAATTTATCCTTAAATTTAAGTATCACAAACCAAATTTTTCCAAACTGTCTTCTACTTAAAATTCCTATTATAATTTTAAGAAAACATTTTTTCTTAAAATATCTACCTAAATATGACCAATGCTATACAATATCACGTCTTCAATCTGACATAACACTATACAAAACATGCTATACAATGTCATATCTTCAATTACGATATAACACTATACATCATTAATCATGGTATAAAATTATAAGCTAACTAAAACCGGAAAAATAATATAAACCTGAAAAAATCAATATATAAAAAGATAAACATTCCATCTATATTTAGTGAATCTATTTCTGTGTTTTCAAGTTCCTTTGAACTTTTGTTTGTTATTGGTTTTATCTTTCATTGGTGACCATCGCGAATCTAGATGCTCATCTAGATACTCATCTAGATACTAGAATGATAAAAAAATTTATCATTTACTTTGCAAAACGCAATTGAGGGCATTATTTTCCAAAGAGGCAAATGAAAACAAAGCATCTCAGCCACAAGTATAAAGCGCGCACTATGAACACCAATAAGCTCAATAAGCTACTTTATGCAGCGTTGAATAAGCGTTCACTATGATCAAAAAAAGCTTGACAAAGCAGCTTTATGCATCAGCTTCAGCAACAGCGTCCACTATGAACGCGGCCTTAGAATGTTGGCGCAGTTGAAAAGAAAAATAAATTATATGAGATTATATTGTGAGAGATTGTTTCTTTTTTAGAGTCCTCTGATTCGTCTACTATATCTGCTACTAGTTCTTCCAAACCTGTGACGTTTAATATAATTCATAAATCAAATGAGATGATTGTGATACCGGTTTGATGAGTTGTAAGGGAATAATTTTAATGAGCAACAAAAGTTCTTCTCACTTTTTTTTTTATTATATTGGTTTGCTAAGAAAAAGCCCAAAAAGAGGTACAAAATTAAAGTGGATCTATTTCTATTTACTTCTTACGGTTTTTGTTGCAAATAATTCTCTTATTTCGATCATATGCGTTGATTTTGATCGAGCGAACAGCGGCCAATCAGCGGTCGAACCTAGGCCGCAAGGCCGTACAAGGGTCGAACATGGCCAAAAAATAATCCAAAAAGCCTACACTCAAAAAAATTTGCTTCCCTTAAATTAAGAAACTGTGACATCAATTCATAAGCATGGGTTTTTCTATATTCTATAGAGCTTTGTCCTTAGCCCGAATCACCCTGAGTAAATTTATTAAATTTTCAGAATGATCTGTGAACGCAAATATAAAATTAATGAAGAGAATTTTTGCATGATTTAACGATCTCACGTCTTGAATCAAACAAAACAGCTATCAAAACAGCTTCTTAGTTTTAAGGACAAAATTTTACTTAAATATAAGAAATGAAGGTATGATTAAAGTTAAATTTCCAAAACTTGTAAAAAAGCAGATATAATTTGAAGAAGAACTGTACTGATATCAAGTCCGCTTGCAACATTCTACAGCATGATTTCTTAAATTTGGAGAAATATAAGTTACAAAACTTGGATATTTCATAGAAATACATGTAAGTTTTTCTTCATTGTACACCAAAAGTAGTTTATTTTGAGAATCCTTTTCTTATATTTCTAGAAAATACTTCAAAATTACTTACAAAGCGAACAATTCTAAATGAAGCAAATTAAGCGATGATGGTTTAACAACTGCGATGGTCGAATGGATAAGCTGATGGACTTACACTCATGAGGCCGAGGTTCAAGTCTCCGGATAATGGTAATTTTTCAATTTTATTTAATGCTAATAATAAAAATATGTACCGTCAGTATAGAAATAATAATTCTCACGGGATGCTGTTTAAAATCTTAAAAAAGGCTTTCTCTCGAAGAAAAACTTCTTATTTTTAAAGAAAAAGTTTCTCTTAGTTATAGCCGATGATTTATAAACATTGCTTACTTTCAGTGAAAATTTTTCTCTTAGTTATAGCCCATGGTTAATAAAGTGTGGAAAAACTTACTCAAATGTCATAATATTTTAACGCTATTTGGCTAAGTTTAATCAATTTAGCGAAATAGTTCGTAAATGATTTGATAATTTTCCTTAACTATTTTACACTTCTGGTGTCAATTTGAAGAAAAATATGTACTTCATTTTTAGAAAATCGGCCATGGCGCTAAATGAAGACCGATTTTTTAAAGATATTATTTGCTGGAAATTTTTTTCTGAGTTTAGCGGCCGAAAGTTGGGTCGAACACGATCGTACAAGGCCTAAATTAAGTTGTACGGCCGCTGTTCCCTCATTGTATGCCACCAAACTTTTCTAAGCTGTTATTAATCAGCAAACGAATGTGCAACAAAAAAGCCAAGAATCACTCAGCGATGCTGATGGTGATAGTATCATCACTGTTCGGTCGATGTACAGCCGTTGTACAGCAGAGCTAATTTAAAACGGCCTCTGTACGATCGCTGTTTGGCCAAAAGGTCTGCAAACAACCCCCGTACGGCCGAGAAAAATATTAAAAATCCGGTCGTGTTCGGCCCCTGTTAGGCTTTAGTTACAAAATATGTATTTTTATTCGTAATATTGTATTATTCTTAACTCCTTAAAAGTTATTTTTAATATCGAATAGATGCGAGATAAGAAGTTGGTCTAGTTTGGTGAAGATAAAAGCTGATATAGTGGAACTATATTTTTCTGTAGATATCCTATTTAAAGTCGAAAGTTCAGTTATCAAACCAGTGATCTATGATTAGGGCGTTTAGACGATAATACAACAGTAAACACTTTTGAATGACTCATTTCAAAAAATAGTAGAAAAACATTGCTTTGGCAAAATAAGCACAAATAATTCTGTTTTTATTAAACAGAAGTTGTACGTATATGAGTTTATCAAAGTGGATGATGCAGAAACCACAGAAGACAAATAGCCGATACACATTGAGAGCCCGAACAGAACCAAAGCGGATGTCAGATGGCGGGCCTCTCTCGGAGAAATCCGCTGAGAACACGCCCAGAATAGGAGCGGTTGTCGGTTGTCGGATCATGGTTGCATTTCACATTGGGAATGATACAAATTATTTTATTTTATGCTTTGAATTCACATGTAAAAACTAAGAACATAACACTGAACGTACCCAATCTTTAGCAAAAATATGGCAACATTTAAGTCACTCAGAGAGATATCCGCCACCCGTCAGAGAGAAATTAGAATAGATTCTATTCTGGCGTTTTTCCGTCACGCATTTCTACGGCGATTTCATCTTTGGCGGCTGCATATAGACCCCTTTTATATTGGTCAAGACTTGAAGTCAAGTTTCAGAGTTTGTAGGCAATTCGCCGCACATCGGAAGCGACGGAAGGGAAAAAGAAACTGCAAGCTGTACCGGAAATTTTTCGTGTTTTTTCGTGTTCCTTTTGCTATTTTCGCGTTGTTGACAGTGCTTTTTATTTTATTTTTCGCATATCATTGTGAGTTTGTTAGACTACGGTTGCATTAAAATATTTTGCATCCAATATAATTTAATTTTGCATTAAATTTTTAAGCAAAAACGTGTTGTTAACTTCCATCGTGGTAAAAAAATAAAATTCAGTTTGCAAATTTCAATAAACTATAATTCATTTGCTTGCTACCTATCTCGTTTTATTTTTAGAAAACAAGCAAAGAAGACAAGAACTTGAATTCAAGTCTTGACCAATGTGAAAGCTTTTGTCAAGTTCAAAAGAGAACGTAAAAAAAACTTGACTTCAAGTCTTGATCAATGTAAAAGGGGTCATATTGTCATGTTTTTTGTAGCACGGCGAATCCGACAACCGACATCCACTTTGGTTCTGTTCGGGCTCTGACTGCAACAGTCGTGTACCGACAAAACGAAAAATTGCCGTCAGAGAGAAATGTCGCAGTTTTCTCGAAGACTTGATTATAATCATGGCAGAATTAGAGAAGGTATATGCATTTCAGACTGCGCTCTCTTTCTCATAGCCAGAATTGCCAAACTCAAGCATTTTGGTATTCTTGCCTATTTTCGCTTTCTTATCGCATTCTCATCGTTTTCAGATTTTGTATGAGCTGTCAACTTCGTTTTGACAGTTGCGGCAGTCTCCCTCTCCAAAATGCATATACCTTCTCTAATTCTGCCATGATTATAATGAACGCAACAGCGACAATCTGTATTTCATACAAAACATAAACAAACTCTGCTATGTTCGCTCTTGTCGTCTATCAAATTAAAAATAGATTGAAGTCTGCGGCAGCAACAATTGTGGTCGTGTTCTCTCTTTGTCGTGCCGTCTTCAAAAAATACATCTTAATAAGAAAACATGCGTTCTGTTTTTTGACAATTGGCGTTCATCGCTAGTCGCAGTCAATGGCCGCATTCAGCGCAGACAACAGTTGGCAACTGCTGTGTAAAAATTCGCTGAATGGTACAAATTTGGTAGCGCTAACTAAAACTGATAAAGTAGCGAACGCCTTTTAATCGAGCGAACAAATTCGATGCTACATGAACACAACTGTTTGCTTAACTGCCAAATGGTGTTACTGACGCTGTTAAATTAATAAACGCAGAAAGAACGCAGCAAATTTAAGTGAGAAACCTTTGCAATTGAATTAAATTTACATAAAAATTAAATTGAATCTAACTTCTGACGTGTAGAGTAGCAACCAAGGTTGCCAGCCAAAATTCGTAACAATTCCCACGAAAATTACCTTTTTCCCAAAGTCACATAAATTAAATACCACCAAAATTCCCATGGTAAAGGTAAACAAAAAAAAAATTCCTACAGCAATTAAAAAATACCAAAAAAAATCCCACGATCATTTAAAATTACCACAAAAATACCACGCGTTTTAAAAATACCACCAAAAATCCCATATGCGTTTAAAAATCCCATACGTATTAAAAAATACCACGAAAAATCCCATATGTATATAAGAAATTTTAAAAAGTTTAGAAATACCAGAAATTTTGCATTTAAATAAGCAGAATTAAATAGACACGTCGATAGTTAAAAATTTTGCATTTATTGTCTTTGTTTCAAAACTATAACAAATAAATAACCCAAGTAGAATTTTGCGACCACAGGTTACTTAATATACATTTTTTAAATGATGACGTTGCAGAGATACTGATTTGGATAATATTTTATGGAAAAAGTTTGTAAAAATTCCTATTTGTAAAAATTCCTTTTCTTAAATAAAGCCTTCAATGTGACTTTCCTGTTTAATACTATTTTACCACTATGTCACGGAATGTTGTAACGATTTATCAAGTTTTACCTTTAAAAAATGCGTCACTCAACTATGGAGTAATAACTTAAGAAGTTATCATTTTGTAACGATTAAATAATTGCGACCCAAGTGTAGGCTCTTTGTATTTAAAATGGTGGCCGCAAATTATTATTATATTTTCCTAACTATAAACATGAAATTGCTTTTATATTGTATTGTTAAGCTTTTCAACTATGTTTTATTGATTGCTTACATTAAAAACTATTCCAGAAATTTGTGTACAATACTTTCTTCACAAAACTTTTTAAAACATTTTTTATTAATATATGAAATTATTAAAAAATTTCTGAATTTAGATTGCGCTTAAATTTTTAAGAAGTTATGGCTGTTTTTTACCGAAAATCTTCTTTCCCATTTACATTTAGCTCCAAAAAATATCCAAAACACCTAATGTTATGTTGTACTCTTTTATTTTATATAAATTCTAATTATAAAATAATTTATAATAATTATGGCTGTAAACAAAATTGGCAACTCTATAATGCATTTATACTAAAATGTAATAAGTAACTTCAAAGTAATTTTTACTAAAACAATGTCGGCATTGTGTTGCACCACTTTCGAAAAATAGGGATCTCTGTAACGTAACCAATACATAACATCATGTCAATGTTGACACAAAAATAAACGCTACGACGTCGCTGCAACCCAAATATGGACCATCAGTTCTAGTTGGGAACATACAAATTGTTTCACATAAAGTTAATTGTTACACATATCACATGTTTTCGTCTTATATTTGAGATCGTGAATTTTATTTGTATGTATCCATTTAATAATTTCTAAAACGATAGTATGCTTATAAAAATAAAATAATAAAAAATAAACAAAATAAAATAAAAATATTGTTTTCAAAAATATTTGTGGATTGTGAGGTGATAAGCAATTCATTTTAACACAACATGACTTTTCAAAAATTTAGGTACTTATTTCTAATATCAAATAATTAAAGTGACTTCAGAATAAAAAATAACCATAATGAAATATGTATACAGTTTTCAAAGATATTTGTGCTTTGTGAAGTGATAAACAGTGAATTTAACACAATATGATTTTTCAAAAAATTAGGCACTTATTTCTAATATAAAATAATGTCAGTGACTTCAAAAATAGAAAATAAACAAACTAAATCAAATATTAGTTTTCAAAGATATTTGTGTTTTGTAAAGAGATAAACAGTTAATTTCAACACAATATGATTTTTAAAAAATGTAGGTACTTATTTCTCATATAAAATAATATACATAAGTGACTTCAGAAATAAAAAATTAACAAAATAAAATAAATATAAATTTTTTATGGCAACTGTTATTTAATTTTGATTTTAGCAGATAATTGCTGAATATTGGATTCGATAAGTAAACTTGCAAATATTGTCTATTATTGTTTTAGTAGTCTTATATATTTCTCTTTTTTTGGACTTTTAAAATAATTTTTGTAAGCTTAACGCTTGCATGCAGAAATGTGGAATTTTCAGAAAGGTCAGAATTTTAAGTTTAGAATTTTTTTCAGAAAAGAATGCGCTATTCGTTTTTATGCAATTTTGTGATGTCAACTTGTTCTTAAAACAAATATGTAATTTATTCATTTATATTAAGAGTAAGTTCGAAAAAATGTACAGCGTAAACTTATAGCTTTACTCTACTGTATATATACGTCGATCATCTAATACTATGATTAAGATTTTGCTTAATAAAAGTGAAAAAAAAACTTTTTAAGAAAAAATTCCCAAATTCCCATGCAATTAAAAAATACCACGCTGAATTCCCACGCCAGTTAAAAAATACCACGCTGAATTAAAAAATACCATGGGAATTCCCAAAAAAAAAATTCCCAAGACCAATTAAAAATTACCACGAATGGGATTTTTCCCACAATACTGGCAACCTTGGTAGCAACACATTCAGATAAAAACATCGTGAACTGAGGTAGCGCTACCATTACAGTTCACAACAGTTGTCTGCGCTGAATGCGGCCAATGTGTATCGGCTATTATGAAGAGTTGATGTAGCGATCAATGAAAAAGTCTGTCAAATCTGCTTGGTGGTTTTTTCTGCAAAGAACTTGTTGTTGTTGCAACAGATTGCTCAGCTTCATGAACTTATTTGACACTAAGCTCAAATATAGTTCTAAAAAGTATTTTGTTTTTAGATTTATCAAAACAATATCTTAATTTAAATGGTCCATTATTAATTTTCTATGTAAAAACTAATTATATTAACATACTACAACATCACAGGGAGATACATACGTATCATCCCTATTTTTATTCCGTAATTTTTCCCTTGTTCCCCAGCTAATTTCACCTCTATTGCCAATGTCACTGGTGCAAGTGTAAATGCAACAAATACAAAATACGTCATACTTAATTCTACTGCTCAACGGATGCACAGTTCATGCACACATTACATTGTTTTAGAAGTGTCTGTTGTTGTTGTTGCTTTTGTTGCTACCCATAAAGTTTATATAATTATGCCAGTAGGTAACGCACAGCAGCGTAAAGTAATGCAACGTAGCACCTAACGTGCCGTGTTCCTAGTACCAATACATCAGAGGTACGCAACAATTGCAAAAGCCAAGTCTGCATATCCGCTAATGTTGCTAATGGCTGCATGCCTGGCACAATGGGGATGAGGAGCAGGATCATGCATGGAGATTGTACGTTGCGCATCATATCAATTGCAGGTCAGTGAATTTTACTGTGGTGCTTGAATAATGGAGGACTATTTTATGCAGAGGCGACAAAGTTTACGTAATAAATATTTACAAATATAGGTATAGAGTTTTAGATATGAGATAATAGTTATAGAAACAGACCCTATATTATTTTGTTGGGAGTAAGAATTCTCAAAAATAAATTCCAACGGAGACAAAAGTTTCTATAATTGTAATTATAGAAGAAGCATCGTAACTTCTTTTAGCGCGCGTTGTAAAGTTCTTGAGTTCAGTTCTCAAACATCGCACACACAAAAAACCTTCAAAAGGTTGTTGTGTTCGCAACCCAAAAACAAGAAGACAATTAAGAATAAAATAAACAGACCACAATAAAAAAAAACAAACAGTCACAAGCAATGTCAGTAACATAAACAAACTTGGAAACACTGAGCACATGTGAGTGCAATATGATCAAGTTTAATAATAAAGCATGAATGGAAACGATAAAAGGCAAATAGTAATTTCTAATGAATCACGAATGTTGGCTAAGCGCAAGCAGCCACTTATAGTATTAACAAAGAGCCGATCATATTGCAACTTGCACATGTGGGTCATTGCATGTGACCAAATATTTAGTATTGCATTTTCGCGGAAGACACAAAATGCAAGTCTGCATATTTGGTTACATCAATTCATGATTGGTCGAACTAAATATGTTGGAAATGTGACTGGAAAATGGGCGTGTCTTAGAAAAGGAAAAATTGTAACAAATTGTTATAAAAGAAAATTAAATTTAAAATAAAGTATCATTATACACATGAAAGTCATACCGGCAGCATTGCCTTCTTTTTATTTTCACAAATCGGCCTTGTGGTCTTTATGCACAGCGCGGCTTGCTTAAAAGCCAGAACCTTTGTTTCGAATATTTAGTTAGGATTCTTAAATATTTTTAAACACAGTTCCAAACGTAACAAGGTAGATGTATTCAAAATTGTTGAAATTCTTATTACTTAGTACGACTTTTTCATAAAACATTGTTACCTAAGAATGAGAAAAAAAACTACATGAAAATCAAAGTTTGACTTTTGATGCAAATATATCCGCTGTTTTTAAATATAGTTCATTCAAATTTTTTTGTTCAAAATTTAAATAAAAGTACTGACTTAATAGAAATGTCAGTGTATATATTTATTATATTTTTTTTCAAAAAAGTTTCAAAACATTGTCTTTTTACTAAAAAATAGACACAAAAGTTGTTTTTGTTGTTTTTCCCAATTTTAGGATGACATTTCAATTATCTCCAAAACTATAACAGCTAGAAAAGAAGGGGTTTAAATAAAAAAAAAATGTTTGTATAAGAATTTATTTTTTTACTTCTTTTAATTTAAAGGCAAACAGTTTCTTGAATATCAGCGCATTTTTGGGAAAAAACTGATTTTTAGGCTTTATATAAAATTTAGTATATTTTCTTATGCGCAACTATGCGCCACATATTTTTTAAGAAATATAAGGCAAAAATATTATATTTTATGATAATTATAGCCTTCGACTAAATATTATACGATACTAAAGATTTTTACCTAAATATTAGCTAAATTAAAATTGCTCAAAGAATTAAGAGACCTATTTTTTAAGTGTTTCTATTTTTTTATAAATGTATTCTTTTTATTTTTTATTAAGTTCAATGGTTAATAAGACCTTTATAAACAAAAAGAAAAGAGCAAATTATTATTTTTGCTTTAAATTAAAGTTGTTTAAAATTGACCCTCATTTTTGGTTTGAATACGCTACTTTTTGTTATAAAAAATTTAAACTTTGATGGCAGATACACAATTTGAAATATTATTGCGTGAGTAACTAACAAACAGTTGTACATCATCAGCGTACATATGGACGTTACAATATTGGAGAACTTTTGGTAAATCATTTACATAGAGTGAAGTCAGAAGGGGTCCAATTATAGAGCCCTGAGGAACACCCCTATTGAGGGTCAAAAATTCTGACGTCTTGTTATTGGCAAAAACAGCTTGAGATCGATCTGATAGGTATGACTGCAATAAGTTACTTGCTGAAGAAGAGAAATTAAACATTTGAGATAATTTACTCTTAAGAATAACATGATCAACTGTATCGAATGCCTTTGAATGGTCTACAAGAATTAAGAAACTTACTTTACTATCATCCAATCCTGCTCTTATTTCTTCAACTACGTCTATTAGTGCAGTGACGCAACTCCTCTTTGCCCTAAACCCAGACTGCTTTTCGGATAGCAAGTTATTGTCGCAAATAAATTTGCTAGTTTGAATTTTATAAAAATATCCAAAGAAGATATTAAGTTTTTAATATATGTAATTTCCATAAAATAGAATTTTTTTATCATTTCATTATATTTTAAATCATGGGTATTAATATAAAAAACAGAGTAACGCATAAACAAAAATATAAATTAAACTAATTTAAATAATTAATATACACATAAAATACGTATACATAGAATTTGTGTTTACATAAATTTCATTGAATTTCATTTACATTATTTTCACTGTTTGCGTTAATAATTGAATTATATTCTAAGAAAGTTACTATAGGCGTATGTTAGCTGAAATAAGAAAAAAAATTTTTGGACGATGCAGTCCCAGTCATGATAAAATTATTATTAGGTAGCCTTGACAACTACTTATTTTCTCACGAGCTGCGACCATCGAATTTCACACAAAAGAAAACAATATAAAGTGCGTGTGTCACACACATTGGTGGCTTTCAGCGGAGTCAATAGTTTGCAACTATTTTTATTTAAATTTGAGTGAGAAACCTTTGCAATTAAATGATCCTGAATGCGGCCAATGTGTGTGACACACGTTCTCTATTTTGTTTTCTTTTGTTTGACATTCGATGGTTGAAACACGAAATGTGACTCCTACCTATTACTTATTATACCATGGTCCCAGTCAGAGAATATGCTGGCGACATTTATAAAACTACAAATGTTTTTATGATGGTCATGAAACTCAAACACACGCTCTTGGATATTGGCTACCAAGCGCTCAGCTTTTTTCGTTTGAAATGATTTTGACAGAATTGTAAGTATTGTCGAAAAGGAATCAAAACAAACACAGAATATAAGGGGTACTTTTTAAAGTCTCTCCGTATCGAGCCTACCTGGGGCCGAATTACAGCATCCGTGATCGAGCAAAATTACGAAGAGCACGACGCTGTAATGCTGTAATTCGGCCTCTGATTAATATGCCTTGCTGAGCGTCTAGTAGTCAAGATCCAAAAGCGTCATTAAAAAACCTACTCGCTGTCATGGCAGAATAACCAGGTAGGGCCGGCTCGCTTAGTGCTCTCACGCGTTAAGGGCCAAATAGACTACACAGACTGTTTGGGCAAACAAGACTTTTTTCTCGTCATAGCGACGACCATACAGCACACAGACAACACTTGTTTGCGCAAACAATCTGTATGGTCTGTTTGGCCCTTTAACGAAGAGTGGAAAATGAAAAAGTTGAAATAAGAATATTATGTTTTCAAATTGTAAATAGCAAAAACGCAATCGACTCGCGTCGTTTCATCACCGAGGTCGTGAAGCGCGACTAGCCAACGGTAATTGTGTTTGTGGTCCATCCGCTGATGCGACTGACACAATTAAAGTACAGTTTTCAATAGAATCAAAGAGATTCGTAATTTGTGATGGCGTTATAAATCTTCGATTTGGCCAAATGATTTCCTCTTCAGGGAGGATTCTTCTTGAGCTAGGGAAGCCTAGCTTTCGGAGTAACCTAAATACAAAAAAAAAAAAAAATTGTAAATAGTGCGGACACGTGTGTTAAGTTTGTGTTAATTTGAATGAAGATATTATAAAAACAGTGTAAATAAAACTATAAAATGCCGAGGAAGTGTTCAATTTGCAAAAAAGCAAGAAAACAAGTTTAACCAAAAATCAACTGGTTATCAAAATAACCATGAACATAAAGAAACTCGAGATGAACAGCTGATTTTGACAACTAGCTCGCTTTTCTCTGCTTTTTACTTCATTCCTTTCCGAGTCGGCCCTACCTGGTTATTCTGCCATGCTCGCTGTCTGTATTGATGACGAGAGTTACTCGGAAAATCACGATGACGCAAACCAAAGATTTACCCTCTACCAAAATCGTTCAACGTGCCTAGAGAAGTTTTCACTTCAAAAAAACCTTTTGTCATCCCAAAATTGATAAAAGCGCTGTTGAGATGTTTGAAGCATTTATTCTTGCCTCGTACTCCAGATATCCCTTAAGGAATAATCATCTGTTGATCCGTAAAGAATTTTCACACCTAATAATGATTTACTAACGAACTTTCTTACAATTTTCCTCACAGTTTGCAAAGCACCAATCTGGTAACGCTGATTCATTATCAAACAAATGTTCAAAAGTTAAAAAGTTGTGCAAACATATAATTGAGTACAATTTATAATAAAAGATGGTAAATAAAATGGTTTATAATTAAAGATGGTATACTTAAATATTATTAATATAAATATTTATAATACAGGTAAACAAAAAAAGAAAATAAGTCTTGGTTTCGTGCACGAAATTTTCTTCATCTCTTCGTTACAGAAATTTCTTTCATATTTCTGATTTTATTTCATTGTAGAAATTTCCTTTGAATTTCCGTTTTATTTCCTTGGCAATATTTATTTCATATTTCACTCTTGCTTCGTTAACGAAATTTCTTGCTTTTTTCTTTCAAAGTTTCGTCGGCAAAATTTGGATACTTGTATGAAATTTTCCTGTACGGTTTGTATGGGCGACTCCACAAGTTTCGTTAGCGATTGGTAATTTCCTCCATGAATCCTTAAGGAAACAGCCAACTGGGTGGTTAAAAAAATAATATTTTAATCAAAAATATACTGAAATACAACTGGAAAGCGACATTTTGTGGTGCCGAGCAAATAGAAACTTCATAAATATTAATTGAGCAATTGTAAACAGAAAAAACCTTTAATTGTATCTAAAGCAATTAAGGACTTTGTAACTTCAACTCTGAAATTTGGTAAATCGCATGCAATATTTTTTTGTCATATGAAAATATTACTATTTTTAGTGTTTATGAAAAATTATATAGAAATATGTATACAAGGTGTCCGATGTAAGAGTACGAATATTTACGGAGGTGAAAGAAGAGGTCGAATTGAGCAAAAAAACGTATGGAAAAGGGGGGGGTCTATTTTCGAACCCTAAGGAGTGACGGGGTTAATTGCCATTTCATGACTTTGATTCACACTATTGTTTCTAGCAGAAAAACTTTCTCATGTAAAACTTATTTTAAGATCTCATTCAAAGACAATGAAATTACTTTTCTAAAAATGTATCAACAAACCCATCCGATTTATTCATTCCCGAGCTTTGCTCGTGTGCAAATGAAAGCAATCCATTCCAACTACTAAATTTAAACATTGAGCGTCATTTTTTTCTAAATTTTGTCTTATAAATCAACATTTTTTTGGCATTTAATATGTGATTTATATAATTTACTTTAAAATTACATTGAAATTATAAACACATCTTTAAAAAAAAACAAAGTTTGTTGTACTCCAGCGTCGTGGACGCCAAAAATGGTTCAGACAAAAACAAGTAATTATATCAATCGAAAGAATTTTTTTATATACTATTTAATATTAGTACCGGAAACGGGGGTTAGATTTTTTCTTATACAAGTCGATACACTCTAATATATATATATATATATAACTTCTCGAGTAACACCAGGTTTATCAGCTAGTTTTTCATGAAATTGTCCTCGCTTGTTTTTTCTGAAATGTTTTTCTTGTTACTTTTTGTAATAATAAATCTTCTACGCCCCCAAACGCAAATACATTGTTCATTTACAGTGTATATTTTCACTTCCGCTCTCGTTTTTTGCTCAATTCTATGATAGCTTCCGTTTTAATGCCTTTCATAATTGTTGCTGATGCTGTTGTTGGTACTGTCATTGTTGTTGTTGTTGTTGTTGTTGTTCAGTTGCTGTTTTCATAAGCACTGTTACTGATAGTGTTGCAGTGTATTATTGTTGTTGTTGCTGCTGATTTTACACCTGCAACGCTTAAGGCATCAGGCAAAGCTCACTCACACGCACTCACACTTACATGGATAGGACAAGGATATAAAATTTTGCTGCATTCATATCATCAGACATGTTCAGCCATATCATCCGTTTACAGGATGTGCATCAACAGATGCATACACACACACACACACACTTACACTCACCCGTGGTTACATCTGCTGACACGCAGATAGACAAGAGTGCGCATTAAGTAGATATACAAACATACATTATATATTATTTTTATCGTTCAGGTGATGACCCGCTTTTAGCACTCATGCACACGCACAGACATACATATATGTATATTGTATGTGACAAAGGCATACGGACACACGCTTTCACAATGGTTGTAAGGATTATAGCACAATTTTGAGTGATTTTGCGGATTGTGCCACTTTTGATGCTATGCGTTTTACGAGATATGGTGTTGAAATTGTTGTGAGTGGCATTAAATTGGTTTTTTAACTGTTGCAAGACTTAATTTCCTTTTTAATTAAACGCTCACAATTTTAATCAAACATTAAAAATTAATTTAGCAGTTTGTTTTCATGAAGAAAATATATTGACGTGATGTTTTTTTTTAAATGTTTTTTTATAAGCCAGGCAAGCTGTAAAGGTAATGGCAGTGATATCAGAAGGCCTTTTAAATAGGGTAGATGAGTTTAGTTTTTGGGCAAGTCTGCCAAAGCTTTCACTTGGCCAAAGTCAAACGAGTAGATTGCATTAGATGTGTGGCAAGGAGAACTAAAAGGAGCTGTTTTCAACAGCCAAAGAAACAGAAACAAGCTTTGCTTATCTTGATTGTCAAGTGTTGCCAAGCAAATCTAGCTATTAACGAATTCATGTTGTGGAGCATTTATTCAAGTTTTCGAAAAAACTACATGTGAATTATTTTTGCCTTTTCTGATGCAAGAAAAAGGAGAATTAAAGCCTTGAGGAGCGTGAGAAACTCGAGGTGTTTCAGAGCAAGAAGTATGTTTGAAAATCCTATCAATCGGTTAAGCGTCTAAAATAAGGTTACAAGCCCTGGTTACATTGTAACAGTGGTTTTTTCTTATGGCTGAGGTCAGCTCAGCCGTGCCAGGATCGAGTGAAAGATCCACAAACTTTCATCATATGAGAACGCAGTTGGTGTTGGTTTTAAAATTACAATTTCAAGTTTTATTGAGACTTGTTCCTTAATATTACTTAATGGTCGGAGGTTGTAGGTCCAGCTGGCGGCAAAAACGGTATTCGGTAGATCGGTGAATCGGTAATCCGTAATCGGTGGTTCGGTAATCGGTGAATCGGTGAATACGTGATTCGGTAATCGGTGATTCGGTAATCGGTAGATCGGTAATCGGTAAATCGGTAAATCGGTGAATACGTAATCAGTAATCGGTGGTTCGGTAATCGGTAGATCGGTAATCGGTAAATCGGTAAATCGGTGAATACGTAATCAGTAATCGGTGGTTCGGTAGATCGGTAATCGGTAAATCGGTGAATCCTGCCAGGGCCCCTAATCGTTAGATCGGTATTCGGTAGATCGGTACATAGGTGAACCGGTGAATCGGTAAGTCCTGCCGGGGCCCCTGAAGCAAAGGTCATTATTAATATTAGAAACAACCAGTTGGAGTCATGGTGAAAAAACCTCTATGAGGTTCGCGCCATGGAAATATATAGTCAATAAGAAAGTTAATAATATATGCCGACTGCGTTGGACGAACCAAAGATTGGTTCTCACCGCAAGTGCGACTTTCAAACAGAGACTCAAAGGGAAGAACCAGCAAGCTGGCTCGCTATCGAGTCCCTGCGACAAAACCCAAGCAAACCCCCATTAGAGTATGCCGACTGAGTTGGACGAACCAAAGACTGGTTCTCACCGCAAGTGCGACACCTCAAACAGAGACCCAAAGGGAAGAACCAGCAAGCTGGCTCGCCATAGAGTCACTACTTCAAGCTTACCTGAAGCAAAGCTGCTTTGGGTGGTTTTGTGTCGCCCTTTTATTTGATATGGCGTGAAAACAAGTTGGGAATTATACGTTCGGTTATTAGCTTTCTTTATCTTTGGCCTGCCTGGCTATGCATAGATAGGTGGTGTGTGTATGCTTATGTTAATTAGTGGCTTATGCAGTAGTGCGGTTGTGTGTTGTCAATTAGTTTTATTTTTGTGGAGTCATGAGTAGGTATGTAGCGTGTGTCGGTATATATATATTTTTTTTTTAATTTCAGAAGCTCTGATGTGGCAAGGATTAGCTGTTTAATTGATAATCATAAATACTGTTTTCTTTGTATATACAGATTCCACGAAAATTTGAATAATGACGTGTTTTTGGGTGACTTGGATGTCCTTTTCTCTAATGTTAAGTCAGATAATGTTATATTGTTGGGTGATATTAACATAAACATTTTACAAAATTCTTCGGTGGTTGATAAATATTTATTCTTGCTCTCTGTGTATGGTCTGGAATCGTGCATAAATGAACCCACGCGAATAACAGATAACTCTTCGACTTGCATTGATCACATTTTTGTGAAGATAAGTCAATCTAGTAATTTATCTTTAAGTAGCTCTGTTTCGGACTTTCATTTTTCTGATCATTGTATGACGTGTTTACGTTTTGATAATGTGATTTTGCCAGAGAAAACGCATCCGCAGCTTGAAATTTCATTTAATAAAACTGATTTTGTTTCATTAAACAACAAACTAATGTTTGAACCTTGGTATAATGTGTATTGTGAGCCAAATCCATCAAACGTTTTTGATATGTTTTTAGATATTTTAACTGGTCACGTAAATTCATTTACAACTAAAGTGAACAAGTGTAACTCAAAGTTAAAAAAGTTAAAACCCTGAATGTGTAGTGACTTATTGAAAAAAATTAAAAGTAAAAAAAAACTTTTCAAAAAATGTTCCAAGAACCCTAATAACATGAATCTTAAATTTAGATACAAAGTTCTCTGCAAGGAAATTTCTATGGAAGTCTCAACATGTAAAACGAATTATTTCGTTAATGAATTTAATAAAATTAGAGGAAATGCTAAACAGGAATGGCAATTGGTAAACAATATTTTAAATAAGTCCACAAACAATAATAACAACAAAACTAATTTTGTAAATGTTGAAGGAACATCTTTATATGAGGATATTGACAAGGCTAATGCCTTTAATAATTTTTTCGCTAGAATAGGCACGGATGTTTTTTCGAGCGAGGGAGTTAGCAGTTGTGTTTGTAAATGTTTAGATAATGAACCGTTATATCCAAATAGCTTTTTTTAACCTATTTCGTCTTTTGAGTTGTACAAAATTGTTATGTCTCTTAAAAACTCTAATTCATGTTCTGATGGGTGTTTTTCTAATATTTTTATTAAGAAAATTGTATTTAACATTGTTGATGTTCTTTGTAGTATCTTTAATAAAAGTATAAAACTTGGAATATTCCCTGATAGTCTTAAATATGCAGTAGTTATTCCATTATTTAAAAAAGGTGATGCATCTGTTTTAAATAATTACAGACCCATCTCGTTGTTGCCGGTTTTTTCGAAAGTTCTTGAAAAAGCTGTGAAATCGAGAATGCTTCAATTCTTAGATAAAACCAAATTTTTAAACAATTGTCAGTATGGCTTCAGAGAGGGTTTATCCACCGAAGATGTACTTTTAAATTTTTGCACAAATATTTACAGTGGTTTAAATAATAAAAAAGTCTGTGCTGCGCTCTTCGTAGACATCACAAAAGCCTTTGATACTGTCGATCATGTAATTTTACTCAATAAAATTTGGAGATGTGGTTTCAGAGGTTCTATATATTGCTGGTTTCAATCATATTTGTCAAATAGAAAGCAGAGAGTAAGAATAAGTGGAGAGTTTAGTAGCTTTGTTAATATAAATATAGGTGTTCCACAGGGCTCTGTTCTGGGGCCTATTCTGTTTCTTGTTTACATTAACTCAATTTTTAGTCAGCCTTTTTTGAGTAAAACGATAGCTTTTGCTGACGATATGGCATGTACGTTCACCAGTGATTCTGCCTTAAGCGTACATTGTGATATAAGATACGACTTAGAACTATTAAGACATTGGTTCTCATCTCACAAATTAGTTTTGAGTGATAAAACCAAAATTATGTACTTCAGTGTAGCGGGAATTGATTTAAATTTAGGAAATTTTACCTTTCATAGTGCAGGCTGTACAAAATACGTAATTAATAATGATATCTGTACATTTTCGTGTCAGTCAAATACTTTTTATGATTCTAGAAATTGCTCGTCAAAATGTTTTTCTATTGACTGCGTTAAGTCATTTAAATATCTCGGACTGCTACTGGATTGGAAAATGAACTGGGTTGATCATAGAACCGCTCTTAAAAGATACCTTATGGGCGCTACCAGACATGTTTATCTTCTTAAAGCGTTTTGCTCTTCTAAACTTCTAGTTTGCATTTATCATGGCATCTTCCACTCAAAACTAAAGTATGGCTTATTCTGTTGGGGTGGAACCCATGCTAATAAAATTAATCCTTTACTTATCGCACAAAAACACGTTATTCGTATTATCTGTAACAAAAACCGACTTGAAAGTAGCTTTCCTTTGTTCAAAAGCTTTAACATTTTACCTATAAAGCATTTCTATTTATTTAGAGTGCTACAAATATTTTTTATAAGATCCGGCTATTTATTGAGCAGAAACAATTCTAGCCACAATTTGAGAACTAATAGTCAAAACTTTGCAATCATTCCGCCTCACTACTTAAATTATTTTTTCTCCTTCTTTACATGTACTGCTCCCAGAGTCTTTAACAGTTTACCATATAATGTTTGTTGTTTGCGTAACAAAAATGTGTTTTTTAAAGAAGTGAAGTCATGGCTTTTTAATAAAGATTTCAATGTAATTGACTCCCTTAACACTGTATCCTTTTTATTCAAATTCATTTGTTTTATAATTTAATTAATGTGTATTCTTCATTATATTATTCTATCATATTGAGTTCTTTATTTCAAAATTGTTGTAAGACCCCACTACCTTAATTTATTTTAAGATATTTTGTTTAATGTTAAGTATCACAACTGCATTCGCCACTTGTTCTAATTGAACAACAGAATGTAGTATTTATTAATCAATTCTGTATGTAGTATTAAAAGTATTTTGAAAATTGTATACTTCTATAAACCTATTGATTGATAAATAAATTATTATTGAATTGAATTGAATATATGATCTGGTGTCGTATTACGGTTGTGTGTTGTCGCTGTTTTGTCTGGAATAAGTGATGTGTGTCGGTCGGTAGCTGCTTTAATATTTATATCATATTTAATTCTTATAATCGAAATATTGAAGTAATAACATATAATATGAATATATATATATATATAAATCTAATATTATAGTTTATGTACTATATAAAAGTATGTAATATTTGTAACGTCACGTTACAACATATAGCATTTTTCCAACCTATTTATGTTCGACAACGTGGCGAAATTCGTGTTACTATCTAATAACTCAAAAACAACAAAGCCCTTTTTCTTGAGGACATAATCCAAAAAATTGGATTCGGGACTATGGTCAGTTTCAAAAAGGTCATAAGCCCAAATGAAAGAGGACAATTCCATTTTAAACGTACGTAAAGGGTGCACAAAATTAAAAAATTGGAAAAAACGTTGAAAATGGATTTTTACTAAAATTCATATCACAAACATTTCTTAACCCTCTACTGCACGCATTGTGATCCAGATAGAAAAAATAAATCTTTTTGTTGGATTTCACGGTGTGCAAGAAGCCACTTTTATTCAACCTGAAATGTCGACGCAATTTGAGTATGAAGATGTTTGAAGAACCATCTACAGATGCAGAATTCATTGTTTTTAAAATTCTATGAGTTCGTTTAAGGGGGTGAACCGATTTTTTTATAGTAAGAAAATCGTTTTTCTTTTATATCATAAATAGATAGAAAAACAATTAGAAAATTAGTCCTCAAAGCTTAAAAGAAGATATAACTTCAAAAATTTGCAATTTAAAAATTGAAAATTCAATCTAGTAATAGATCCGGTAAGAATACGTCTGTTGTTATAAATCTAAAATAGCAAATAAGTATAAATTTTGAAGAACACTAGTTAGATAATGTTTGTCCTTAATACCTGTAACACTTTATTATCATTGTGTAATGACTTTAATATTTATATATTTAGAGATGAAAAAGCAACAACTGCTTCCGGAAAATTTGGTAAATATGCTGCATTATTCATTGGATTAACTTTTCATCGATTTTTCAATGTTTTAAAAATTCATTGTAAATGAATTCTCCTGCTTGTTCAAACCGGATATCGAGTCCATTTCCATTTAGGTACTCCAGACAATTGGCGCAGAGACGATATGTACCTAGATAAGTAAAAAATACTAAAAATTCCATTTTTAATTAAAAATTAAATTATTTTGTACTTAAAAATTGTGTAGTCAGTTTTGGAAAATTTCGTTTAAAATAGTAAACTTTGATTTTCCAACATAAAATTTTGAGAATGCATTAAAAATGAATGCCTCAATACGATAACATTTTCAAAGTGCCAAAAAAATTGGAATGAAATTTTTAGAGGTCAAAAAATTTAAAACTTTTCTCGAAAGTTTTTATCAAAAAGGACACCACAATAAAGAGCAATTCAAGATCTTTAAAATATTTCCTTCATTTTTTTTCTTGTAGGACTAACGGCTTAGAAGATATAGTTGTTTGAGTATATGCCTAAATGACAATTTTTTTTTCTTCATAATTTTTCTTAACTGCAAAAAAAAATTGAAAATTATAAAAAAATGCAAATATTTTTTTTTTTTAAAAGTACTATCCACGTTCAAAGTACCAAATTTTTACAGAAATGTGAGTTTCGAAAAGCGTCCGATTTGACATGGAATGACCGATATATAATAACTAAGAACGAAACAATAATTTTCGCATAGATCTCGCAATAGCTTGCACTGGTTTATACTTCCTTATTGCATTTTTTTAAGTGTTTCAGGGAGGCCCGTATGTTGTAACCCCCCTGGCCCGAACTTGACTCTCTACGGGCCTGCATACACCTTATTCTTGCATGTAATGGAGAAATTCCGTATTCATAATTATGTTCTTCAGCAATTGATTGCTCTAAATTCTGCAAGTCCTTTTGCGTCTTTCTGCATATTGGGCAAGAGAGTGTTGATTTCACATTTGTTAATTCGTTTAAAACTTTTCCGTCAATCATAGTCCAGAAAAACTCATGTTTGATTTCAATCATTATTTCGTCGTTAGCTTAATGGTTAGTAGGCTGAATATCACTAATTTGATCTTTTATGTTATTAACCGTGCTTGAAATTAGTTCTGGAGTTTCCTTTGCGTACTGAAACATTATCGGTGTACAAAAATGAACTGAAGAAGGCCGAGGATTTTTTCAATGTTCTGCTTTTTAACCTTAGCGGAACAACTGAAACCATAAACATATTTGCATCGGTATATTCCCCCTTCTGGTTAAACGATTGCTTGCTTGTAAGCACTTTGTCCTGATGATCCATCGCAACCCCATTTACTTAATAATTTAAGATTTGTTGGAAGTATGCTTAACCCTTGCTCGCTTATATTTTCCATAATCCTTTTCACAGTACGATCCATCATATCTTGAAGTTTCACTTGAGCTGATATCTCAGTAAACTCTCCATTAAGCGGAACGCTTGCTTTTTTCACTGCTGTTATATTAGCATAACTTGAAAAACTATCAACATTATGTTTTCTTAAAGAATCTCGCATTAATGCATATTTTTCTTTTGACAATCCCAAATCCATGAATAAGGCCAACGCATCCTTGGAAGTATACTTGAGTAGGAATGCTGTCGTTAATTCTCTCTAGTCGGAGTGGACTAGCATATAAGACTGCTTTGGTTATATTAGCTTTTTTTTTGTTGCTGCTCTCTTTTGTATTTAACTTGCAAGACTGCTATAACTTGATCAGTGGATAACGTTACGGTGGAATCCATTAGCTTTTTCTTTTTGTATATGTTGATCCATTGAATTTCGTATGTCTTCCTTTAGCAGATTTTGATGTACTCGGCTGTTCATCCAACTTTTTTGCAGTTTCTTTAAGATCAAGGTTCGTAATTTTTTTAGCCAGTCTTTATTTTTGCAGAAGAAAGGATTTTTAATACGATGTAACTCTATCCATCTTCGTTCAATGATATAGTATATGTTATGTATTGATTTGTCAGTATCAGATGCATCCAAACTTTATTCGGTTAACCTCAAATGATTTGTTACTGCCAAACTAAACTCATCTTTATCTAATGCGCTTATAAACATTTCAAATAATTGTGAATTTATAATAAACATTAACATTTTTAAGTTTTTTGTCTTATTTTTTTAATATTTTTGTCGTAGAATAAAAATAAAACAATCACACGGTTTCGCATATTTTTTTTTAGCCTTTTTGTCACCTGCTCCTAAGAATTTTTTAAAGAAAAATAATCAAGGTAGGTAGTCGAACTGTCTGTAAGGGGAAACTCCCGTCATATATTTTTTTTACATGCTTAAAGAACGGACTTACTAAAATATTTCTGTTTTCTCTTACATGCTCTTGACTTTTTTGGATCGATTGATAATTTTTAGACGTAATACCTTATATAAAAAAAGTCCAATAATCAATTAAAAGTTGTTTGTTTCCTTCTCCGAGCATAAATAAACTTAAAAAAGATAAGTATGTCTAAATAAGAAACAAAAGGTAAAAAATTCGACAAAATTAAATTTTTGAAAAAGTGACCTTTTCAGTCAGATGATTTAAAATTTTTTTTAACTATGACTATTGGGGTCTAAAAGGGTCTGCTTACCGAATTTCACCTTTCTAGCTCAAAATTGAAGATTCAATGTGTATAACATACTTGCGAACGCCACTTCCTACAACCAACAGCTCTCCATAAAAATCGCTCTAGCGCAGAAAGTTGCGCATAGTTGCAGCTGAGTTTTTTACAGAATGCTAAAAAGCTACCACAAAAAACATTTCTAGTAATTAGAACGCGTAACTACGCGTGGATTTTTTGAAACTCCACGTTATGTTTGAAAATAAAGCCAAATCAGTGTTTTCGAAAAACGCAAAAAAAAAACTAAAACAAAAAAAAACACCTAGTTTTTATTTGCTTTTTTTTCATATAGACCAATACTTACTTCTGTGACAAAAACATGTGCATATTTTTAAACGTTAAAAAAAATAATTATATTGCAAACTTGAAAAATCACTGAACTTCAACGAATTATAAAAATAAAACTAATCATCCAAATGAGTTAAAGTTTCGGATTCCTAAGCTCTAAACATTTTTTTATCTGATAAAAATATCAAGTATTTTTTTGCATACTAACCACTCGAAGGTTGACTTTCATTTGAGAGTAAATGGATGCAATGTTGCACTGGTTCCACCAGACACATTGAGGATATTTATAAATTTTTCTAATTTTGTTGCTCCTCGGCTTTTCAATAGTCTTCCATCGGAAATCAAAAACTTTCATGCTCAATCTATTTTATTTATTTATTTAATTATTGGCCAAGCATGGCAAATTACTTATTCTAACAGGTTTGCTTATTTTTTTTCTTTTTCCCATTTCCTTGTTTTGGTGTTCGAAGATATGCAAATCAATGTGGGCGTAATCCACCCACCTGATCGACATGAATTCAATAACACGTCAAAAAGAAAAGAAGAGAAGAAAAGAAAAACCAAAAGGAACTTACATGCTTACATATTTATACATAGTAGTATAGCTAAGAATTTTATTTGATAAGAATATGAGAGATCTGAGATGGGAATAGGGAATTACATTGTTTATTTATTATCTTAGCATTTAATTCTTAATGTCTAAAAGGACAATAAATGAAGAGCGCAGGATTATTGGGCTTTTAGAAGGGAAAAAAGATTTGGAGTGGGCATGCTTAATTATAGATAGAGATTTCAAAATTAGTTGCTTAAAGGAAGGTAGTATGACGGAAATAGGGGCTTGGAAAGATTTTTCTTTAAAGTTAATTTAGACATAGGGGGTGAATAGTACTCGCTGATATTATTGAATTCTGTACAGCACCTATTTATCGGCTCATTTCTTGTGTAGACAGTGTGATGTTGATATTCATTTAATAGGTCATTATATCGTTTCATTATATCGTTATAATCGGGTCATTATATCGTATCTTGTTTGATATATACTCGCTATTAACAACACCATTAATGATATTGAAGGTAAAACATGAACTAAGTAAAGTCCTCCTTGTTGAAAGGGGCATTAAATTCAGAAGGCTAAGCCTAAAATCATAAGGTGCCAATAAATTGTACTCACAGGGGTTATACGTGTCCCTAAGCGCAAAAATCAGAAATTGCTTTTGAATAGATTCAAGTCTTTCACTGTGTGATTTGAAAGCAGGATTCCAAATAATGCATCCATATTCAAGAATAGGGTGCACTAACGCGCAGTATAATGCCTTCGTGACCCAAACATTTTTGAACTCTTTTGCACGCCGTTTTATAAAACCGAGTATTTTGCTGGCCCTAGATACAATTTTATCATAATGTAGGTTGAAACGCAAATTGTTGTCCAAGACTACACCAAGATCAACAATATGGTTGACTCTTTTAAGTTCAATGCTATTGAGGAAGTAACTGTTATTTGTTACCAAATTTTTACGAGAGAAGGTTACTACGCAGCATTTCTTAACATTAAGATAAAGTTTATTTTGATTGCACCAGTGCTCAAGAGATGACAGTTTCGACTGTACATGGTACATTTTTTAGTCGTATGCTTACATTAGATGTGGAATATCGCAAAGAATATCAGATAGGTCTGAGATAAAAATATTAAAGAGAAGTGGACCAAGGTGACTACCTTGTGGTACGCCGGCTGTAACTAAAATCTGTTTGGATAAGGTACCTTGAAATTTTACGAATAGAGACCTGTCGTGGAGATAGGACTTCAGCCAACTGAGCAAAGATCCTGAGATACCAATCTTTTCCAATTTTGAAGCCAAGATATCATGATCGACTCGATCAAAAGCTTTGCTAAAGTCGGTGTATATTGCCTCCACTTGATGTCCTTTTTCCATTTTACTTAAAACATCAGAGATCATAGATTAGATTTGTTGTGGTTGATCTACCTTTACGGAAACCATGTTGCTGTTCATTGAGTAAAGGATTTATAATAGACGTTAGTTTTGCGCATATAATTTTTTCGAACAATTTTGGAATAGCCGATAATATAGCGATTCCTCTATAGTTTTCAACAGACCTTTTATCGCCATTTTTATATATTGGTGTTAGATGAGATATCTTCCAATACGATGGAAAAGATCCTTGGAGCAGAGATTTGTTAAATATTATATATAAAGGCATGATAAGTGTGTCAAAACATCGGACTAGTAAGTGCGGGGGTAACAAATCTGGGCCGGGTCCTTTATTTGCATCAATTTCTTTAATCGCATTAGATATCTCATCACGCGTTAGTTGGATATGATTAATTATAGGGCAAATTTCTGAGAAGGGAGGGAACTATAAGTATTACTTGTGAAAAAACAGAAAACTTCTTTAAAATAGTCTGCATATAAGTTGCTGATTTCATGAGGGTTGGAGGAATTGACATCACCTTTAAACATAGGAGATGGATAGCCGCTAGATTTTCGCTTCATGTTAACGAAGTCAAAAAATTTTTGTGGCTCTTGGACAATTTTCTCTCCGATAAGGTAAGTGTACAACTTGTACGCTTCCTCTGACTTGATAGAGACCTCTTTAGATAGCTCGTCATATCTTAGCTTCAGTTCATCGCTTACATTATCGGTGGTTTTGAGAAGTTTGTAAATTTTGTTTCTTTGGTTTTTAAAAAATCTGAGATTTTTGTCTAGCCATGGCTCCAAAAGCTTATTCTTTTTCTTTATTTTTGGCACATAATTTTCGATAGCAGTAAAAATGTGCTGATTAAATCTTGAGACAGCGCTGTCTAAATCTATGTTGGATAGAATATTATTCCAGTTTAGAGCATTTAGATAACATTTAATACTTTCGTAATCGGCGTTGAGGTAATCGTATGCAATGGAGTTATTATAAGAGGGTAAAAGTAATGTCGTTAGCAAAGAAAGCAACTGTTAAAGCTGTATGGTAAACAGTGTTAGTAAATAAATTTTCTGCTTCAGTGCATGTACTAACCTTCACATCATCGTACGAGTTTATAAAGATAAGGTCCAACCATCTGCCATTTTTATTTTGTTCAGAAGAAACTTGTTGCAGATCGTTGCCATAGAAGGTACTAAATAATGTGAAATCTATGTCACTAGAAAGGTTAATAGGAAGAAGATACTTGTCATTTTCATCCACGACAAAAAGGACACGACATCCTTTTCGCATAAGGATAAAATTATGGCTTTTAGACCAGAATTACAGTGACATTGACACATTATTAGCTATTGCGGTATAACTCCACAGTACTTTACTAGCTTTTTGCTCTCTAATAGGTCTCTTAAATTCCTTCGTATTAATTTTTACGATTAATATTCTTTATTTAATTCATCATTTATCAATGTTTATTTTATTAATTATAATAAGGTTTCTGATGAAGCCTTTAGCAGGGCCGAAATTGCAATAAAATCAGCTAGTGATTTTTTCCTTTTCATAATGAAAAAACTTTGTTGTTGTTGTTGTTGTTGTTGTTGTTTCTTTGAAAAGATTAGTTAGAACAATTAATTGTTCTAACTTTGACCCAAAGCTTAATAAACGATTGTAAACTATCAAACATTTGGAATTTGTATTTAAATCATATAAAATCAACATAATTAATTATTATATTTATTTTTTATCAAGCTGTATTCGCCTCTAGCTCCTTAGTGAACTATAGAAGTAGCTTAACATTCATTGCTATTATTAAGAGCCAATTTTCTAGTGCGAGCTTAAACTTTAGTCAAATTAAACCGTGCTTAGCTCACCAAAATTGGACGTTTAAACTCAGTTTAGGTAAAAGAGAATCACATTGTATGATAATTTAAGCCAATTTAACTTCAACGAATGCTAAAATATCTAGTTAAACCGAGTTTAAGCGTCCAATTTTGGTGAGTTAAGCACGGTTTAATGTGACTAGAGTTTAAACTCGCACTGCAAAATTGGCCCTAAGAATGTAAGGAACTGTTGAATAAAAATACTTACATAGATGCATACATCTCCCACTGAACCATATGCGAAGGTTTTGCGTAAAGTGATAGTTTTGAGTACGTTTTCGGGTAAACATTTTTTTGTAAATTTCGGTTTTTTTTTTTTAATTTGTATGATAAATTATCTCTCTAGAGAATATTAAATTCGTGAAAATTTTTCACATATTTACTTAATTTGTTGAGCCTAAAAACAAACATTTTGTTATAATTTAGCAGGAAACAATTACTTTTAAAAGAACCATTTTTTATTCATGAATAAGTTCAGAAATTAATAATAAATGTCATTTTTTTACATTCTAATGAGTGACTGACCTGGATATATTACAACCAAATATATTCAAAAAAAGGCATATTATTGATATGCAATAATAAGACATTTCATGGTTAAAAAAGTTTCATTTGTGAGTGCCGAAAAAGTGGTTTTCTATGGTTCGCTTATTAACTCGTTTTTGAACAAAAAAAGATTCGCTTCTGAGAGGCATTTTAGTCCGACGAATGAGTCCAAAAGGGTTAATTTATGAGTTCCGAAAATTAATTTTTCTACCCGAAAAGGATCATAAATAATGTTACCAACTATACTTACTTTGTAAGTATCATACTTATTTTCAGCTTCATATACTTACTAAAATTCCATGCTTGTAAGTATACTTACTTTTAAGATTTATACTTATTCATGCTTATATTTCAGCTCTGGTTGAATTTTTGCTTGCACAAGCATAAAAAGTTTGGAAATTGGAGTCAGCAGCGTTAAAAATACAGACACTCAAATAATATTGAATACAGCTGTATCGAATTTTACAAATTTTTAAAGACAAGACTTGACATATTAAACAACATTTCCAGCCAAGACAAATACGATTCCAAGCAAAAATAAAACAAACCAGTTAACGTAGCACGTCAATTTAGTGATAGTGAGGGCGAATAATGATAACTTTGCTTTGATCTCTGTATACCTTTTAGGCTGGGTCGATTTGTTTGGAGGTTAAAAAATTGATGTTGCCTAGGCGATAGGGGCCATAGGGGTGCAATTTACCCTATCACATCTTCAATTTTGCGAATTTTTTCTTTAGGAATTTTTTTCCAAAAATGTTTGTATATAAACGTGCACAAATAGAACAATAATGATGCCAGAAATGAAATCCTCGTACCCGATTCAACCTAAAACCGGACTCACATTTATACGTTTTTAAACACAAATTGATCGTAAAAAATTCACAAACTTCAAGGTTTTTGACCATCACGGCTGAACCACAAAAGCTATCCACCTTATATTCACATACGTTTTTCGCAACAGCAGTAAGTAGAACAAGAACAGCCATCCTTATAAGGAAAGGCATCTATACTTATCTAATGTCTCATTACAGCACTGACGATCTCACCGTTGTGGCGCTAGAGGGCGACGCGGACGAGCCGATCCTGGTCGCCTCATGCTACATGGCGCATGACGTCGACGCACCACCAGACGAGCTACAAAGAATGGTAGCAGTCGCCGGCGGGAAGAACCAAGCAGTGGTCATCGGAGCAGATGTCAATGCACACCACCCAGTATGGGGCAGCCCAGACATCAACGATCGAGGTGAGTCCCTACTTAAATTTATTCTACAATATAACCTTAGCGTAGCTAACATCGGCGAGGAACCCACGTATGTAGGCCCCACCTCGTCGAACGTGTTAGACCTAACAATATCCTCAGACAACAACACTCTGGTCACAAATTGGAGGGTGCTAGCACAGCCCTCCTTCTCGGACCACAATTATATTAACTTTAGTATAAGCTTTAACTACACTCCAGCTCAAAAGATCTTTAGAAGCCCCAGAAACACGAACTGGAACCGCTTCAGAAGTATCATTGAGACCAAATTACCAGCTACTAAACGAATTAATACGGAAGAGGGCATTGAAAGGTCACTGAAGATTCTCTCGGCCCATCTTCTCAAGGCCCATCATGCCTCTTGTAAGCCCACGCGAACAAAGCGTAAGATCAGACCACCTTGGTGGTGTCCGAATCTTACAGAGCAAAGACGCGACCTAAAAGATTTCTTTAAACTATTTTTGGGGGGAATACAAATGTAGGCTCAGACTTTTTAAAACAAACGTACGCAGAGCAAAAAGACACTCGTGGAAGAACTTCTGCTCAAACATAGAAAAAACTGCGGACACAGCAAGGCTCAGGAAGCTACTCTCAAAGCAGCCCTCCATTCAGAGCCAGCTACGCAAAGACAATGGCCAGTGGACGGAGAGCAGTCAGGAATCCCTCGAGGTGCTGTTAAAGGCGCATTTTGCTGGCTGTACCGAAGCTCCTAGCACTGCTACAATACGAGGGCACAGGACAACCCCGTTACAGGTTCCACACGACTTAATAACGTCGGATGGAATCGTATGGGCTATAAACTCGTTCTCGGGATACAAATCTCCGGGACCAGACGGTATAATTCCTGCCATGTTGCAAACAGCTGAATCGCGAGTCGTCCCATGGCTGAAGAATATATTTAACGGATGCATCAGGCTACACTATGTACCTGTGGCTTGGCGGACAGCGAGGGTTGTATTCTTACCGAAGGCAGGTAAGAGCAGCCATCCATGTCAAAAAGACTACAGGCCAATAAGTCTGACCTCCTTCGTACTCAAAACGCTCGAGAAACTGATTGACTTGCACCTAAGAAACAATTCAATCCAGTTATCAACCAACCAGCACGCATACACGAAAGGGAAATCGGTTGAAACGGCACTACATTCCCTAGTAGTAACCATAGAAAAAGCCCTCCACCACAAGGAATACGCACTCGGGGCGTTTCTAGATATCTCAGGTGCATTCAACAATGTATCAACCACCGCAATCCTTAGTGGATTACGTGCAATAGAGGCACCACCGGCAATAAACCTTTGGTAAGACAAGTTGCTAAGCTGTAGAAAGGTGCGGGCTGAGTGGGGCACTAGATCCATGGTAAGGGTAGCTCACAGTGGGACACCCCAGGGAGGGGTCCTCTCGCCACTACTATGGAATCTTGTAGTTAATGAACTACTCGAAAAGTTCGCAGGTAGAGCCCCGAGGATAACTGCCTATGCAGACGACATAAGCATTATTATAGTAGGGAAATGTCTATCAACAGTAAGCTCCATAATGGAGAGTACACTCAAAGATGTACTTAGATGGTCAAATTCAGTCGGTCTTAGTATTAACGCAGAGAAAACGGATCTGGTTCTGTTCACGAAAAGGTACAAGATACCACAGTGGATACCACCGAAATTGAACGATATACGTCTCATACCGAAAACTCACACAAAATATCTAGGAGTCGTCCTGGACAGCAAGCTGTCATGGAAAACCAACGTGGAAGAAAGGGTGAAGAAATCCACCATTGCACTATACACATCCAAAAAGATGCTAGGCAGTACTTGGGGTCTCTCACCCTTTCTGATGCACTGGATCTATGTAACGGTAGTGCGTCCTATTCTACTCTACGGGATTATTGTGTGGTGGCCGGCTGTGAACAAATCAACATTCCTCAGGCACTTGGAGAAAACTCAGCGGCAGGCAGCGCTATGCATCACGGGGGCACTGAAGTCAACTCCAACTAAAGCGCTTAAAACGATTTTAAGTATGGACCCCCTGGACATACACGCAAAACTAATAGCCGGAAAAACGGCACAACGCCTCACGGCAGCAGGCAACATGCACACTCAAAATTTTGGACATTGTACAATCGGAAAGGATCTACTTAGTAGCACGGACTACATGGTACCTTGCACGATAGTCAATTCCAAAGTACGAACTCTTCTGGGACCAAACGACTGGTGCAAAGGTATAGAACAAGCACAGCGGGCGGTCAACATATTTACCGACGGCTCCAAAATGCCTACGGGGGTAGGTGCGGCGGTGTATTGCGCAGAGCCTAATATAAGGCAGCCATATAAACTGCCGAACCACTGCAGCATCTTCCAGGCGGAAGTATTTGCCATAAGGAAGGCTGCTGAGATCCCTGCCTCAGCATGGACACACAACACTCTAACATCAACATTTTCGTTGACAGTCAAGCGGCGATCAAATCCATGCGCTCCGCTAGCATCAAGTCCAAAAGTGTCTTGGCTGGCAGAGATGCACTAGATGCACTATGCGCTTCGAAAAGAGTGCGCATCTACTCGGTCCCTAGCTACCAGGGCATTGAGGGAAACGAGATGGCAGACGGTATAGCAAAGGAAGGCGCCGGGCTGGAATCAGAACTCGCAAAACATGTACTTACTACGCTACAAGAGTTGTACAGGAACCTCGAAAGAAGAGCCGCACTAGCAGTGAATCGTAGATGGAGAGATACGACAACGTGCAAAATCTCGAAAATCATGTGCAATGCACAATGCGAAAAACGAACTCTGTTCATCTTGGCACGCCCGCGCAAAGATTGCAGGACACTAGTGGGCATGCTCACTGGTCACTGCATGACGGCAGCCCACGCGAGGAAGCTTGGCATCACCACGGATGACAACTGCAGGAAGTGCAAAGAACTGGGCACAGTGGAGACCCTGGAGCAGCTACTATGCACATGCCCCGCCCTACTTAGATCGAGACTAAAATACCTAGGCTCATCGACGTTCCCGTCACTTAAAGATGTAGCCAGGGTGTCTCTAGAATCCCTCCTAAGGTTTGCGAACTCAACGCAAATCTTTAAAGACTTTTAAAACAAACACAAAGGTTCCTTTTGTTCGCTACCGGTACCACTAAGGACCTGAATTGGTCTATGTGAGCCTCACGAAGGCATCCGGTCTAACCTAACCTAACCTATATTCACATATGTTTGTGTGGTCTCCGAAATTTTTCTTTTTTTAGATCCCCTAGGTGGCGCTGTGGTCGCTTTTTATCGGTTTATTAATATAATTTTTTTTTTAAAAATCGACCACAGTGCCACCTAGGGGGATCTAAAAAACGATAAACTTTTGTACTCAAACGTATCAATGTGAGACCGGAGACGTTGAATCTGGCATCAGTTTTGTTCTAGCTGTGCACGTTTATATACAAAAATTTTTGGAAAAAAAATCCTAAAGAAAAAATTCCCAAAATTGAAGATGTGATAGGGTTAAGTGCACCTCTATGTCCCACTTTTTTAATAACTTTTCATGCCTGATCGCCCAGGCAACATGGGCTTGCAAATCGACCCAGCCTAATTCATTTGAATCTGATTTTTTAATTTTATTTTCATTTCACTACTTTGAAAGTACGTACTTCTTTTAACTTTTTGTTATGCTTTTGTTTGTTTTCAAACTATTTTATATATATGTAATATACCCACCGAACCATATGTACGTTTTCGGAAAGAAATTTATTTTTTGTAAATTTTTATTTTTTTATTTTTAATTTGTGTGATCAATGTTCTTGCTAGAAAAGATTAAATTCGTGAAAATTTATTCCATAACAAAATGTTAATTATTAAAAAGTGCATTTCTATAGTTAGTTTCTTACTCGTTTTTGAAAAAAAGGTTCGCTTTTGAGAGGCAATTCAGTCCGGCGAATGAGTTAAAGTTAAAAATTGTTAATGTATGAGTGTCAAAAAATATCTTTTCAATAGTTTTTTTCAACTTGTTTCCGAACAAAAAATAGACAGTTGATGATTCTTTTATTAACTCATTTCTGAAGAAAAAAAAAGGTTCGCTTTTGAGAGGCATTTTAGTCCGACGAATGAGTCCAAAAAGGTTCATTTATGAGTGTCGAAAATGAATTTTTCTACCCGAAAAAGTTTATAAATGAATTAAAAAAAGATAGTTTTGGTTTACAGGGTATATGAACTGCAAATATATAAAATTAATTTTTTTTTTATCGGAAGAATTTTGGTTTTAGTTAGATTGCCTACACAAAACTTTTCGAGAAGAACAAAAAGAGGGCGTGACAACACTTACAGAATATTGTGGGTTCTTACTTACTTAGTTGGCGCTACAACCATATGTCGGTCTTGGCCTCATCTAAGAATTTGCGCCAGCCATTTCTGTCTTTCGCTTGCTGGCGCCAGTTGGAAATTCCAAGCTTCGTCAGGTTGTCCTCTATTTGGTCTTTCCAACGAAGGTGCGGTCGTCCTCTTCTGCGTTGACCGCCGCTGGGTACCGATTCGAATGTTTTCTTCACTGGAGCATCGTCTTTCATGCGCTGAACATGACCAAGCCAGCGAAGCCGCTCGATTTTAATGCGCTTGACTATGTCGATGTCAGCGTACAGCTCATACAGTTCATCATTCCACCGTATTCGGTACTCGCAATTGACGCAGATTGGTCCGTAGATCTTACGAAGAATCTTTATCTCGAATGCTCCTAAAGTCTTTTCATCTAAACTGCTCAGCGTCCAGGTTTGTGATGCGTAAAGTAGGACGGGCATGATGAGCGATTTATAGAGCGTGATTTTCGTTCGTCGAGAGAGGGCTCTGCTTCTCAATTGCCTACTGAGCCCAAAGTAACACCTGTTGGCAAGAGTTATTCTTCGTTTGATCTCAATGCTGATGTCGTTGGTTGAATTAATGCTGGATCCCAGATAAACGAAGTTCTTCACAACCTCGAAGGTATTGTATTGTCAACGGTAACGTGGGTTCCAAGACGCTGGGACTGTTTGTTTGTTGACACCAAGTATTTCGTCTTATCTGCATTCACTGACAGACCCATTCGACTTGACTCTCTTTCTAATCTGGAAAATGCTGCACTGACTTCGCGCGTATTATGGCCAATGATATCTATGTCATCAGCAAACGCAAGCAGCATAACACTCTTGTAGAATATTGTGCCACTACGTCTCAGATCAGCAGCTCGGATGATCTTTTCCATCATTAGGTTGAAAAAGTCGCACGATAAGGAATCACCTTGTCTGAAACCTCGTTTGGTAATAAATGATGGGGAGAGGTCCTTCCCGATTTTAACTGCGCTGTTGGTGTTGCTCAGTGTCATCCTGCAAAGTCGTATTAGTTTTGTAGGAATACCAAATTCAGACATGGTGGAGTAAAGGTGCTTCCTGATTGGGCTGTCGAAGGCGGCTTTGTAGTCGACAAAAAGATGGCGAGTGTCGACTTGTTTTTCTTAAGTCTTCTCCAAGATTTGTCGAAGCGTGAAAATCTGGTCGATGGTGGACTTTCCAGGTCTGAAGCCACACTGATAAGGTCCGATCAGCTCGTTTACAATGGGCTTCAATCTTTCACATGAAACGCTCGACAGGACCTTATATGCGATATTAAGAAGGCTTATCCCACGGTAATTGGCACAGATAGTGGGATCGCCTTTCTTGTGGATTGGGCAGAGCACACTGAGATTCCAATCGTTCGGAATGCATTCTTCCGACCATATTCTGCATAGAAGCTCGTAAATGCATTTAAGTAGAGCTTCGCCTCCGTTCTTAAACAGCTCAGCAGGTAAGCCATCAGCTCCCGCGGCTTTGTTATTTTTAAGCCGGGCTATAGCTGTCAGAACTTCATCATAGTCGGACAGCGGAACCTCAACGCTGTCATCCGCAATTGTGGTTTCCGGAATATCATCTCTATTGGCGGGATTGTTGTCAGCGTCGCAATTTAGAAGCTTAGAGAAGTGTTCCCTCCATAACGTCAGTGTACTCTGGACATCTGTCACTAGATTCCCGTTTTCATCCTTGCAGGAAGAGGCCCTGGTTTTAAAACCATCGGCAAGGCGTCTTATTTCTTCGAAAAATTTTCGGGCCTCATTCCTGTCATATTGTGGGTTCTATTAGTTCTTATATTAGTAAATAATATCAAGAAAATATTAACATTTTTTTTCTAAGATGATATACTTACTTATACTTATTTTTAAAAATTATACTTACAAATACTTACTTTTCAGTGTTCTAAGTAGCAGATATACTTATTTTTTAATAACATGAGTTGGTAACATTAATCATAAATGAATTAAAAAAAGATAGTTTTGGTTCACGGGGCAGTTTTTCTAACCAGACTCTATGCATTAATTTAACTTTTATTCATTTCCTATTATTTTTTCCATTTTTTTCGTTACTTTTTAAACCTTGTGCTAAAAACCGTAAATTTGTGTTAATTTTCCCCATCTTTTAGTTGTTCATATTGTCCAAATTTGCTGATACTCTTAAATCTGTAATTTCACTTTTCTCCACAACTTACCTTCGGAACTCCATCTTCTATCGCTTCCACTCCACTCCACAACACTCGAGAATTTAAATCACTCATTTGTCCCGAGGGTTTGCAGCAAAAATTGCTGAATATCATTTACAAATGTAATTGTAAACTTTTTACAGTTACACTCAGTTTATTGCACTGAGAAAACATGGCAACATTGTCATCATAATTTCAATACGATTACATTAACAATACGCTATGATTGTGTTTGTGTGCCTGAGTGTGTCTACAAACACTCTCAAAATGGCTAAAATTTCATACAGTAGCAGTTGCTGTCTGGTAGCACGTCAGAGGAGCAGGGTTGCCAACGAGGTAAAGTGGCAAGCATATTTTTCACCATTCCCAAAGGGTAAGAATGCTCTTATATCATCGAAAATGCAGCTTCAGCACAGGAACTGAAGCAGAGGCACATCCTAGAGTAGAGCGCATTCAATGCATTTTTTTCCAAAGTGCCGGCTGAGATGAAGGAAAACGAAGAGCCACACAGTGCTAGCTGTTGGCTAAGAGACAAAGAAGAAGACATGAATGAAATTCAGCTGTTATAACAAAAAAAAAAAAAAAAAAAAAACAACACAAAACTATGTGTGTGTTTGTGATAACGTGTATGTGTACGTGTTTACTACGTGCCGCTGTACACTTTGTTGTGAAGTTTTAGTTATTTGTTTTTTTTCCTGTGTTTTTTATCAAATGTTTTCTACTATTTTTTTAATATTTTATTTTTATTATTATTTTTTAACAACTTTATCTTGTAGCTGCTAGTACTTGCTTTGTTGTTGTTGATTGCATATTTGAGGTTGTATGCGTTGTTATTCTCCTTGCTGTTGTTGCTGCTGTGGTTTTGCTGTAGAGTGGTTAAAGAATAGCAACTTGAGGAGCCTTGCCTGGACACCGCTGCTTCTGCTGTTGCTGTGCATTTTGACGCAGTGGGAAATAAATTACATTTTAATAAAGTCATTTAAGCATTGACAAGGATATTGAGTGTTTTGGGAGGGATTCAGAGATCTTAGTGCATGTGGAGGATGAAGTATATTTTAATATTCATCATGATGTTTTATAATGGTCGACAGCGATTGTACCGCAATTTGCTCACTGCTTATTATTATGGAAAATGTTTAGCATGCTTTTAGGGTTGCCAGCATACACGAAGTATGTGTGGCAGCAGACTACTCAGCTAGATGTTGTTCGAAAGTTGCAAAAAAATTGGCTTTGATTGTACAGTTTAAGAACTTGGGTTAACAACAAATCCAACCCCAAAAGTTTGTTTTAACTTTTTCTTCTTCATTTTGTCTTCCTCGATCCCTGCACATATCCTAAAATTACACAACAAGCCCCATTTAAGACAAATAAAATTCGTAAAATCCATTTTGTTGTCATAAATCAGCCTCTTGGCATATATTTGGTGAACCACTGTAAAAACCAAATAAATTGGGGCAACCCGAAAGACCGCAAAAAAAAACACGCATGGGTGTAGGTTGGCGTATGAAGTGGACATTGTGGTTAAACACACAAACCCGTATGCACACATTGACAACACACGCATGCCATATACATGGCCATAATGTTCTTAATATCTCAGAATAACACCATTTGTGCCATTTCCAAAAAGACATGCATGCGTGCGTGAGTGTGTGTTTTTGTCCTTTTTTCTTTGCTTTCGCTGTTTTTTCTTGCTCTTTTTTATCGTTTTTTTGTGTTGCTTTCCCTTTTTTTTGTTTTTTGTTTTTTTTTTCGTAAGTCATAAATATCAAGGATATTCAAATTTATTGTGTTTTGCCATTTTAACAAGCGGCAAACATAAACGAAATAAAAGAAGAAAAAGGATAATATTTGCACATCTGATTCCAAAAGCTCAGAAATCAGAAATTCAAATTTGTTCAAGCATTTTAAATGCGTGTCCTTTTCTATTTATGTTGGTTTTACTGCTTGCTCTTGTTCTTCATGCTCCATACTCAAGCCGCCCTGTAGTTTTGTGTCAATGTATTGAGACATGCTGCTGAAACACAAAATTGTTGATTTGTTGAGTCAACAATTGTGATGACGAATTTTGAATTTCAATCAAAATTCGAAGATAAACGAATTACAAAGCATTTTCTGCCGCTTAAAGTGTAAGCTTTTAATTTTTCTTCTTGTTCTCTATCATTTGTAGATACTTTTTAATGGCGCGAACTTTGTTGCCACCACAAAACAATTTTTAATTGTTTGCACATTATTTGCTTTTCACATTAAACACATTTCTTTTTTTGCTATAATAACTTCATTGGTGCATATTGTTGTTGTTGTTACCGCTGTTGTTATTTTATTAATTATTTGAATATTATTTTGGCTCTCAATAAAAATAAATTGCAAATATTTTGTTTATTACAAATGCAAATAAAGCAATTATACATAAATGTTATTCGATTTCAAATGCATAAATTTGCCCATTGATGGTAAAAATCGGTGGAACAATAATACGCCGCAAAGTTATGCTGCGAACTGTACACAAGCAAACATGTGTAATGGAACGCACGTTTATGAAGCTGCATAAATTTAATGCCAGTGTGTGTGTGTGTGTCTGTTTAAGTTGATGTGCGATTGTGAAAAATATTTAAACCCTTTAAAGCTGGGCCAAAATACATGTTTGGAGTGTAATGAGCTCTCATAAATAATTAAAAAAGTAAGTGTAGCCGATTCTTATAGCAGAACTGTCCAAAATTAGTGAAGATCTTTGAATAGTTAAATATTTATATTAGAGTGGAACGAAATGTATGGGAGCAAAAATCGAAAATTTTTACGTCCCGAATTTTTTTGCTGCAAACCTCTTAATTAACCTTCATCGGTCCCTTATTTCTAGAAACGAATAGGTGTATATGTAAATTTTACACACTTTATCCAGGAGCAATATTTTCATTGATGAATGAAATGCATGCAATCTTCTCGTAAAAAGTAATTAATTATTCATTATTTTATTCAATTTAAAAAAAATATGTTTTCAAAACGATTAATCGAGTATAAAATCTATATATATAGAAGTGGACGTATGTATATATGGGGTATGCATTATGTATATCACGTAAAAACTCAAAAACCGCTGAACCGATCTTTATGAAATTTTCAGGGAAATCGAAACAAAATCGTGAGAGTGTTCCTGGTGAGTGAGAGCTTGGTGTCGATTGGAAAAAGGGGCGTGGTACTTCCCATGCAACCTAAATATACTCTATCGCCCACAAACCATAAAAAATACTATTATCGAACGGTTTTGACCGTGAAAAACTAAAATTTTATTTAGATGGTTACTATAGGCAACTGTACTAAAAATGCGCGTAGTCACACTTTATCTACGCCTACTTCTTCGAAATCATGCCAATTCCTGAATTGTACAAATTTAGTTAGTGAACTATACATATAAATGTTGCCACGCCCACTTTTGCCGACCACAAATCAATGGAACTTCTATATTCGACGGTTTTGATCGAATAAAACTAAAATTTTATAGTTTAGTTCATATGTTTACTATGGTCGCAATACATCTACGCCTACTTTTTCGAAATCATGCTAATTCCTGAAATGTTCATGTTTTGATAGTGAAAATTGGTATGTAGGTGCAATGTGACCAAGTAGCGATCACTATATGTATGTGGAAATAAAAAACTGAACTGTTTTCTGTTTTAAGATTTTATTTCAAGAGAAAAATATTTGATAGATGAAAAACAATGAAATCAAAAACTAATTGAGAAAATTTATCAACGCCACACGGCCAATTCTGACGATATATACATCGTCACCTGACGATGTGTTCCATGGTTTCATCATATCAGCCTCTTATGCAGTGCATCTGTTTGAAATGTGTCCAAATGAATTGCACTTAAAACATTTTGGACCTTTGCTGGCATTCGGGCAATTTCGGCTTCCATGTCCCACCAAATTTTCCAAATTTTCCACATGTAAAGCAACGTATTTTCTTGTTATTTGTTTTGACGACTTCCTTGAGAAACTTATCAATATGTAGATGATCAGTATTTTGTTTTGATGATCTAAAAGGAAACTTATTGACAGTTTTGACGCGTTCGTATTCAATAAACTTGAGCTTTAACTCTGCAAAACTAGTTGCTCCATGAAGTATTAGTTTTTCCATCGAATCATCCACGACGCCGTTCACAATGTATGCAATAGTAGCATTTTCTTCTAGGTTGATGCTACTGGCTATGTCACGTATTTCATAAAAATATTCTCTCCACGATTCTGAACACTTCTTCTTTCGTCCTCTCAGCTTTTCGTGAACATCCTTGGAGTTAGTTGCAATTTTAAACTCAGCTATAAGTACCCTTTTGAAGTTGGTCCAGTTAAAACCACACTGCGCACTAGAAACAAATGATGCTTCAGCTCCACGTAGTCGCTTCTTTGCATATATGACTAATACCCGATCGGCCCACATTCTTCCTTTAGCTCCTCAAGCTTGCGTAACCATGCTTGGACTGGAGTGCAGTCATCGCCATTAAAAATGTCAACAGCCTCTTCAACATCTCGGAAAGACAAACGGTACCTGAACAATTTTTTTTTTTGTTTTGTGCCTCTTACATCCCGCCAACCAGTTCTAATGAAATCTATAGTGCACACGTCAACAATATATTAACACTATCCGCAGATGACGAATGTGAACATTTTTGCGTCGTTGGAGATTTTAACCTCAGCAAATTAAATTGGGCCTTTTCAACCGATGACAACGTATACTTACCAACAAATGTTAACCATGCTTATGAAATTCATCTCATCGATAGTTTTTTCAGTTTGGATCTTATACAAATTAATACCATTTTCAATAAGTTACGTAATTTACTCGATTTAATTTTTATAAATAAGTCACTTAGTTTTGATTTATATGAGTGTCCTTTCCCTATTTCTGAACATAGTATTCATCACTCGGCCATTGCCTTTAATATTAAATTTTATGAATTTCTCAGTGTTACAAGTTCTACAAAACATCATTATGATTTTAAAAATTGCAATCTTGGAACTATTAATCGGCTCATTACTGATATTAATTGGGAATCGTTGTTTGATAATTTGGATACTCCTGGTTGCTATGATATCTTTCTTAAGCACCTATCCAATATCTTCGCAAATAATATTCCTTTTAAGACCAAATTACATAAGCTTCCTTGGTATACTAGAGGGTTGAAAACACTGAAAAATTTAAGGAATAGATCGTTCAATGAATTTAGACGAACTGGAAACCTCGATTGCAAAGCAAAGTATTTACATTTCGCTCGTGAATTTAATTTTTTGAACAAATTTCTTTATAAGCAGTACATTCTTAGCATTGAAAATCGTATACAAACGGATGCCAAGTCCTTCTGGAGCTTTATTAAATCTAAAAATACTTCATCAACTATCCCATCTTCTATGTTTTATATGGATAAAATATCAAACTCTGCTGCTAAAACAGCTCAATTGTTCGCTGACTATTTTAAGTCTAATTTTGACCAAAATTTGGCTTCTGTTAACCCTCAGGTTGCTGATAATATTGACTCTTGCGTAAACTTTGGCTATTTATCGGTCTCCCTGTCTGACATTAAAACAGCTATTGCCTCCCTGAAAAATTCAGTTAAGTGCGATCTTGATGGTCTTAGTGCTTATTTACTTAAACAATGTGTTCATTCTTTATCCGTACCAATTTATATAATTTTCAATAAATCATTAAAATCTGGTGAATTCGTTGATAAATGGAAAGTTTCGCTTATCACACCCATATTCAAGGCTGGCAACAAGCACGATGTCTGAAACTATAGACCGATCTCAAAGTTGACTAACGTTTCAAAGCTTTTTGAAAAAACTGTTAAAGATAAAATGTACTTTGCTATAAAAAACTCAATTTGTCCAAACCAACATGGATTCGTATCTGGCAGGTCAACTACAACTAACCTGAGTGACTTCACAAATTACTGCATCTCTTCTTTTGAAGATCGGCACCAACTTGATGTCGTTTACTCTGACATCTCTAAGGCTTTTGACAGGTTGTCACACGATATTTTATTGCTCAAGCTAGCCAAAATTGGTTTTCATTCAATTTTTCTATCTTGGTTGAGTTCATACCTCTCAAATAGGGTTTCTTATGTTGTCATTGACATTGCAAAATCTTCGCCATTTTTAGCAGTGTCTGGGGTTCCACAAGGTAGCATCCTTGGACCATTACTTTTTGTTATCTTCATTAATGATGTTTCTAAATGCTTTCTTAATGCTCAATTTTTACTTTATGCGGATGATCTTAAGATTTTCCTTAAAGTTAAAAGTGATTGTGACGCTTCTCGTCTCCAGTCTGATCTTGATAATGTCTTTTCCTGGTTTAAACAAAACAAATTATCTCTTAACCTTGGAAAATGTTATGTTGTCTCTTATTACAAGCTCCACTCACCAACTATTTTTGATTATAATTTTGATAACACTAAGTTAGCCAGATTATCAGAAATTCGTGACCTTGGAGTAATTTTTGATTCTAGCTTAACTTTTAGCCCTCACTTAAATAGAATTATCCCCAAAGCATATTCACTTTTAGCGTTTCTTAGGCGAAACAGTGTTGAGTTTGTTGACCCTTACACACTAAAAACATTATATACTTCCCTTGTTAGATCTAGCCTTGAATACGCCTCATTTATTTGGGGTCCTTTTTACTCGATACATATTGCTAGACTGGAAAAAGTTCAAAAAAGATTCTTAAAATTTGCTTTGCGCTCTTTTAGTTTTCCTGAACCTCTTCCCTCATATAGGACACGTCGGTTGTTTATTGGTCTTTCATCTCTCGAAGATAGAAGACTACTGCATAGTATCATGTTTATTTATGATCTGATTAATGGAAATGTTATTTGTGAAAACTTACTTAAATTAATATCGTTTAATATTCCGCAAAAGTCTTTACGAAGCTCGAATTATTTTTACATTAGTTGTCATAGAACTAATTATGCCACTAATGAGCCAATTAATAGAGCTCTTATAGCTTTAAACAGTATCTATAATAATAACTTACTCGATTTTTCTATGCCCAAAGTTGCTTTTAAAACCACTATTACACTGTTGTTAAATAAAAACTAGTTTTAATCTTTATTGTATTATTTTTAAATTATTTTGCTTAGTCTGTAAGGATATTGTCCATAGACGTTAACAAATAAATAAATAAATAAAAATAAATAAACAATTGCTGCTTCAGGACTTGCATTACCATTCGATTTGGTTGCCATTGGATTATCTGCGTTCTTCAGCTCTGCAAATACTTACATAAGGTAATGGCTCCTCTTCAACTGCATCATCAACATTTTCTTCGTCAGCATCACCATCTTCTGCAGATGCTAAGTTCATAAGTCTTAACTTAAGTACTGCTTTGCTGCCAGAAATCAATGTTTTCCTTCGTTCGAGCTCTGCTCTTAGTTGGTTGATGGTCATCTTGTCCACTGCTAGCGTAATATTATCCATGTTTTTGGCTTCGTTCTATCTTAAATCTTCTGGAAATCTTGAATCTTGCTAGTCTTGAGTCTTGAATCGTACTATCTTAAATCTTCTGGAAATCTTGAATCATGTTTGTATTTAGTCTTGAGTCTTGAATAATTCTTATTTTTTGGCTTGGTTGAGCCTTCAAATGAGGAAATAAAGAACAGAACTGTTTTCTGTTTTAAGATTTTATTTCAAGTGAAAAATATTTGATAGATGAAAAACAATGAAATCAAAAACTAATTGAGAAAATTTATAAAAAATTACAAAGTGATAAACAAGTAAAGTAATGAATCTAGAACAAGTTATATCAACTCCACATATATATAAATATTGCCACGCCTACTTTTTCTGTCCATTTATCTTTATAAAAAAAAATTAATATATGTATGTGTGTATATCACGTAAAGACTCCGAAACCGCTGAACCAATTTTTATGAAATTTTCAGGGAAACGGTAGCAAAGTCTTGTAAATTTTCTTGTGAAGTCTGGTGCTGATTGCAAAAAGGGGCGTGGCACCTCAAATATACCCCAAAATTTTCGCTATCGAATAGCTTTGGAATAATAAATAGGTCGCACAGTATAGGAAATCGGTTTTGTGAAACTTTAGGAAGTTATTAAACGCACACCAAGGATTGTTTTTGAATTATAAAAAAGAGCGTGGCACTTCCTTTACAAACAAATTTGCTATATCAAATAGCTTTGCAATTATAGATCGCACAGCCTCGGAATTCGGTATTGGACATCAATTTTCACGTGCCGTTCCACTCATAACATTTGCATGGGCGTCGTTCAAGGGGGCGTGGTAGTAACGAGTCGGGTATCAGCAACATTGAAAAATTTCTTTTCGACATGCAAAAGCGATCCAAGGACTTTATTCGGAAATGCCACGCTTTTATATATGGAACGCTGCATTGAAGAAGTTTCAACGTCGGAAGAAAGGTGATGCTGTTGCTGGCTTCGCTAATGTCTATTCGACTGATGCCCTCGGACGAATATACACAGTTCATCCACGCCAAGACGAATGCTTCTATCTTCGCTTGCTTTTGGTGAATATAAGAGGCCCTATATCCTTCGATTACCTGCGTACCGTGGATGGTGTGCTGTGCGTCACTTTTCGGGAGGCTTGCCAACTTTTGAATTTGCTCGAAAACGATACACATTGGGGCTCAACGCTCGTCGATGCAACTGTTTCTGCACCAGCGAATCAAATTCGCACATTGCTTGCAATCATCATAGCCACATGTCATCCGTCGAACCCGACCGCATTGTGGGACAAATACAAGTACGAAATGGCTGATGACATTTTGCACTGAGTTCGCACGACAACTTCGAATTTCGATCTTGAAATTAACGACGAGATGCGCAACGAAGCATTAATTTTGGTCGAAGACATGTGCGTGCTCATGTGCGGCAGTTTGCTATCGACATTGAAAATGCCAGCGCCAAATCGATCAATGCACGATGTATTCAATCGCGAATTGCAACGGGAACAAGACTATGGTCGAGATGAACTGGCCGAAAGAGTACGAGCAAATGTGCCGCTGTTGAATGCCGAGCAGAAGAACGTGTTCGCTGATAAAGGTTGTTGATGATGGAACGGTAGGCATTTACTTTCTCGATGCTCCCGGTGGGACATTCGTCATTTCGTTGATTCTGGCAACAATTCGGTCAAGATCTCAAATTGCGTTGTCTGCTGCATTCTCTGGTATTGCTGCCACATTGTTGGAAGGCGGTCGAACTGCACATTCCGCTTTCAAGCTCCCGATGAATCTTCTCACGGTTGACATGCCAACGTGCACAATGACCAAGAATATGGCGACAGCAAAATTGATGCGAGAATGCAAAAGTATTATTTGGGATGAATGCACGATGGCGCATAAGCGAGTTTTGGAGGCAGTTGACCGAACGATGAAGGATTTACGATGTGATTCAAGACGATTTGGTGGGCTATGATATTGCTCTCCGTAGATTTTAGTCAAACGCTTCCCGTCATCCCGAAATCTACCGCTGCCAACACACTCAATGCATGCCTGAAATCTTCGTCTTTGTGGGGACATGTCAAGAAGTTGAAATTGACCACGAATATGAGAGTCACGTTGCAGAACGACCCATTGGCTGATGAATTCTTGAGACAACTGCTGGCTCTTGGCAATGGTCAAATTCCTGTTGATGTTTCGACTGGATTGATATCGTTCCCAGCAAATTTTTGCGAGTTCACATCGTCGAAGGAGGAACTCATCGCCAAAGCGTTCCCCGGCATTGCACAAAATTATAAAAATCTCGATTGGATTAGTGAACGGGCAACTAGCAGCGAAGAATAAGGACGTCGATAGCTTGAATTTAATTATTCAAAGCCAAATCTCTGGAGAACTGCATTCATACAAATCCGTTGACAGCGTGACAAACGAGTATGAAGTGACCAACTATCCGACGGAATTTTCGAACTCGCTTGATGTGCCAGGAACTCCGCCGCATAATTAATAGCTGAAGGAGGGATCAATCATAATCATGCTGCGGAATCTGAATCATCTGAAATTGTGCAACGGTACGCGTTTGTCCATCAAGAAACAGATGAACAATGTGATTCAAGCGACGATCATCAAGGGCAAATTCAAAGGAGAGGAAGTCCTTATCCCACGAATTCCGACTATTCCAACTGATCTTCCATTCCAATTCAAGCGTATTCAGTTTCCTGTTCGTTTGGCTTTTGCGATGACAATCAATAAATCGCAATGCTAATCGTTATAAGTCTTTGGGATTAATCTCGAATTTCACTGTTTTTCGCACGGTCAGCTGTACGTTGCCTGTTCGCGTGTTGGCAAACCGTCTTCGTTGTTTGTTTTTGCGCCGGAAGAAAATCAAAAAACCTTGTTTATTATAACGCTCTCTACTGATTTAGATTCTATTCAAATAAATCACATTGAAATTTGAACTATCTGTATTTTGTTATCATTTTGGAGTTTATACGAAGGCGTTAAATTGGGGCGAGACTAAGTTCGCCGGGTCCGCTAGTTTTATATATATATCAGTACTAGGGCTTTCAATCCCGGGGATCCCAAAATCCCGGGATAACGAACCAATTTCTAGTCCCGGAACACCATCCCTAAATCCCGGGATTTTATTCATAAGAAAATATAAAAATTTTTAGCAATTAAAAATGCAACTGCAATGTACACGATGGTTTTTTTTTAATAACTAAATCACCCAGTTCTTTTTTTATCTTTCCAAGCTAGTGGTCATCAACGCAGTGCTCAAACAACAACAAAGAGAGCTTTCCGAGTGCACAGCTTTACACTGAAACAAGAAGTTGTTAAAAGCTCTCGCACCATTTGATGCAAGGAAATATTGTCGAGTATTGGTTTTTTAATACCACGTTTTCTTGTTTGTTTTTATGTTTTTTCCGCTAACTTAACAAAGAAAAGATACAAAAAAGTAAAAAAGTTGAATAAAATTTACAATGTGTTTTTATATCTCTATAATATATTTGTATTCCAATTTTTTAATTAAATTTTTAATGTTTTATATTGTTTTGTTTTAGTATTAATGACAGATTTGAATTAGAAACATTGTAAAATATTTAAGTACATCCATATATAATACAGCGTGCAAAACCCTCACCGCATGAACGCTCAAAGCATACTGACTTAAAATATAAAGCACAATGTTTAAAACAAACTTTTACGCAGTGTACAAGTACAGCGAGCCGATTGCTACTTCGTGTGCAAAAGCACAAAATCACACGACGCCCGCGAGTTATGGGAATACATATGTTGATGACCACTGCTCTAAACACTTTGAAATACTATTTTTTAGTCTGTTTTGGTTGTGATATCAAAATACTCTTTTTTTAGGCTGTTCAGCTTTCCTGGAATTTTGAAAGTAACAATAGTTTTGTTACTATACTAGCATAAAAGCACCTTTTTTTAAGCTTGATTTTTATTTAATTTATTTTTGAAAAATAAAAATGTACCACTTTAAATAACACTTTACGTATTGCAGAGATAAAAAATTAGCTTAAGGGTCAATTTTTCAGTGCGAGCTTAAATTGTAGTCCAATTAAACTGAGGTTAACTTACCAAAATTAAACGTTTAAACTTCGTTTAACTAGATATTTTAGCATTCTTTGAAGTTAAATAGACTTAAATTATCATAAAATGTGTTTCTTTTTTGCCTTAACCGAGTTCAAACGTCCAATTTTGGTGAGTTAACCTCAGTTTAATTTGACTATAGTTTAAGCTCGCACTGAAAAATTGGCCCTAAGTGTAAAAGTGCAAAAAGTCGAGTTTGGTAACAATCATATTCATACACAACTTTACAAGCTGGCCTCGCAACCATCATATACGTAGCAACTCAGGTGTCGTTTCGCGACTGATACAATTATATTTATTGGTACAATCGACTCAAATCGAGTCAAAAGAATCTCAATAAATTCGTTATAAATTTTTTATAAAATGATGAAGAAAAGAGGTAGTTAGATCAAAAACGTACTATTGTAAAAACCCAATATTGTCACTGATAAGTATCAAATATATTTTGAGTATCTGTGCATACTATAAGAAATGAAAATATTGTACTTGTTATTTTTTCTGTATAATATTTGTATACTAAATTTTATTTGTCACTTGAATAAAACTCAATTTTCTTTTTATACAACAAATTTTTTTATTTCCTGCAATTTCAACTGGTTATGGGCCCAGTTAACTTTTAAAAAGGAAATTTTCAATTTGAATACATAAAAGAATTGCTATAGAAGGAATCGAGGTGAAATTCTCAGATAAAGAAGTAGATTTTTGAATCCCAAGAGGATAAAGAAACAGGAGTAACAGCAATGGATGACGTTAAGATAGAGAAGCTGGTCGGAGCAAAGAATTGGAGTTCTTGGAAGTTCCAGATGACTATTATTCTCAAGTCAATGGACGTTTACAGAATTGTGGCAGGTCAATGGAGTAAGCCACATGTAAACGATGGAGCAGGAGACGCCGCACAAGTTGCACTGTTAAAGGAGATAACCGATTGGGAGAAGGCAGATATAAAAGCATAGAGATGCATAGTTACAGCAGTCGATAAGGTGATAATCCGTCATTTGGTGTGCTGTAAAAGTTCAGTGGACATGTGGACCAAACTACTAGCACTTCACGAATTCAAGTCTGATGTGAGTGTCCACATGCTCCAGCAACAATTCTATGACCTAAAGAAATCACAAGGAGAACCGATCGAAGTTTTTGTTGCGAAAGTTGAAGAGTTGGCAGAACGGTTCAAGGATCTTGGGGAGCCAATGTCTAGCAAAATGGTCAACAAAAATTCTAATGACACTACCTGCAAGTTATAACCATTTTTTAAGTGCCTGGGAGTCTACTTCAGAAGATAAGCGAAGTTTAGATAACTTTACGAATCGGCTTATATTGGAGCAGTCTCGAATGAACACTCAAGTCCAAAATGAAATTGATGCTTTTGCAGTTAGAAAATATGCAAAACAAGAAAGTTCTGGAAAACGTGGAAAGCCCGGAAAGTGTTTTAGATGTAACGAAGTTGGACATTGGAAGAACGAGTGTCCCATGCAACAAAAAAGTCAAGAACGGGAATCAAGCATCCAGTCAAAATAAAAATCAAATGCTTTTATTGGTGAAAGCAACTACAAAGTAATGGATAAAGATGAGTGCTGATATATAGATTCTGGTGCATCAGAGCACATGACAGCTCACCGAGAATGGTTTCGAGTTTTTAAGACATTTGACGAGTGTAAATATGTACGCATAGGTGATGGTTCTACATTAAAAGCAACTGGGCAAGGAGATATTGACGTGATGATGCACAATTCAACAGGATGGCACCAAAAATATCTACAAAATGTGCTTTTTGTACCTGGCATCAGGGTCAATCTGTTTTCAGCGACAACTGCAATAGTAAAGGGTAAGTGATGCAATCAGATAAGAATGTTTGCAGGTTTATCAGAGACGGAAAAATAGAAGCCATTGGCGTTCGCAATGGAAGATTGTTCGAGATGAAAATGCAAATATTAAAGAAATGTAGCTCAGATGAAGTCAACAGTACAAATTATGCTGCAAATCTAGTACCAGAATCATTGCGGCTATGGCATCAATGGTTGGTGCATCAGAACATGACTCATGTGAAAGACGTGTTAAATCGCTATGCACTTAAATTTAACTATGACAACAAAGATATATGTGAAGGATGCTGTTTTGGAAAGCAACATCGATTACCGTTTACAACAAATGAGAATCGGGCTCAGAATCCCGGAGAAATACTTCATAGCGATATATGCGGTCCAATGGAGCAGGCATCAGTTGGTGGCGCAAAGTATTTTCTATTGATTAAAGATGATTTCTCAAGATTCAAATGGGCATTTTTTTTTAAAATAGAAGGATGGAGCTAAAGAAAAATTAAGTGATTTTCTAAACATAGCAAGGACCAACAAAACAACTATAAAAACATTTAGATTAGACAAGGGAAAAGAATTTATCAACAAGGATGTACAAAATTTGCTAGCTCACAATGGGATTCAACACCAGAAAACGGTACCGTACACACCAGAACAGAATGGATCCGCAGAAAGAGAAATACGAACTGTGGTTGAATTGGCAAGAACTCTTTAAATTCTAAATGTTTACCCAAGATACTCTGGGCAGAAGCAGTCAATTCAGTGGTGTATGTTCTTAACGAAAGCGGGCCAAGTTCTATACGCGGTAAAACACCTTTTGAGTTGTGGTACAACAAAACACCGAAAATAAATCACCTGCGAGTATTTGGTTGCGAAGTATTTTCACACGTGCCCAAAAAAATGCGAAAGAAATGGGATGCCATGAGCAAGAAAGGTGTTTTTGTTGGGTATGCTACTAAAGTAAAAGGTTATCGTGTGTATTTCGAATCTGAAAATAAAGCTGAGGTGCATCGAGATATGATATTTAGCAAAGAATTGGCAAAAGTTGAACAAGAGCGTGTTGCTGAGAAGCAAACAGAATATGTTTTGTTTAAATTTCCTCAGTCGTTCGAAAATCTTCAATCAACTTCTTCAGGAACACATGGTACAGATACTCAACATAATCAAGATGATTTGAATGATGAAAATACAGAACAAATTCAATCCAATTCTAAAGATACTGTTGTAGAAGGTGCATAACACTCAAATCCAGTTCAACAATTGGAAGGATACAACCTTAGATCTAAGAAGCAATTATTAAATGTTTTTGACATGTTTCTGACAATATCGGATGATTTAGAGCCTAAAATTTTCGAAGATGCTATGAAGTCTCAGCATTCACATGATTGGAAACAAGCTATGGATCAAGAATACGATTCACTTGTGAAGAACAAGGCATGGGTTTTGTGCAGTTTACCAAAAGGGCGTAAGCTTGTTGATTGTCGATGGATTTACAAAATAAAATTAAACACGGATGGATCAGTTGACCGTTTTAAAGCCCGATTAGTTGCAAGAGGATTCACACAGGAATACAGTATTGATTATGCTGAAACGTTTAGTCCTGTTGTTAAATACGATTCTATTTGAGTGATATTATCATTTGCTGTTAATCAAGGTATGACAATTAAGCAATTTGATATTAAAACTGCATTTTTGTATGGGGAATTAGACGAAGAAATTTATATGAAGCAACCTCTTGGTTACTGCAAAGATAAAAACAAGGTTTGCAGATTATTAAAAAGTCTATATGGGTTAAAGCAAGCACCAAGATGCTTTAATAAAAAGTTTGGTGCAGTTTTAGACAAATTTAATATTAAAGTTAGTACCGCAGACACTTGTGTATATTTTAAATATAGTAATGAGTCAAAATTAGTACTTGGAATTCATGTTGATGATGGTTTAATAGTATCAAATGATTCAAAACTTGCAATGGAATTGATGAAACACTTGCAAGATAATTTTGAAATTAAAGAATGCAAAATTTAAAAATTTTTGGGTTTTCAAATGAAGATAATGGATGATGGATCATTATTTCTTCACCAATCTCAGTATACCCAGAATTTATTAAGTCGCTTTAACATGGATGATTGTAAGAGTATATCAACGCCATTAGATACTGGAAATAATTGGCTAATAGACGGAGATAAGGAAAGAGTAAACCAATTATTCCCATATAAAGAATTAATCGGATCACTTATATATTCATCAATCATAAGTCGACCAGATATATCATTTGCAGTGGGAGTTTTGAGGAGGTACATGGAAAAATTCAATATCACGCACATAAATGGAGCAAAACGAGTACTACGATATCTCAAAAGAACAATAAACTATGGTTTATTGTACACCAAACAAAATAATCTAGACTTTAGATTATTCTCAGATTCTGATTTTGCTGGTGATGTACAAAATCGAAGATCAACATCTGGTATGGTAGCTCAGTTGGGAACTTGTACTGTGGCATGGCGGTCGCAACGACAACATTCTGTTTCTTTGTCAACAACTGAGGCAGAATATATAGCGGCGCCTGAAGCTGTAAAGGAATTAATTTGGATTAAAAGACTTATGAATGAAATAACTAATGAAGTACACGGATGTGCAGTTTTATTGGATAACCAAAGCTCAATTAAACTAATCGAGAATCCAGAGTTCCAGAATAGAACAAAACATATTGATGTTCGATTTCATTTTATAAGGGAACAATATAAAAACAAAGAATTTGATCTTAATTATGTTAAAACCACTGAACAAAGAGCAGATTTGTTGACAAAGTCATTATCAAAGCCTGTCTTCCAATATTTAAGAAAATCACTCAACTTAATTGGATATTGAAGATTTTTGTCCATTGATGTTAGATTTTTACAAATATTTTTCTTGTTTTCAATTGTTTTATATAATACAAGCCAGCATTTAGTGGGAGTATTAGAAATGAAAATATTGTACTTGTTACATGTACTTATTATATTTTCTGTATAATATTTATATACTGAATTTTATTTGTCATTTGAATAAAACTCAATTTTCTTTTTATACAACAAATTTTTTCACTTCCTGCAATTTCAACTCATACTTTCAGGCTGAAAAATTTTGAGAACAGTATGTCTTGTAAAAGTACTTTACTGTCAAAAAATAATTTGACAATTTGAGAAATACTGTGTACGATCATCATGTTTGCCTTTTATGTATTAAGATGTGCCTACTTTCAGGCTGAACAGTTTGAGAAATATTGGGCACGGAGCAGCGTGCTTGCTTTTTATATATTAAGATTATATTTTTTTTACTAGAAAAGGAATATTTTATTCAAATCATACTTTTTACTAACAGCTAACTATTTAATTCGAATAAAAACTTTTGTTTTCTTTTTAAATTTTTTAAAAGATAAATTTATGTTGTTTGTTTTGCTTAACTTAATTACGTGCATATTTTTATGTTTATAATAAAGTGAAATATTATTTGATATTTTGAATATTTTGGGTTTTCATTCTTAAATGTTTAACTTTTTTGAAATATAAGAAATCATAACGTTTTTTATTAAATAAACTTAATATATAATTCATATATTTAAAAATTTAGAAAATATTCTTAATTAAGGACCGTAAAGGTTATGTTTTTTTTTAAAAAGAAATCATAATACCATAACCGTTATTTTTTTAATTTAATTTTTTTCGATCTGATTTAATCTGGTTTGATTTTTTAGTCTGGTCTGAATTTAATCTTTCAATCATAAAATTAACAAGTATTTCCTCTAAAAATGCAAAATTCGATTTCAGAATTCGACTTTTTCTTCCAGTTATCATTGAATTTTTTTCCTTGTATTTTTCTTTGTACAATACAACTGTAACTTTTTTCTGCATTAGTAATTATGATTTCGTCTTAGTGTTGTCTTATAAACTTTTGAGTGTTTTTGAATATTTTAAGTATGAATAAGGATTAAGTTTGGATTTTTATTAAAAAATAAAAAAAAATATGCAATTGTTTTTGCTAAAACGCAGAAATGAAGAGAAAGAGTTCTTAACGGTTCCTGCTTTAATTACAGCTTTATGCCATTATTTCAAAATGTTGGCATTTCGGGATCCCAAAAAATCCCGGGATCCCGGGATCATGAATTTCAAACTCCGAAATCCTGGGATTTACCAAAACCCTTCGGGGTTGAAAGCCCTAATCAATATATGATTTTATTTGTAATGATATATTTATATGTTATAAATGCTATCAGCAGGGCCTTTCAGAGTCCGTGAGGGGCCCGGGACACGCATTTTTTCTGGCCCCCAAACCTCCTTAAAAAATGAATAAATGTATACACGACATGTTTATTAAAAAAATACTTCAATATTAGACAAAACATTATTTGAGAAATGTCTTTTTAGCTTTTTGTTGTGAAAACGCATCTTTTATAACTGAAAAAATGAATTTTCTTGGTGTTTCCGAAATTTATGTTTAGCATGAAAAGTGCATTTAAACGATTTTGTCAAATGGTCGGTCCAGAGGCGGATTTACCACAGTCGGCGCTCTGCCGTGTTACCATACATGTAAAATGTGTCGTGGCTATGACTTAATTTTAATATCAATATATTATTTTTAGTAGCAAGATATTTTGAAAAAAGGTATTTTAGGCTTCAGAGTAGGGTAAGTATTTGGTGTTCCTAGTAGTTGTAAGTAGCTTTTTAAAGGCATTTTTTTTGAAGAGAAAATTTTGCCGCCACAAGGACGTATGGAAAGTCGCTAAGCACAAGAAAAATCAATCAAAATCGAAAAACATATAGTTCTCATTTAAAATTACTTTAATAAATCTCAAAAGAATTTTTTTTAATTTTCTTCCGATTATGTCTTTTTGTGTTTTCGATATGCCTCAAAGGCCACTTTAGGGACTTTTGAAAGAAGTCAAGTTTCTAGGATTTGTCAATGCCACTTTAAGGATTTTTTAAAAAAATCAAGTTAAAAATATTACCACTGTAGTTTATTGAAACATCATCTAATTTGGATTTTCGCAATTTTTTTCGAAGATTAATATATTACAAATCTGGTAGTTTTTGTCAAATTTTCATGTTTAATAACTCATTTTGAAGAAAAAGTAATTGAAGAACGTGATGCGTACCAATCTTCTGAAAATTTTTTTTCTTCTTCGTCGTCTTTTTTTAAAAAAAAAACGACTTTTGCCCATATAAATCAGATTTTTAACTTTAAAATCACTTGAGGCACGTTTTAATATCAATATTTTTTTTGAATATTTCTCAACTTACTTCTGTTTTGTAAAGAAATAAAACTCCGTGCCGTTATTCATTACTTCTGAAAATAAATAGAGACCATTCTAATATAAGCATGCATGCGCCTTATTCTAAAAAAATTATGTATTTCCTGAAATAGATTCTTTGGCTTACAAGTCTTCTTAAATTTGACTGAGTGTATTCTTTTGAAAAATATAATTTTCCCACGCGATTTTATTTCGAGAATGTTTTCTGAAATGTTTACATGACAGAGGAATGAAAACGCATTTCAAGTGTTTAAAATCGCTTTCTTAGACCTTATAAAATAGAATCAATAATTGCTTAAAACACGTTGACTCCATAATATTTTTATATGTCAGACTCAATTTTCATCGATTGGTTACTAGTAAATTTGAATGGAGTTTCTATACTACATTTCTACATTTAATTTAATCTAATTCCAGGAGGAATTTTTTCATCTGAACATTTTTGTTCATTTTTTCTTAAGTAATATTCTTAATTTGGGGGCCCCATTCATATGCGGTGGCCGCGGCCTGAGGCTCAAGTCGCCTTTCTGCCCCCCTCTGATAGGGCCTGGTTACAAAATAAAAAGTTAAAAATTTTTAAATTTATTATGACTGTAACTCGCGCATTTCGTGAGTATAAATATTTGTTGATAAATTATAAAAAGGCGGAATTTTAAGAAAATCTATTTTCTTTTTTGGTTTTTTTAGCAAAAAAAAAAAAAAAAAAAAATTAAAGTAAAAATTAAGTTTGAAGGTCTTATTGTACGAATGTATTTTGAAATAATCAATTTTTAAGTTCTTAAAGAAGGTCATTTTGTTCGAAGAAATGGAGTTTTACAAGATTTTTCTACGAATGGGTCCAAAATTTAATAGCCGAAATCTCTTCAGTGGTTGGTAGTACATTATTAAGTTATGTAGCGAGCCACAGGAATCGATTTTTTCAATAAACCCTTTATTTTTATCATGGTTATAGAAAGTGCCGAAACTATTTTTGTAAAAAACATTTAGTTCAAATTAAACAAGATAAAAAATAAAAAATAAAAAACCAAGTGATTCTTTTATATTAGTAATACTTGATATATTTAAATTAGGATCCATTTCAAGCAAAATAATTTCTCGATACAAAAAAATTATTTCTTTTCTAAAGACAAATCTCTAACTCAAGCGCCTTCACATTCTACCAGAATGCAGGGCATTTAAAACGACCCGGTCTTCTATAACTGGGTCAAATCTGTTTGTGACTCAGCGTATTTGCAGTAGCTTTCGGATATTTTATCGCTTTTACACTCAAACTGTATGGGAAAAAGCTTGCAGAGCTAAATATTTTGGTGGTAAGGAATTAGAGACATTCACTTATTTAAAGCTAATAAAAATTTGAATATACTCACAAATTTGGATCATCACTAGTAGACCACATATCCAAAAAATAGAGTACTTTTCAATATCTCTTTGGCCTTCAGCAGCAAAACTGCAGCACATTTTAGCACAATAATTAAATTGCAGAAAATGAAATCTGAGTAAAAATGTGAAAAAATTAAATGCTTATTAAAACATAAGAGAAAAATAAATAATTTTATAAAAAAATAAAAATAAAAATAAAAAAATCAAACCAAAGATTCAAAACCTTTAAAGTGTATTAATACCATACCTATTAAATACATTCAAAATTATATATACGTTTTGTAATTATAGTACGTTTATTTAATTTTTTTTTATTCTAAAAAAAAATTTGTCTTCACTTTCTCAATGTTGTTGTAATTATTATTTTAATAGATGCTGTAAAAATGCCATGAAATGAGAAAGAAACAAAATACGATTTCTTTCTCATTTTAACGTAACACCAATTCGTGTACATAAATCAAATTCGAAGATGTTTGTGAAAATTAACGCCACGCACTCACACTTAATTTTCCTGCACATTAAATTTAATCACTAAGAAGAATGAAGAAAGAGTGTGAAAAAGCTTTTATGTAGGTACCTATACTTTTTTTTTGTTTGTGTCATTTTGCTATAGAAACACAAGGAAATACGCAGTATTTTCAAACAATATACCGGAGTGTTCCAAATAATGAATACTCTGTGTGTGTGTGTGTATTTGTGTTGGTGTGTGCTCATGCCTGTATTGTGTGTTATTTGGAGTGTGTTGGTGTGTTTTTGTTAAAGTGATTGTCGCATTTCATTAACACGCAAATAACAACAACAACAACAACAACATCAACAACAAACACAAAAATACACATGAGCCAACACGAAGAAATTTGTTGTGCCTTGCTTTGTATTTCGTTACCGTTATACAACGTTGATGACAAAAGTTTTCACGGTAGGCAAAAACTTTTTCTATTGTTGTGTACCTCTGTGAAAAAGTATTTTCGTATGCAACAACAAAAGAGAAGTGTGAGTGTTATTACTGTAAATATGCTGTAAATGATATTTCCTTTTTTTTTGTTGTTCCTTAATGTTTCTCAGAATTTGAATTCCGTTTAACCATTAAGGCATATTTTCGATATTAATATCGTTCGAGCGTGCCAAAGCCGTATAGGGGGCAAATTTACCATATCAATCAAAGTGCAAAGTTATGGATGGTATGGGTTTAGATTGAATATTTGAGCACTTCTGGCAGCGTGAAGGAGATCATTAATTATGAAAAAGAAATACATTTATTTAAAGATCTTAATAATAATAAGCACACAATTTTAATAAACATATATTTAGACTATTTTCTGGTTATTTTTTTTAGGTGCTATATTTAACAAAAACAATTATTTTGTAAAGACAAAGAAGCCATTACAATTTTCAAGTGCAGAATTAGTAAAATTATGATGTTGATATCCACACAAAATAGTAAATGAACAATTTTAGTAATCATAAACAACAAAAGTGGTATACTATCTTGTTCCTATTGAGCTATATACGCATAAGAAACAAACAAACCTCCATAACAGCCGTTTTGAGTAATGATTTCATTCAATTGACTATACATATCCGTATTAAATATAGAAATATCCCAGTAGCGGATGGAATATATTCCGAATATATGAAGCATCAATTACTTTGTAATGACCACTACTTCCGACTATATTACCTTACTATGCATAAAAGGCCTTACATTTAACATTGAATGAGACAGGAGGTAAGTGATCGCCTCCCTTCAGCATTACCTAGAAGTTATGGAGTAACATACTACTTGTATTAAGTTATTCGGATATTTGCAAAATCACTGCATTACTTTCCCTTGTATGCTACATTACAGGTAATGAGGTCTGAGTTAATTACTTCTGCTATATGCAGACGCATTACTTTTTGAAAAAAGTAATGCTACCTTACCTGGTAATTTATTCTGTATTAGTTCTATGGTAGCCACTGGCAAATCCGCTGCTGGGATATATCTACAGGTGCATCACCTTTTGATTACCGATGATAGAAATAGAAATCTGATTACAAATAATTAATAATTTTTTTTTGATAAAATTCCAATGGTAAGCGCACCCTATAATGGGTGGCATATGTGGTCGTAGTACCCTATAAAAATCGAAAAGAAAAACACAAATTGTTGCTGTTCCAAGAATGATTTGATTTTATGTGTATGAGGTTATATAATAATTATTTGTACTCAATGACACATTAGGTCCTATACTTCACAGACAGTTTTGCAAAATTATTGTTTAAGGCATACTGCTTTGCCGCTGAGGGCTGCGTTTTTTAGAATGAGGGTCTCATTATGCAAATGGATATATGCATGTCTAAGCCCTATTTAGTTAGCTGTTAAAGTGGGTAATGTCACAATATTTGGTGCATTGACACAGTAGCACATGTGCACCTTTCTGTGAGTCAGCACACTGTGCTAGTTCTTATTTCTCATTTTAATTTACATAAATCAACCCATCAACCGGGAAAGATGGTTGAAGTAGAGTGAAAGTGAGGTGAAAGTGAAGTGTTTTTGCGAGCTCTAACTTTTAAGGTTATATTTAGCCAAAAGTTCTAAATTAATTAATATAAATAGAAATAAACAGCTTTGATCAACTTGCACATTAGGGCGGGTCGATTTGTAGGGAGTGAAAAAATTCACCAATTTCCCTATGATTTCCGTATTCTATGGGTTATTCCATGAAAATTTGCCGAAGGAACCATACCTCTATCGTTAAAATCGAGTCCCCTACTTTTTGTTGGTAAATTTTTTCCCAAATTGACGTTCGTATGAAATATTACCTACACGTTCACATCCATAACTCAAAAACTATCGATCGGGTTTAATCGCCAGTAGACGCGTTGAAAAGGTGAGCTCCTTTTGATCAATTTCCAAGAATATTACTTTCATGGCCATTTTTTTGGCTCAATCCAATATTTAATTCAATTTACAATTCAAAACATAGAGTTTAAGCCCAAATTTATCGAATTCGGTTGATTAATTCATGCGATATTGCTAAAACAAAATAACACATAAAACCAACTTTTTGATTTTTTTCCCCTTTTTTTTTTCTACAAAAATTCAAATAAAGAGATAATAAAGTATCTATCAACCTATTATCAAAAAAAAATATTCAATTTGACTGTAGTAAAAGACAAAATCTTGGACAAAATCATGAAAAAAATGGAAAAATGGTCCAAAATTTGGACAAAAATGCCCGTAACTTTTGAACCGTTGGACCAATGTTGGAGATTTTTTTTGTAAATTTATCAAAATGAGCTCACCTTTCCAACTCGCCTACTGGCGATTAAACCCGATCGACAGTTTTTGAGTTATGGATGTAAACGTGTAGGTAATATTTCATACGAACGTCAATTTGGGAAAAAATCTACCAACAAAAAGTAGGGGACTCGATTTTAACGATAGAGGTATGGTTCCTTTGGCAAATTTTCATGGAATAACCCATAGAATACGAAAATCATAAGGAAATTGTCGAAAAATAAATCGACCCGCCCTATTGCACATACATCTGGAAGCGTGACAACGTGGATTTCATCCTTTTAAAATACTTGATATTTAATTTAATTTTCAATATAAATATATATATATATGTATATTTGTTTATAATTTGCTTCTTTCCTTCTTCCTGTTTTGTTTTTAGCGCAAACAGGTTTCTATAGAGCAAATTATTGTATTTTCTTTCTACATCTGTTTTAACGCTACTGCAAAACTCTAGTGCTTATAAAACTTTTCAATTCGTTGGTTCTACAAAATCAGGGCTGCAAAGTTTCTACAGTCCAGTGTCTTTAAACAAAATAAACTGTTTGTTGGATCTTCATCAACAACAATATACAATGTATATTATACATACATGAATTTATTGAACTTAATCATTTTATTTCTTTTCTCAAAATAAGAATTTCAGCGATTAAATTAAAGTCACTAAAACTCGGTTCTGCTATAATGTACATCACTTATGCAAAGTGGTATTAATCCCTTTCCAACCCTGGCAAGCCATTATTGTGAATTAGCGTTTTGACAATTTCTCTTGTAATATTTTGACAATGACGTTTTGATTTTTTTTCTCTCGTGTGTGCATTAGAGCAGGCCGCTCGCGTTATAATTGTAATCCTTGCATTGTTAATTGAATTAAGATTAAATAAAAAGTATTAAAGTAAAATAATACGAAAATCAAATTGTTTTTTTTGTTATTCCTATTGTGGGACGTAACATTTTGGTGCCGAAACCCGGGAAAGCTGAAAAAAGAGTTTTCCCATTATTAACCACGCTGCCTGCTGCACACTAAGCTGCAAATAAGTTGTCAATTCCTCAAGGGAAATTTGTTCCAACAAGCTCTGGACAAATTTATTATATTCCTCAGGAATATTGGAACCACAGAAACAGCAGCACACGCTGTTTTTAAAAATCTACAAGTGCTGACGTCGCCGCTCACGTTGCCTGCTGCTGTAATTGCTTGCAAAAAAGGGCGAATATAACCTCAATCGCCACCTGCAGTATACTTTATCTGGTGTTGCAAAAAGACGAATATAACCTCAATCGTAACCTGCAGTATACTTTATCTGATGCGAGTTCTGACGAAGCGGAGTGGAAGTGGTTTCTGCTCACAACCATCACTTGGGCTGATGATAAGATTATAATTTGCGCTGCTGCAACTATCATCCCAACGTCAACGACAAACAATTGTGCTTTATCTCTCGTAAGCTGAACAAATATTTCGACATTATACTCAAGGAATCGCTTTAGTACGGCTGTTATATTGCATCACTGCGCAAAAGGCTCACCGAAGGCGTTCATCGTAATTTAAGCTTATTACTAGGATTTATCGTAGATTTACGTTGAAGACCCAACAAAAGGGTAAGTCAAATCAACCCTGATATACGTATACCAACTTACTAATTCGCTTAAACAAAAAAATGAGTACTAATGAGGAAGAACTAGATTGTGAGTCGGTAGCGAAACGGCAACGCGTACTGATTGATTCTCTTCAGAAATTAACTCAAAATTTTAAAAAGGATTCCGCGAGTAGAAAAACGCAGCTTTATTTTTCCAAGCGTGTTGAAAAAATACAGCTGTTGTGCACAGAGTTTAGAAGTAATGATCGTCTTCTAACGTTACAGGGACTTGCTCAAGATTCTGAGTATTTTAAAAGAGATCTTGCGAACTTATTTGAAGAGATCTATCTCGATTCAATTTGTTTAGTGGAAGAAGAGCGCGATCAAAAATTTCCTCCACAGTCTCCACAGGTGCCACCAGATAATCTAAATCAATCTACCGCGTCTGGCTCAAGGCAACCGCGTTTAGGCAAAATTCAGGTTCCCAATTTCGACGGAAAATACACTGACTGGCCACATTTTCGTGATATTTATAAGTCTCTTGTTCATGGAAATACAGATTTATCCATGGTAGAAAAGTTTTGGTACTTGAAAGGTTGTCTCAAGGGCGAACCATGCGATATGGTTAAACACATGTCTATTACTGAAAATAATTATGAAGCTGCATGGACATTGTTATGCAATCACTATGAAAACTCTCGCGAACTTTTCAAGGCTCAAATGCTTCTTTTCTCTGGTCAATTAAAATTAGAAAGGGAAGATGCGCATGCTATGCGATCTTTGTTAAATGTATCACGGGAATGTCAGCAGTCCTTGAGCAACTTTAAGCTTAATCTAGATCATTGTGATCCAATTTTAACATTCTTCATTATACAAAAGCTCCCCCCTCAAACTATAGGGCTTTGGGAAACAAAAGTTGGAGATTCAACTACATTAGATCAATTCTCAGATCTAGAAGCATTTCTTGATACACGTATTAGGACCTTGGAGGCTATTGCGGAGAGCAAGTCTCACCTTTCTTCCAGCTCCAAGTCTAAACTCAATCAGAAATCATTCAAATCTTATCACGCCTCCGCGAATCAATCCACTTCAAGTAAATGTTGTGTTTGTAATGGCTACCATTCTGTACGCAAGTGTTCAAATTTTTTAGCTCTAGGTGCAACCGCACGTCGCAAGGCTCTTGAAAATAAACACATTTGCTTCAATTGCCTCTCACCCCAACATATTTTGTCAACTTGCTCAAGTCAACGCAACTGTCATTGTGGGGAACGGCACCACACACTACTGCACATGGATCTAAATGTTCCAACTGAAGCTCCGGCTACTTCTGCCGCTTCAAGTCTTACTCAAACATACCTAACTCGTCAAATCGAAAATCATACCTTACTGTCGACAGCTATTGTTAACGTGACAAACTCACGAGGTGACCTAGTCCAGCTTCGTGCACTTATCGATACGGGCAGTGAAGGATCATTGATTTCAGAACGTGTTGCAACCACGCTAAACTTGCCATTTGAGCCTCTCAACTCTGTTATCTCTGGAGTTGGCGAGATTTCTGTAGATTCATGTAATCAACTTATTCATCTCACTGTAAAATCTACTTACAATGATTTCGAAATCGGTATACCCGTTTTCGTCTTAAAAAAGCTATCAGGTATTTTACCTAGCAAAACCCATGCCAACACAAAATGGTCTCACCTGTCTGGGCTTTCCCTTGCAGATCCGAAATTTTTCATTCCTGCCAAAATTGATCTCATATTAGGCGCTGAAGTCTACAGTGAAATTATTATTGAGGGCTTGCGCAAGTTAAAAGGTTTTCCTATGGCTCAAAATACTGAGTTTGGCTGGATAGTCATCGGCGCGATCAATTCCAGTTCAAATTTTAAAATTACATCTCGAACAATGGTTTCTAGAATAGAGGTTGATCGACTTCTTCAAAGATTTTGGGAAATAGAAAATGTTTCTGAATTACGCGAACTCACTCTTGAGGAAAAATGGTGTGAGCGATTTTTCTCGGAGACTTCTGAACGAAACCCATCAGGTAGATACATGGTCCGTTTTCCTTTCAAAACTTATTCTGATGAAACTCAAAACATTGGTAAATCTCGTCTCATGGCGATTAACCAATTTATGCAGCTCGAAAGGAAATTTCAAAAGAATCCTGAATTTCACAGGGCATATTCAGAAGCCTTTCATGAATATATCTCAAGCAATAGGGTAGGAATAGCTGAAACTTCAGAACAAGAGCTTACAACTTTCAAAAATGGCTCAATAAGCGTGCAATGCTGCTATCTTCCTCACCATGCGATATATAAGGCCTCTAGTTCTACTACCAAACTCAGAATAGTTTTCGATGCATCCAGGAAAACTTCGAATGGCAAATCGTTAAACGATATTCTTTTTCCTGGACCAAAACTACATTGTGACTTACGCGCTGTAGTCACAAATTGGAGATTTCACCATATTGCTTTTACAGCAGATCTAAAACAAATGTTTCTCCAAATTTTAATGCACCATGATGATGCTCAATTTCAACGCGTCATATGGCGTGACCATCCCTCTGATCCTATTCAGGAATATTTCCTCAATACCGTTACTTTCGGTACAAGAAGTGCTCCATATCATGCTAATAGAACAATTCTTCAGCTTGCGCATGATTTTCAACATAAGTATCCACTTGCCTTTCCGTTTCTGCAAAATTGTATATATGTAGACGATATTTTCGGTGGAGCCGATAATATCTCGGACGCCCTTGCTCTTCAAAAACAGTTGATTAATATTTTCGTCGAAGGAAAATTTTGTTTACGAAAATGGGTGAGCAACAGTTATGAAATTCTTCAGGCAGTACCAGCCGAAGATCGTGAAATACAACTACCTCTCTCACTGAATATCGAAGATGCAGTAAAGACATTGGGTATTTTTTGGCAGCCTTTTGAGGACATTATTAAATTCCACTTCAACTTTGATTTATTTCACGTATCAAGGGAGACTCTTACAAAGCGCATGGTATTATCCACAATAGCACGGTTGCATGATCCTCTTGGATTGATTTCTCCCGTTATTCTACGTGCTAAATTAATGATGCGCAATTTGTGGATAGCCCGTTTAGGGTGGGATGACTCAGTTTCTGAGCAATTTTGCGAACAATGGCAAGAATTTATCTCTGACATTAGACTTTTACCTGAACTTAAAATTCCTAGATGGTTTTCTACGAAATCAGATTCTCAAACATTCGAGCTGCACGGGTTCTGCGACTCTTCTAAGGAGGCCTACGCTGCCGCAATCTATCTCAGATCCACGGATGGCTTAGGGAAAATACATTGCCATTTGGTGACATCAACCACAAGACCGGCACCCATAAAACCTATTTCGATACCCTGTCTTGAACTACTCGGTGCTGAGAGACTTGCAAAGATGATTGGAAAATTTCAAACTGAATGGAAAGTTAGCAAAAGGCCTACAGTTTACGCATGGACTGACTCAGAAATTGTTTTACACTGGCTAAACGGTGACCCACACAGATGGGATATTTTCGTGGCCAACAGGGTTACAAAAATCACAAATATTGTCTCACCAAGCCATTGGCGACATGTACCTTCTGAAGATAATCCAGCCGACCTTGCCTCTAGGGGGTCCAATGTAACTGACATAAAAAATTGCTCTCAATGGTGGTTTGGGCCAAAATTTCTTAAAATGGATCCACAATATTGGCCCGAACGGGTACAACTTACCCTCAATTTAAAAGATCTTCCTTTAAACAAAGTGCAGATCCATCACGCACAAAAAGTGCTCCCTGGAACACTACAATTCTTAGAACGATTTTCTTCATATACGAAACTTTTACGTACAACTGCTCTCATTCAACTCATTGCTGAAAAAGCTCGAGGTATCCGAGTCTCTTTGCCCTTAAGTGTTAAAAATTTCGACATGGCTCGCTATTTTTGGATTCGCACCACACAGCGCTGTTGTTTTCAAAGCGAATATAGCACTTTAGAGGCACAAAATTTAATTTCCTCAAAGAGTCCTATTGCAAACCTTAACCCGTTCATAGACGATAATGGTATAATGCGTGTTAGAGGCCGGCTAGAAAATTCAGCTCTTAGCTTTGCCGAAAAATTTCCAATAATTTTACCCTCTTCTTGTATATTCACTAATCTTTTGATTCAAGAATATCATCGTCTGACTCTTCACGGTGGTGCTCAAGTTACTCTTACTTGGCTACGCAAAAGATATTGGGTAATAAGGGCTCGTAAAAGTGTACGTTCCATTATTTCAAAATGTATTATTTGCTTTAGAGTAAAAGCAAGGACTGGTGAGCAAAGAATGGGAACACTACCTTCTCCACGTGTAAACCCCTCTCTTGCATTCAGCACATCCGGTGTTGATTTTGCTGGTCCGATTGATGTTAAGGCATCCAAAGGCCGTGGAAAAACTACATACAAAGGCTACATAACAATATTTGTCTGTTTCTCCACTCGTTCGATTCATTTAGAACTCGTAGGCGATTTAACCACCCCTACTTTTCTCGCGGCACTGAAAAGATTTCTAGCTCGACGAAGCACGTGCTCCAATATATACAGTGACCATGGTCGCACATTTATAGGAGCAACTAATCAGCTACAGTCCCAAGAAAAAATCTGGAGACAGCAAATAGAATCCCACGTTCTACCATTTTTAGTTAACCGATCGATCACTTGGCACTTCATACCTCCCCGATCTCCCAATTTTGGCGGCCTTTGGGAAGCGGGGGTAAAATCTGTCAAATTCCACTTGAAACGTATCTGTAACTCACGTTCCTATACATATGAGGAATGGTCGACCCTTTTGGTCGAAATTGAAGGAATTTTAAATAGTAGACCACTCTGCCCTTTCACAGCGGATCCTGATGACTTCACTGCTATAACGCCAAATCATTTTCTCAATGGCGCGATATCTCGCGATCTGCCTGAGCCAGATGTTGAATGTAGCCCTGGAGCTATGAGTGCACGTTTGAGTGAATTGGTAAGATTGAAACAATCCTTCTGGAAGCGTTGGAGTGCGGAGTATTTGAATCAATTGCAATCTCGCCCGAAATGGTTGCAATCCACTGACAATTTGAATATTGATGATCTCGTGCTGATAAAAAATGAAAATTTACCCCCGAAAAATTGGTTAATGGGCCGTGTCTTAGAAATTCACCCTGGCAAGGATGGATTAGTAAGAGTAGTAACGCTTAAAACTTCTTCTGGTTTAATTAAGAGATCAATCACTAAGTTATGCCGTCTTCCAATTGACAAAACCGATTAGCTTACAGCGCATATAAAAGTTTCCATCTCATAACTTGATATACGTATTTTCAATATTTGATTTGACGCAATATATATTTTTTCTCTCATCCTCTCAATGTGGATGATCAATGGGGCCCGCCATGTTGGATCTTCATCAACAACAATATACAATGTATATTATACATACATGAATTTATTGAACTTAATCATTTTATTTCTTTTCTCAAAATAAGAATTTCAGCGATTAAATTAAAGTCACTAAAACTCGGTTCTGCTATAATGTACATCACTTATGCAAAGTGGTATTAATCCCTTTCCAACCCTGGCAAGCCATTATTGTGAATTAGCGTTTTGACAATTTCTCTTGTAATATTTTGACAATGACGTTTTGATTTTTTTTCTCTCGTGTGTGCATTAGAGCAGGCCGCTCGCGTTATAATTGTAATCCTTGCATTGTTAATTGAATTAAGATTAAATAAAAAGTATTAAAGTAAAATAATACGAAAATCAAATTGTTTTTTTTGTTATTCCTATTGTGGGACGTAACACTGTTTTTCATTAAAAGCATTTAAGTTCATTTTTCTCCTTTTACTTTCATCTATATTGCAAAACTTTCTATTAAACTGAAAATGATCTGCGATTTTCGAAACTGCGCTGTAAAAGGTGAATCAGACCGGCTGGTTACTTGCTGGTTGTGTGATTCATTTTTTCATATCAAATGTGCAGCGTTGACTGCAAAGATTTTCGATACACTCAACGAAAGTAAGGGACTTCGTTGGTCATGTGAAGATTGCAGGTTTACAAACGTTGAGATCTTTAAACTTATTAGACAATATCGGAAAGGTTTTTTGGAGGTGGCTAAGGATCTAAAGGTAGCACAAGATAGACTGAGTGAATACGAAGATTTGTTTAAAAAGTTTAAAATTATGCATGAAGCTTACAATTCTCCAAAACGTAAACGATCAAACAAAAATCTTCGTAGTTCAGCTAAAACTACTGATATAGCCATGCCATTGCCGAATAATAATACTGTTCTACCTTCTACTGTAACTGTTTTCCCTAATGTGAACATACAACTTGAAGATCAATCAATTGAAGCTGTCAATACTGATAAAATGACTGATAATATCGCACCAACTAAGGTCGCTGCGTCAGCTGATCAGATTTCTCCTTCTGTTGAAGCAATACCAATCATAGAGGAAAATGCTGATTCTCCTCGCGTTTCTGGCACAAAAAAAACTTACGCTGAAACTTTTATTGCCTCAAATGTGGTCCCTGCACCTTCTCAAATTACTTCGGTTTCTACAGGAGCGATATCGAAACAAATATCGAACAGCAGTATCAAAGCCCCTGTTCATAAAGAACTTGTGATTATTGAGCCTGCAAAATCTATATTTGTTTCTCGTTTTGCAGCTGATACATCCGGTGAAGACGTGTTATTCTATATAAACTCTAAGCTGAATGTTGTAAATAAAAATATCTCTGTTTACAAATTCAATTTTTCATACGAGCGTATTACGTCCTCTTTTAAAATATCTTTGCCTGGTGATCTTTTTCACAAGGTATTGGATCAAAAGTTTTGGCCTGACAATACGATGGTGCATGAATTTTTTAACAAGAATCAAAAAAACTAGATTGTTGCTTTCAGTTCCTTATCCTTTACCAAAACGTTCGTGGCATTAACACAAAACTAAATAATATATTAATTTTGAGTCACAATCTTCACTTTAATATAATTACTTTTAGTGAGACTTGGCTGAAACCTAATACTCTAAATACTGAAATTCTGTGCAACAAATTTAGCATTCCGCAAAGATATAAACTATTGTACATTCCTGGTATTTGCTCTAAAGGCGGGGGTGTGTTGATTGCAGTCAAAGCGACACATTTCTCTGAAGAGTTATTAATTCCAGAATCCTTGGACATTGAATTCTGTTGTGTTCATGTTAAGTTTGGTTCCTTGAGCCTTTTTATTACATGCTCATTAGGCCGGGTCAATTTGTATGGACGAATTTTTTGGAGGTCTGACTCAGCGAAATTCGTAAAATACATGTAATTTCAAGACTTTTTCTCCACTACAGCATATACAAATTCTGAAAAAAAGCTGTGCGGACTTTCGTAAATAGATTTTGTTCTCAATTATAAAATATGAATGTATGAATGTATGTGTATGAATCTATTTACGAAAGTCCGCACAGCTTTTTTTCAGAATTTGTATATGCTGTAGTGGAGAAAAAGTCTTGAAATTACATGTATTTTACGAATTTCGCTGAGCCAGAATTTGACCCGCCCTAATGCTCATATATTCCTCCCCTTTCTACCTTAGAAGTTTATAGCAAACATTTGACTTCTATTAGTAAAGTTTGCTCAAAACTGCAATATAATGATCATATTTTAATAACTGGAGATTTTAACCTGCCAAACGTTTCTTGGAACTGCTGTTCTGAAATTCCTGGAATATTTTTACCTTCGTTTGAAAGTTCATCCGATAATTACTTTTTAAACGAGCTCTCAATCCAAGGCCTGTTCCAACTTAACTGCATCTTTAACAAAAATAATCGTTTGCTTGATCTGGTGTTTTTTGATGACAGCAATATCGCTTCTGTGTCTAAATCAGATCCTCTGGTTACACCCGAAGATTCTCTTCATCCAACATTAGAAATTATTTTAAATTTTCCAAAACCATCTGTGCAGTACTATGATTATCAACCGCCTGTTGAGTTTAACTTTAAAAAAACAAACTACGTGATTTTGAAGAATAAATTGTCTAATATAAACTGAAATTCTATTCTAAATATTAATACAAAAAGTTTATCTTCTCAGAGTCTTGATGATGCGGTATATGCGTTTAATAGAACGCTCAATGATTGTTTTCTTAAGGCTGTTCCGCAAAGAAAAGCCTCTTTGACATCGGGTCCGGTATGGTACACAAATGAATTAAGAAAAATGAGAAACTTGAAATCTAAATACTATAAAAAATATCAAAAAACACATAAAATATGCGATTTTGGATGCTATACCTCGATTAAATACAGTAACCAACAGTTATGCAAACAATCCTATAATATCTACTTAACAAAAGTAAAAGTAAACATCAAATCTGATGCCAAATCCTTCTGGAACTTTGTTAACACAAAACGCAAGATTGATTCCTATCCTTCTTTTATGAAGTATAATTCTGTTGAGTCTGATAATGATAATAGTATTTGCAATCTTTTTGCTGACTTTTTCAAGACGACTTATTCATCATCGTCCTATGATTATTTAAGTTATCCTTTCAATATTCAATCTGGGGATATTTATTTCCCAATAATTGACACAAACACAGTCTTATCATTTTTAAAAAATATTAAAACATCATATAAAAGTGGTCCTGATAACATACCTTCATGTATATTAAAATACTGCTGTTAAGAATTAGTAACTCCAATCTCTTTACTATTTACTACATCATTAAAATCCTGCTATTTTCCTGCAGCCTGGAAACATTCATTTATCATTCCGCTGCATAAATCCGAAAATAGGTCTTTAATTGATAACTACCGTGGCATCGCAAAATTAAGCGCTTTGCCTAAACTTTTAGAGGCAATTGTTACATCACGACTATCGCATAGCGTTAAATCTTTAATGTCTCCTTTCCAACATGGATTCCTTTCTTGAAAATCTACTGTTACTAACCTTCTCGAATTTACATCAAAAACTATAGAAAACTTTGGAAAAGGCATGCAGACTGATGTTATTTACACGGATTTTAGCAAAGCTTTTGACGTTGTAAATCACAAACTATTGATCTTAAAATTACATCTTGTTGGATTTCCTATACCGTTGGTAAAGTGGATTGAATCTTACTTAAGCAATAGAACACAATCTGTTCTTTTTAAGCTCAAGAAATCACACGAGTTTCCTGTTACTTCAGGAGTACCTCAAGGAAGTCATCTTGGGCCCCTTCTGTTTCCACTTTTTATAAACGATTTGCCATCTGTCATAATGCATTCTAGCATCTTAATGTTTGCTGACAACGTCAAACTCTTCCTTTTTTTTAAAAATGATAATGACGCTGTATTTTTGCAAGCCGATATTGATCATCTTCATAACTGGTGCAAAACGAACCGTATGAACCTCAACATGAAGAAATGCAAGCATATGTCTTTCTCGCGCAAACCACCAATTAAACGTACCTTCAAAATTTGTGGTTATCCATTGGAGTCCTTAGATATTTTCAATGATCTTGGAGTTACAATGGATCCTAAACTACGCTTTAATATTTATTTATTTAGTTTCTTCAGTCTATGAACAATAATTCTTACAGACTAGGCAATAGTTATTAACAAAAAATATATATTACAAAATGTTATTTAACAGAGATCGCATTTGATTTTTAGATACAGAAAAATCTAGATTATGATTTGCGTTAATAATATTAAACATATGAAGAGCTTTAAAAATAGGAGCATTAGCAGCGTAGTTAGCAGGGTTCAGAATATACACACACCTTCACTCACAAACATTTGCTTGAAGCACACAACACACAATGTTATTTTCATTTCATTTTTGTGTGTAACGTAGTTATCGTGTTGTTGATCATCCAACATGAATTCTTCGTTTTAATATTTGCTTGTGCGTCACAAACTCCAACAATGATCGATCTCAACAATTCTCTGTGTTTCAGTTTTACACTTATGTTTGCGTCAAAATGTTCATGTTGGAGAATTCAGGCCTTTGTCAAAACCAAAACAAAGACAATTTTTATAACATGAATAAGTGGTGTTTGCAAAATTGTCTTTGTTTGTGTCGGTCATTAAGATCGATCACTACCGTCGTGTGGCGTAAAAAACAAATGCTGTTCTGGTTGCTGTGCAGCGTATTGAATTGGTTTTTGGTCAAGTGTAGCTAATTTCGGCGTCAATTAGAAAATATTTTAAAATATTAAAATAATAACCTAATAATATGTTTTTTCAAGAGATTTAAACGTCATTTATCAGTGTTAAGGGGTCGCTGATTTCGAATCTAAAGTCAGAATGTTAAAATTCAAGATGGTGGATAGGGTTGCCACCTTAATTTTTTGTAGTTTTATGAATTCGGGGCTGGCAAAAAAAAATGGTAAACCAAAAATGGGTCGCTGAACCCGAATCCGTTGTCAGAATTTAAAAATTATAAAATTTTGAAATAATAGGGTTGCCATCTAATAGTATGTCTTTTCAAGAGTTTTAAACGTCATTTATCAGTGTTAAGGGGTCGCTGATATCGAATTTCGAAAATTTTATAATTTGAAAATTCTGACCCATTTTTGGTGTACCATTTTTTTTTCCAGCCCCGAATTCATAAAACTACAAAAAATTAAGGTGGCAACCCTATCCACCATCTTGAATTTTTAAATTCTGACTTTAGATTCGAAATCAGCGACCCCTTAATACTGATAAATGACGTTTAAAACTCTTGAAAAGATATAATATTAGGTGGCAACCCTATCATTTCAAAATTTCATAATTTGAAAATTCTGACAACGGATTCGGATTCAGCGACCCATTTTTAGTGTACCATTTTTTTTTGCCAGCCCCGAATTCATAAAACTAAAAAAAATTAAGGTGGCAACCCTATCCCCCATCTTGAATTTTAGAATTCTGACTTTAGATTCGAAATCAGCGACCCCTTAATACTGATAAATGACGTTTAAAACTCTTGAAAAGATATAATAATAGGTGGCAACCCTATCATTTCAAAATTTCATAATTTGAAAATTCTGACAACGGATTCGGATTCAGCGACCCATTTTTAGTGCAGCATTTTTTTTTGCCAGCCCCGAATTCATAAAACTACAAAAAATTAAGGTGGCAACCCTATCTACTATCTTGAATTTTAACATTCTGACTTTAGATTCGAAATCAGCGACCCCTTAACACTGATAAATGACGTTTAAAACTCTTGAAAAGATATAATATTAGGTGGCAACCCTATTATTTCAAAATTTAATAATTTGGAAATTCTGACAACGGATTTGGGTTCAGCGACCCATTTTTGGTGTACCATTTTTTTTTGCCAGCCCCGAATTCAGAAAACTAAAAAAAATTAAGGTGGCAACACTATCCACTATCTTGAATTTTAACATTCTGACTTTAGATTCGAAATCAGCGACCCCTTAACACTGATAAATGACGTTTAAATCTCTTGAAAAAACATATTATTAGGTTATTATTTTAATATTTTAAAATATTTTCTAATTGACGCCGAAATTTGCTACACTTGGCCAAAAACCAATTCAATACGCTGCACAGCAACCAGAACAGCATTTGTTTTTTACGGCACACGACGGTAGTGATCGATCTTAATGACCGACACAAACAAAGACAATTTTGCAAACACCACTTATTCATGTTGGAAAAATTGTCTTTGTTTTGGTTTTGACAAAGGCCTGAATTCTCCAACATGAACATTTTGACGCAAACATAAGTGTAAAACTGAAACACAGAGAATTGTTGAGATCGATCATTGGCCGCATTCTAGCCGAAAAAGTGCTCAAGTAGCGAAGTAGCATAAAATATTTTCGCTATATAAATTGTGACATCTCAAGGAACATGTTCTGTGAGAGCATACCATTCAGCCCGAAAGTTGTGGAACAGTTCTTTCCGCTGAATGCAGGCATTGTTGGAGTTTGTGACGCACAAGCAAATATTAAAACGAAGAATTCATGTTGGATGATCAACAACACGATACACACAAAAATGAAATGAAAATAACATTGTGTGTTGTGTGCTTCAAATAGTGTTTATTGACATTTATGTTGGAGATTTCTGTTACATGAGTGAAAATTTCTGAACCCTGGTAGTTAGTGCGACACATTACTAAATAAAAAGGATCCTGATTTCTGAGAATCCTATTAGGAGCATTAAAATGAATCATTTCTAATAGTGTAGGGCTGTCAACCAGGCCAGAAATAATATCATGTACGAAAAGGAGAGACAAAATGTTTCACCTACTCTCAAAAGTTTTAAGACCAATAAGCAAACAACGAGCACTATATGGGGGAAAAGAATCTTCAAAATTAAGCGAGCGTAAGGCAAACCTAGTAAACGATTTCTGGACTCGTTCAAGCCTCGTCTTATGCGTCACATAAAATGGGTCCAAAATAACCGAAGTATATTCAAGCCTTAACGAACCAGGCTAATAAATAACACTTTTAAAGTGTAGGGATCAGAAAAACAAGAACCATTACGGCGAATGAAAGTAAGCATAGCATACGCCTTAGGAATAATGTAATCTAAATGCGAGACGAATGAAAATTTCAGATCAAAAACAACTCCTACATCTTTAACCACCTTAACAGATAGCAGAGGTGTATTAGCAATATGGTATGCAGACAAATGGAGAGTATCTGACTTAGAGAAAGACATGAAAACGCATTTCTTTATATTTAAAAAAATATGGTTATTAGAGCACCATTTATGAAGTTTATCAATTTCACTTTGAAGAAGTCTAATATCACATAAATCTTTTATTTTAAGAAAAATGTTAAGATCATCTGCATACAACAGACAATTACTATGTGAAAAAAGAGATGTCACGTCATTTATAAAAATAATAAAGAGCAATGGCCCCAAAATACTCCCTTGGGGAACTCCAGAGGTAGCCACAAATGGATAGAATTTTACATTGTCAAAAGCTACAACACACTGTCTATTTGATAAATAGGTCCTCAACCAGCTCAGAAAACTGGAATGAAATCCCAACTTTTTTAATTTACTAATGTAAATATAATGATTTACTTTATCGAATGCTTTCGAAAAATCTGTATATATCGCATCAACTTGAAAACCTTCTAGAAACGATGATTTACAGTATTCAGAAAAAATAACAAGGTTGGACACAGTTGAGCGACCAGGCATAAAGCCATGCTGAGAAAGAGAAATAAAATTCTTAACTGTAAAGAAAAGTTTTTCCTTTACAATTGATTCAAACAATTTAGATACCGTTGTAAGCTTTGAGATAGGTCTGTAGTCTGAAATATTGTTCTTAGATCCAGATTTATGTACAGGAGTAATAAATGAAACCTTCCAACTATCAATAAAAATCCCACACCTTAATGAGTTATTAAAAATCAACATTAAAGCATAAGCTACACTAGAAGCACAATTTTTTAGAAAAAAGGAGCAAATTCCATCAGCATCTAACGTAAATGAAGATTTAAGCTCTTTTATGCCATTGACAACATCGCATTCAGTCAAAGAGAGAGAACCAAACCCCAAATCCGGTACACATTCATTAGATGTCAACATTATAAGTAGGTTCATAGTTTGAACGAAAAAAATCCGCAAAAAGATCAGCAGTAGACTGAGCATTATCAGATACAGAATCATTTAAAAACATTGAAGAAGGAATATTTAATGAACATTTTTTTGACTAAACAAAGCGCCAAAAGGATTTGGGTTCAAATTTTAAAATATATTGCCTATACAAATATTTATAGAGAAAATTATATTCCCGCATATAGTGCCTATATAAAGAAAAATAACAAAATTGGTTTGTAATAAAAATTTTTTTATAAAATTTAGAACGAAGGTTTTTTAATATTTTTAAACCTCGAGTGTGCCATGGCACTTTGTAAACATTAGGTTTAAATTTTGGAATGTTATTATGACACACTTCAGAAACTATAGCCTTAAAGTTATTAAAACAAGACGCCGTGTCCAAAAAGTGAAACTCATTGTCCCAGTTTATTGTGGAAAGAGCCGATTAAACAACTTCAAAATTACACGCTTTAAAATTAAAATTGGAATCTTCACAATGATTTCTCAATGGAAGATATTTATAAAATGAAACTAGGATCTCTAACGGAACGTGGTGTGCACTAACTACTGAAATAGGAAAATCTGATTCAATAATTCTAAAATTAATATTACTAGTACAAAAAACTAAATCTAATAGTCTAATTAATAAGTTAAAGCAAAAATTAATTTGAAATAATCCAAGTCCTAAAAGGTTATCTATGAGAAACATTTCAACATTACTTGAGATATTAGAAGGTGAGAGATATGAGTCAGCTTGTTGCTTTTACCAAGACACATTTGGTAGATTAAAATCACCAAGCACAATTAATTGTTCATTACAACGAAAATCAGCTACAAGCGTTGCAACATTATCAGTGTGTGCTTTATAATGAAGAAACGAACTATTTGGCGGGATGTAAGAAGTGCAAATGACGAGGGCATCAGACAATCCTTTAATTGACACACAAAGCTGATCCAGACCTAAGTCAGCATTAGCTAATGCAATATTCGAAGATATAAAAGTTCGTTTGATAGCAATTAACACACCACCACCTCGATGACGTCCAGTAGTATCACTATCCCGATCTTTTCGATAGACATTATATATATTAAGGCGCCTCAACTTGTATGGAGGAAAAAAAAGTTGTCCGGGTCACCTCCTGAAAACAAACTTTGGTTTATTTTATGATGATTCCCAAAATATTGCAACTCTAGCTTTAGCCGTTCGTGAGCTGGAATGGTTTGAAATAACCTCTAAAAATCGCGTTTTTGATTAATACTATTTATACCACACTACCTTCGGTCAAAAAAATTGTCACAAATAGTGTAAATCGATGAAATACATAGTTTTGTTTTTTTATTTTTTTTTTAAATCTGCCCACACACTTAGTTATTGAGTTATTTGCAGTGATTTTTTCAATTTTTTTTAATGCAGTTTTTATAAAAATATATATAACTTCCCCATTTATAGCCTGATTTACCATTCCGTGGTATCATTGGAAAGGTACTGAATGCTGCTTTTCATTTCTGTCGTTAATTAACCCTTATAAGCACTTTTATAAAAATGCATTTTTTATCAACATGATAAAAAATTTGTGGTAAAAAAAAAATTAAAAGATAAAAAAAAACAATTTAGAGTTTTATCAAAGAAATAATTTTTTTTTATTCCAAATCTTTTCGTGATTCAATTTTACAGTAACGCTTGCGCGATTGAATCTTGTTTGCAATATGTGCAGGTCTGTTCTTATCAATTACTGAAACGCAGGATTGGCTTACCACATGTACAAAACGTTCCGTATTTTGTGAATGACATGGAAATTCTGAAAATTATTTGTTAAGAAAAGCATAACAATTATTTTAAAAACTTTTCATTACCAGGAATTTTTACAATTTCATTGGAGTCGTGTAGTTCTAATAAGTATTGTTGAGTATAGAACTGGATGCATGGCAGTTCTGTATTAGCTCTTAATTCATTCCAATCTATCATATTTTTATAGGAATCACAATTGAATTGTATCTTGGGGACATTAAATTGGCAAATTCCTTGTGTGTCATGAGCACGCGATTGTAAAATAATATCGTAGGCTTCCTTTCGTGTCGCCTTGCTCTCATCTGTAACCATTGCCAGTAAAATATTTTCTGGGTGAGCAAAAAATCCATTAATTTGAACAGAGCGTTGTACAATAAATTGCATATCTGCCGGTAATTCGCGCGTCCACTCAATGTATTTAAACAAGTGGCGGCTGCCATGAATGGCTTTTGGTTGGCTTTTTATTAAAAACCAAAATGGTGCGTAGACCCTCATAACAAAAAATGCTAGCTGCTTTAACTTTTCGCAAGCCACAGGCTTCGTAACATATAGCCGCAAAATTCTTGATGCTGTTGTCAACCAGCGTGAAAGATTGAGCGGGCCAGGTTTAATGCTGGCCAAATGTTCATCGCACGCCCCAGCATCAACTGCTCGTACCATATCATAAAGATATTTTTGATCAGCTCGCAAAACCCAGTCATCAATATTTGTGGGCATACAGCCCATCGCAATTGGATCAAAGTTATGAGCAATCTAAAGTTAATATTTTATTGAAATTAACAGTTGAAAAAAAACAACAAAATAATTGAATACAATTTACCGGCACATCTTCGCAGCCCTGTAATGTATGCCCAATTATTCCTGGCCAGTTTTGCGGCCCATTACCTTTTCCTAACATTTCTTTGAGTAACGCAGTGAATGGCAACTCGTTAAAATGAAAGAGGCATATTAGCCACTGCAAAGGGCGCTGCAATTGTCGTTCTAGGTTACAAATCGCTCCATTAAATTTGCCTGTGTTGGTGCTGGTTCCGTCGCAATTTACAGCGACCACGTGCTCTAGTGAAAACTTTTCAGCTTTCAAGTAATTGACAATATCGTTTGCGATACCAGCACCGCTTCCGTCTACGGGAGTTAAGTAACCAATGTAGTTTGAGCTGGGTTCGCTTACCAGAGTTATATGCTCCTCCATCATTTTAACGTTGCGTGGTTTGCCATTCACAGTAACTTGTTTCAAAGTGCGTTCCCTTTTTCCATCAAAAGAAATGCATTTTAGTATTTCATTGTTTTTTATGTCTCTTAGTGATTTCGCCCTAGCTTTAGTTCGCTCCCTTTGGATTTTGTGCTGATCAATAATTATGCCTGGAATGTCCAAGTCTTTTAGCAATGTTGTTGCGAGCAGAGCCCCAAAGCGATTGGATACACTGGCACGGTCCAACGCAGCACTGAATGTTGGTAAGGAAAAACTTTGTACGCTTGGTCCAAGATCTTTAAGATCTTCCTCAGACGATGATGAATATGGATCATCCACATCCATTTCTCTTAGTTGTGGTACAAAAGTGGCTGTTGCAATACTTTCGTTTTCACTTTCGCTTTCGAAGTCCGTAATAGAATCACATGGGATGTGGTTTTCAACGTCATCTAGCGTGAGCAACCTTCGGCTCGACTGATCAAGGTAAAAATTTCAAACATGCAATGGCATTTGTTTTTCACCTGGGCAACTACAAGACACTCTAATTTTTAGAGCACATTTGCAAACAGAAATTGAAAATAGTTCGGCCCACTCGCTTGCATTGTAATGCGATGGATTTTTTGTGATATCCCTATATAAAAACGTTAAATTTTGAAGTTTTTTGCGGATCGCAGTCTTCGATATAACCAGAATTTCTGCTCTTTTCCAAATTTTGCTTAAATCATTTAGCATGTTTTGATGATAATTAGATAGCCCGTAAGACCGATTATTATTTTTTTCGCGCAAAAATAATAAATGTTTTATTACATCACTTTTTGTTGGCAATTGATTTTTATTTAACTCGCGAGAAACGAAAAGCATTTTTTTTATGAATAACTTGAACTATTAAGCGATCACAATTCAAAAACTCACATTTATATAATATAATATAACTCATTGTCAAACCTAAAAGTCATGTAAAAGTCATGAGTGACTACTTATAAGAACTGTGGTAAAATTTACTCATAGCTGTTTTGTCTAAGTACAATAAAGTATTTTCCTATACTTTATTCCAAAGTCCATTTAAAAAATGCATTCTTTATCTACATGATTTAATTTTATTTCTCTTATATTTGAACAAATTCAGGAATTGAGGCAAAGGCCATCACAAAAAAATAAAAATAAAATAAAATGCATTTTTATAAAAGTGCTTATAAGGGTTAATTAACGACAGAAATGAAAAGCAGCATTCAGTACCTTTCCAATGATACCACGGAATGGTAAATCAGGCTATAAATGGGGAAGTTATATATATTTTTATAAAAACTGCATTAAAAAAAATTGAAAAAATCACTGCAAATAACTCAATAACTAAGTGTGTGGGCAGATTTAAAAAAAAAAATAAAAAAACAAAACTATGTATTTCATCGATTTACACTATTTGTGACAATTTTTTTGACCGAAGGTAGTGTGGTATAAATAGTATTAATCAAAAACGCGATTTTTAGAGGGCTTGAAAACGCGATTTTTAGAGGTTATTTCAAACCATTCCAGCTCACGAACGGCTAAAGCTAGAGTTGCAATATTTTGGGAATCATCATAAAATAAACCAAAGTTTGTTTTCAGGAGGTGACCCGGACCACTTTTTTTTTGAGGCGCCTTAATATATATGAGGATCAAAATATTCCTCATTAAAGAAGTTTTGATTTAACCACGTCTCATTTAAAACAAAAACATCATAATCGCTTTCAGCCGTGTCAGCAAAAATAGCATTTGATTTTGTTCTTAAACCAGATACGTTCTGATAATAAATTTTAATCAGCTTACTATCCACAATACATTGCGGCTCTGCTATTGCATTTTTTCTTTGTTTTGCATTTTTTGAAAAAACTTAAAATCTTTAACTCTGACATCTACCGGCCAGAGCGATGGATTAATTATTTCATTATAAAGAGAAGAAGAAATTCCAAGTCTGAAATTTACTCGAGTAAGAGATTCTAACTGCACATCCTTCTTTACCAGTTTATGACATGCTAGATGATGTCTAGCAACATTCGTATGATTAGTAACATATATAATAATGTCATCTTCAGATACTGTTGGTTTAAAAGACGCCAAATGAACCCATTTTTTTCGATCAGCAACAGCCAGTTCAGAAGTTAGATTTTGTCCAACAATAGTTGAACGCTTATTAACATTAGCACTTTTATTAAGAGTCCAATCATTATTCTCTTTTGAATGAGAAGACGGCAGAGCATTCGATGTAATTGAAGATGATGTGAGAGCATTAGACTAATATTCATGTATATAAAATAATAAATAGAGCAAATAGTACTTTAGGATTTATTAAACGTTGGGCAAAAGAGTTTAATGATCCATTCATAACAAAAACCTTATTCACTTCCTTAGTGCGGCCTGTTTTAGAATACGCTTCAGTTGTTTGGTGCCCACGATACGGTTGTTACATAGACGACATTGAATCAGTGCAGAAACAATTTCTTTTGTTTTGCTTAAGCTATCTTTATTGTAATACTGATTTTCACTTACCACCTTATGAATATCGGTTACAACTCTTAAATCTTCCTTCTTTAAAAAATCGGAGAATTATGATAAATGCTTGTTGGATTATAAAACTTTTACATGGCTATGTAAACAGTCCATATTTATTGAGTAAAGTATATTTTAATATTCCTCTTCGTCCTAGAAGATCTTTTGAGTTACTCCACATGAACTTTTGCAGAACTAATTATTTGCAAAATGAACCTCTTAGAAGCGCTTGCGGTGATTTTAATTTTGTATCTGATGTTATATCCTTAAATGAATCCATGGACTCAATCAAACATAAAATTATAGATTACCTGCAGTACCGTCGTTGATTATGTAAAGTTCTTTCAAACATATATCTGATGCATCTGGTGATTTGTAAACACATTAATATAACAATCTAAATGGATAAATGGACCTAAGCATAAAATGAAAAATTTTGGTGAATAAACATCTAAATAATCTAAATGGACCTAAAGCTGGGATCTTCAGTTGCCTCATATCTTCATGATGATTGTAACTACACTTGTCGACGGTACCGTGGTGTCTTGGGTCTTTTTACCTCTTAAAATACTACGTTAGATCGATTTATAATATATTACCGCAACCTTAAATGAGGAAGATAAAGTTATAATTTTTGGAGACTTCAATCGTCCAAATATCTCATTTATCGTCGATGAAAATGACAATTATCTTCTTCCGGTTAACCTTTCAAGCTCGATAGACTTTAATTTACTTAGTACCTTTTATAGCAATGACCTACAACAAGTTAAGCCAACCCCAAATCGGAACGGCAACTGATTGGATTTAGTCTTTGCTAATTCCTATGATGAAATAAAGATTACTGCAACTACTCAGGCTGAACACTTATTTTCTGATACACTCCACCACACTGCTTTAATTGTAGAATTTCCTAGTAACAACATGTCTTTTACCACCTCATTAATAACACAATTGTGTTCGACTTTCTTAATGCCGATTATGACAGTATAAAAATTGATTTGAATGCCTATAACTGGAACGATCTATTAAATTTGGAAATAGATAGTGCTATTTCACTTTTCTACCAACGCCTTTTCACAAGTATTGAAAAATTTGTGCCTAAGATAGAGAAAAAAAATAAACTTTCAGAACCATGGCTTGACCAAAGTCTCAGACATAATTAGAAACCAAAGAAACAAGCTATACAAATTCATTAAGAAAGGCGTAAATGTAAGCGATGAAATCAAAATGAGATACGAAGAGCTCTACAATGAGTTCTCTATAAAATCAAATGATGCTTATAGAACTTATACCAACCTTATTGGAGAAAAAATTCTTAGAGATCCTAAAAAATTTTTTGATTTCGTTAATGTCAAACGTAAATCAGCTGGATACCCCTCATCAATATTTAAAGGCAATACAATTTCTTCCAACCTCCAAGAGATCTGTAATCTTTTTGCAAATCACTTTAGAGAAGTCTTCTGTGCTTCCACAACCCAGACTCTCTATTCCTCCCCCTCTCCTAATGCGACAGACATTATAAACAATATCAGTCTGACGCTGGATGAAATTGTTAATGCTATCATGGAACTTGATTCAAACAAAGGACCTGGACCAGACCTCATACCACCAAGTTTGTTAGTTCAATGTATAAACAATCTTGCCATTCCCTTATTTATACTTTTCAACAAATCCTTTTCCGTAGGTGTTTTTCCATCCTACTGGAAAATCTCCCATTTGACACCTATATATAAAAATGGCGATAAAAGGTCTGTTGAAAATTACAGAGGCATTGCCATCTTGTCAGCTATACCAAAATTATTTGAAAAGATAATATGTGATAAGCTGACGAGTCTCATTAATCCCCGCTTAAACGAGCAGCAACATGGGTTTCGGAAAGGCCGATCGACCACCACTAACCTAATGATCATGGTCTCCGATGTGTTAAATCAAATGGAAAAAGGACGCCAAGTAGATGCAGTTTACACAGACTTCAGTAAAGCATTTGACCGTGTCGACCATAATATCTTAATTTTGAAGTTAGGTAAATTTGGCATTTCCAGTTTATTACTCAATTGGATCAAATCCTATCTCTGCGAACGATCCCAGATTGTTAAATTTCAAGGCATTTTTTCAAATGATATACCGGTCACCTCTGGTGTACCACAAGGTAGTCATCTTGGCCCAATACTTTTCAACATTTTCATTTCAGATTTATCTATTACTCTTTGTGACATTCCCCATCTTATGTACGCAGATGACCTTAAAATATATAAGATCATTAAATCAGAAGTTGATGTAACTTTCCTACAATCGAAACTGCTGTCCCTTGAGCAATGGTGTAATCAAAACAAACTTCACTGAAATGTTAAGTAATGTTGTGTGATAAGTTTTTCCCGTAAGAACTTGATACCAGAATGCAATTACATCCTTAATAATATTGTTCTGAGCAGAACCAAGCTGAGATTTAATCTACATTTTGATAAAGTCTTATCGAGGGCAAATAAACAGCTAGGATTTATAAAAAGACGTGCTAAAGAATTCCAAAATGTGTGGGTAACCAAAACGTTATACTGTACCTTAGTGCGACCACTTCTTGAATATCCTTGCATCATTTGGAATCCAGCCTTTGAATCTCATAGCGACAAAATTGAATCCATTCAAAAACAATTCCTGCTTTTTGCGTTAAGAGATGTCTTTGACCCCCGTGACTATAACACAACTTGCCACCGTATGAACAAAGACTCAGGCTCCTCTCTCTGATGCCTCTATCATCAAGAAGAACTTTACTGAGTTCATGTTTCACATTTGATGTTATTAACGGAGCTATTGATAGCGAATATATCTCCAGCAAAATTACACTAAATGACCCAATTAGACGTACTAGGCATACGCGGCTCCTAAATGAATATATTCACCACACTATTTACGCAAATAATGAACCCATTAGTAGGTGCTGTAGAATTTTTAATAATATTAGCGAGCACTATTCACCATCTATACCAAAATCCACATTTAAGCGAACCCTCTCAAAGTCTCTCTTTGACTCGGAATAATTTGTCCTTTTCAAGCACTGCTCCCTACAGAGTTATGCTTCTTGGTCTAGTCCCCCTCCGTCATCCCCTAAAAGTAGTACTTAGGATATGTTAGCGTAGTTTGAGTATTCTTTTGAAATTAATTTAAATAATATGTAAGTAAAAAAAAAAAGAAAGTAAAAAATGTAAATAGAAATGGTAAATTGCCTTGCTTGGTGAAATAAATAAATAAATAAATAAATAATATGAGTGGCCGATAAGACCTAGTTTGTCTTGGTGCCTGCGTTCGCAACTGGTTTTCTTTATTTTATGAAAATTGGTTTGGTGAAGTTGACCTAGTTTGTCGAGTAACCACCCTGTCAAGCCTGGACCTCACCGGCTTCAGGAAGACAGAACGATATATATTATATATTTACCTATTGGAGTGGTGTTTTATTGGGTATGAGACCTTGTTTGTCACACGACTCCGCCGTATACAAAAACTGTTGCTAACTTGACCTTGTTTGTCTTGAAAACGCAACCCTGCTTTGCTGTCTGATATTACCGATTTTGACTTAACTTTTTTTTTGTTATTTTTTATACTTTAATAAAACTATATACTTTAAGCAATTTATTAAAACTTTTTAGTTTGTTAATAATGCATGATTTCAATCAAAATCATACTTTTTATTTTTTTTTAATTGTATTAAATATCTTATTTTATAATTTTAAATTTGCTATAAAACCGTTAAGGTTTAGCAATCAAATAAATAAATAAATAAATAATACTTTAAATAATTTTATTATTAAGATAAGACACATCGATGGCTTAAAGAGAAAAGGCGTAACTCGTTTTTTTTCCAAATCGCGTTTCAACATATTCTAGTAGATCACTCTCAAATAAACCTCCCTTAAAAAATCAGTGCGCTATAATTGAAAATTTGTAGCCTATTTTATATAAAAACTGCATTTAAAAAGTTTTTATATCCTAAGTTTTTCAGATTTTATTCAGTTTTTTCCTTTCATTGTAAAGAAACAAAACATTGAGTTACGCCTTTTCTATATTATGCCATAGACATATAAAAATAAAATTTCATCATTAAGTGGAATTTTAATAGATATATTTTGGTTTGATATTCTTTAAAATTTCTTGTTTACTTTTTTGTTTTCTCTAGTGTCTAACACAATTGGTGTCTTTAACCAAAAAATCTCACTGCAGTAAGATATAAGAAAATCTGTTGATATAACTAAAAAGAGCGATGAATAACTTGTATGATCCACGCTATTGCGTTACTTATTTGAAAATAAGCTTATCAGCGCAGTATTGTAGTAGCGCAGTTGCTTACAATCAACTCAATTATTCTACACAACGGTGCGTTATCCATATTTCATCTAAATTATTGCAGAATCTTGTAAAATTTGGCTACATGTGAAAATGTATCTGATCTGTAAACTGAAGCCTGCTTTCACAAAATCGATAAACACAATCAAAAAAGTAGGGTAAGAAAAAACAAGACACTATTCGTATGACTGCGCTATTGCGTTACTTAACTGAATACAAGTGTTTACAAGTGTTTCAGTGCAGTAGTGTAGTAGCGCAGTTGATTTCAATGAAATAAACTTCGCAACACAATGCTGCGTTATACATGTATTGTAGTTCATGATAGAAACAAACAGCAAGGCAAATATTAATGCAAATGTTTTCATACATAAGCGTCTTCTTGAAACGCATGAGAATAAAAAGCGTTACAAGAAAAATACTTTAAAGCACAGTAAAAGAATTTGCGCATAGCGCAGTGCAGCGTTGTGGTGCGCAATTGAGTTGATTGAAATCAGCTACGCTAGTTCACTACTGTGCTGATACACATCTACTCAGATTAGTAAAGCAATATCGTAGCCATACAAAATGTTTCTTCCCAGCAAAAATTTTCAATGCGCATTACTTGTATGCACGTAAAGGGCACTTCATTCTCTTTGCAAATAGTGCTGTTGGTATAGCGTTATATTTGCATCCCTTTCCGTAACGATAACGTTGCACTTGAAAAAAGTATTAGATTTTAATGAAATAAAAAAAAAAAAATAAATTTTAAAAAACTGTAAACATTCATCAAATCGTTTTAAAACTATATTTTCTGGTTTTCCTTCAGCAAATAAAAAATCATATATAATGCATACAAATAATACCTTTTTATATTGTCGCCCTAATTTTACTAGGATGTAAGTCAAAATTGGGCAAAATAACGCTTATTAACGGTTTAGGTAGATTGGTCAAAACTACATTTATGTCCTTTTAAATTTTTTAAGTTTTTAATGTTTGTATGAAAAAAGGGAGGTAGATCGTTTGAAACAATATATTATCGTATGAACTTCATAAAAATAATAAACAGTTTTCTCTGCCTCCTGAACAACAGACAATTTTAACTTACGTCGTATAAGAATTAGGGCGACGATATGAACTAATAAAGAAAACAAAGCCCTCGGCTCTCGCTACATTTTTCTTTCAACTACAAGGAGAACAAAGCGCTCTTGCAACGTTTTTATATTAAATACAAGCAGAACAAAGCGCTCGACTCTCGCTAAGATTTTATATTTTCTATAGCTGGAGCGGAGTGCATATATCTGATGACATGACTATGTTAAAAAATGCTCTATACACAAGGAGAATGAAGCTCTCTACTGAGCGCTTCAGATGCGCTAATGGAGCACTCGCTTCCCTGCTGGGCTGCTCTATCATTGCTTACTTGTTCGATTGTGTAAAAACAAACTTTCATTGTATAGACTAGAATGATGTAAGTAGCAAAAATTTTACTAAATTCTGCAGGGATTAAGATTAGGCATGGATAACGCCAGCGTTTTAAATTTGAAATTAAGTTAAATATAATCAACTGCCCTACTCTACTGCGCTGATACACTTGTTCTCAAGCAAGTAATGAATAGCGCATTTGTGAAAAATTGTTTCTTGGTATTTCTTTCTTTACTCGGTTAGTTGTGTTCGTCGATTGTGTGAAAGCAAACTTTAAGTGTACAGATGAAAAACATTCAGCAAATATAGACATTTTTAGCAACATTTTACTAAGTTTTGCAGTGATTTAGATAACACATCGATAACGCAGCGCTATGTTGCAAAATTCAGTTGATTGGAATCAACTGCTACACTACAATACTGCGCTGATATAATCCTTCTCAGATAAGTAACGCAATAACGCAGTCATACAAATTGTTTCTTGCTCTTTCTTTGTTTACTTGTGTGATTGTGTTCGTCGATTTTGTTAAAACAAACTTTCAGTTTATAGATCAGAAACATGTATGCGTCAAAATTTTACAAAATTCTGCAGTGGTTTAGATAACACATGAATAACGCAGCGTTGTGTTGATTGGAATCAATTGTGCCACTACAATACTGCGCTGATACACTTACTCTAAAATAAGTAAAGCAATAGCGCAGTTCATATTGTTTTTGTATTGTTTTCTGTTTTCTCGTTCGATTGTGTTCGTCGATTTCGTGAAAACAAACTTTTAATGTAAGATAAAAGAAACATGTATGTGGCAGATAAGAAACATGTATGTGGCAAAATTTTACAAAATTCTGTAGCGATTTAGATAAGACATGTATAACACAGCATTGTGTTTCGAAATTGAGTTGATTGGAATCTTGTTTTCAAATAAGTAACGCAATGGCCTAGGTTTTTTAAAACGGTGCACAAAAAAATATTTCACTTTAGCTGATTTTCGCATGATCTACAACCTCATATATTGGGCCGAAAATGGAGTACAATTCGCACATGTAGGCAGGGGTTTCAAGATCTTATTTGGAGCTTCTGGATCGAAATCAACGTAGTGGGAGATATTTTATTGGGGATGAAAATGTTTCGTCCTCTCTCAACTCGCTTGGGCATCGACCCCATGTATCCACTTTCCAAATAACTATCACCTTTCTTTCGAATCAACACAATGCTTACAGACTTAGAGGGGCGTCTTCTGAGTTCAGTAAAAAAAATAGCGCAGTCATACAAATTGTACCTTGCTCTTTTACTTATCAATCTTGTACTAAAACTAAGTACAGTTAAGCTGCGTTTTTTAATATACATGTGTATAAAATCATCAGATTTGTTTGTTCCAACTTGATTCCAAGAGAATAACCTGTTTTTTATGTAGGAATCACAGGATATCAAATTATGGTATAGCGCAATTGAGTTAGCGCATTTTGCTGTTTTAGGAAACTGCACTTGAGTTGTTTGATATAGTAAACACCTTTTATAACTTATTTCTATCAGATAAGTATACGGTTTAATAAATAAACAGCAAATGAGTTTTAAACTGATTTTTCTTTGAATAATCCTTTGAAGTTTTAAATTGAACACTGGTGCGTATGAGTAACATTTAATGTAACTTTATATTATTTCTTCCCATTTAATGGAAAAAACCCATCAGTTGAAAATAATCAGATGTTGGGATTTGATGTGAGAAAACTACATCGGCAAATGAAAAAAATCCTCTTATATATATCTGATAGTAATTATAATAAGTACATTAAATGTTACTTACATGCCTTGTTGTTCACTTAAAGACAAATAATTAGTCGACGATTATGCAATGAAAAACAGTCTTATCGGAGAATTTTTCGATTTGTTCTCTCATATGCTTCAAGTGTGTGTTTTAAAAAATGTATAAAATTCACTGGTTGCTTAAATAAAATTTAATAATATTAATTAAAAAAGTTTTTAACCGTATAATTATTGCAGCAGTTGATATAATTGATAAACAACAACAACTCAGGCTGTTATAAACCTTTTGATTACTGATGCTTGATATGTGATAATTTTATCATATTCAAAGGATTAATTACTACAACGAAGAAAAACATAAATAAATTCGATTTTAATTAAAAATTTTTCAACCGTCAAAAGAATAATATTAAATTTCGATAATAATACATCATATAACTCTTAAAGCACTAAAAAATACTGGCAATTATGCATAAACCATAATTTCGAAGAAAAAATTAACTAAAAATGTGGCTCAGTAGTCAAAAAGCTTCTTAAAATTTATACTTGTTTATGCAAAAGTTACACAAATCAGCTCAATAACAACATCGATAACATAAAAACTTTTTATTTTACTTTGTTCTATATTACCTTAAGAAACTGTGAATATGAGTAAGTAGCAAAACTTCAAATTCGTGTGGTTAAGACATTCAATATTATTAAGCCAATTCTTACAGACACACATGTGTGCTTGTCTAGAAGAGTTAAAAATGTCTATCAATAACTCGGCTGTAAACGTGATTGAAGAAAATTTTCTACGCTTTTAAAAAGAAACCTGAATGAAGCAAGCAATTTTTTATGATTATGCTTTTCATTTCAGCGAATATAGAAAAAAAATTGTAAATTGCTTAAGGAGCAAGGGTAAATGTAGAAAATAGCATGGTGTGAAAAAAAAGAAAACACCTTAAGTTATTTAAGAACTTTAAGAATTCACAGTGGTTGGGTTTGAAAGAGTGGAAAAGTGGAAGAATGAGAGAGAAGAAGTTTTGACAGAACTTCCGTAGCAAAGTCTTAGTCTGTGGCTTGTTTTTGGTTCTACGTATTAAAGCTGTTGTTTGTGTGTATATGCTTGAAAGTTTATTTGTTCTTACATATACACACACGACTACACAATGCGAAGTAAGTATTTTGCGTTAAGCATAAACAACTTCAGTATGAGTTTGTGGAAAGCTAAAGCAATCAATTTTATTGCTTTGTTTGTCTAAACATATTTTTATGGGGCAAAAAAAAAAAACAAATAAATACATTCTGCCAATTGATTTGGCAACACAAAACCAAACAAAAAAAAAGAAGAAAAAAGAAAAAAAAAAAAGCAAAAACGCACACATTTATACAAACCAGAAAAATAACTTATAAATAAGTTCTTCTATTAAAGTGAAACCTCTTTAGCTACAGAATTTTATGAATTTTAGATTTTGATCTAAAAAAGCCTAATGCTTTCGCGCGTATGAGTGATAATAATTATTTTAATATGATATTAAAAAAACAATTAAGAAATTGTGGGTTCCCAGATGTTTGGAACTCTCAGCTGCTCAAATTAAAATTATTGTGAAATTTTTTGAAGTAAGAATGAATTTTCATAGTCATCAAAGACCCACTTTAAATATTTTGGTCATGTTTGCAATATATTCCATACTTAGAAATACTTAGTCAGAATTGTAAAAACAATACGTTGAAATTGTAAGTGCATAAACATACAACAAGGAAAGTGCTTAAAATGCAATAGAAAATCAAATACTGCTACAAAATAAAGATAAAATGCATAATTTAACAATAATTTTGCCTCACACATATGAAGATTGCGTTAAAACATTTTGTTTATAATTGCGTTATATCACGTAATTGCAGTCAAAATTGTAAGGTTACACACATGCATCAAAAATAGTGCTTAAAATTCAATAAATAAGGAAACAGTGCTACAAAATCAAGTTGAAATGCATAAATTGGCAAGTGAGCCCACTTAAAATATTTGGTTTATAATTGCGTTGTATTCCGTAATTAGAAACACTAAGTTGAAATTATAAAAATTGTGCTTAAAATACTGCCAGGAAACGAATATTGCCTCACAAACATGAACACCCTCTGAAAACGTTTTGTTTAAAATTGCGTTATATTCCGTAATTAGAAACACTACGCCAAAGTTGTAAGCGTGCCAACAGGCATCAAAAAATTTAGTGTAACAACCCATTTTGGCAAAGTATCAATTATCAACAAGTATTTTTTATATTTGTATGTGTTTGTTGTAATTTTTTGATTTCAAAACAAAATTCGAAGCTTAAAAAACAAATTTTTTTAGTGAAATTGTGACTATCTGAACAACAGGTGATACTTTCTCTCAAAATTTATTATTTTTGAGCTTCAAATTTTGTTTTGAAATCAAAAAATTACAAAAAACACATAGAAATATTAAAAATACTGGGTAACAATTGATACTTTGCCAGAATAGGGCTGTGAATATGAGTATCGAATTTAACCATTTATTTGTAATTGCGTTGTATTGCGTTATTAAAAGCAGTGTCTAAAAATTCTTAAAGCACAGACAAGCATCAAGAAAAGTGCTTAAAATATACAATAAAGAAGCAATGAAATGAATGAATACAAAGCAAATAAAATGCCTGAGCTTCTAAGAATATTGGAAGTTGGAAGCTAACATTAAGACCCGATACAACCATTTGTCTGCAACTGGAAAGTATGCCAAAAGTAAAAAAAAAAGAAAAGTTTCTTGTTAAGACGCAGACAAGCATCAAGAAAATTGCCTAAATTAAAAAAGGAAGCAAATACTGCCATTTGAAATATCCATAGTCTGCCAGAAACCATTTTTTTATCATTGCGTTATAAGCCGTTACAAGAAACACAGTTTTAAAATGGTTAAGGCATGGACAAGCATCAATAAAAGAGCTTAAAAATGCAATCATGAGGCAAATACGTCTAAGAAATCAAGTTAAAATACATAAGCTAGCAAAAATGTTGGCCCACAAACATGACTACCGAATAAAAGTATACTGTTTATAATTCCGTTATATGCCGTAATTAAAAACTATAAATAAAATTAAACTATTTTTAATTCCGTTATATGCCGTAATTAAAAACTACTCCATTTAAGCACAACTAATCAAAAGATCACAGTTCAGAAGAACTATATTGATATAAAAATCTGTCTACGCATTTTGAGGATAATGGATGGACTCTGCTACGAATTGGTATTGTGTTGAATTTATATGACAATAAATTGTTATGGCTTTTATGCGTCATGTCGATAATTTTATCTTTTATGTTAAGGATTTTTCGTTGTTTTGTTTGCTATTAAAATGAATTCTGCTGAGATGAATTCCTAAGCGAAATAAAAATTTTGATGAATGGACTTTATGATGGGTTGATATTGTGAGAAGTGGTTATAGCAGCGTATTATAAATATGTTTCTTTGTATGAAGTATTTTTAAAGTTCTCGTTGAACTTTTGTAAAAATGATGTTAATGTGGTTTTTACTTGTTTCACGTAACTATTTCTTAAGTGGTTTTTTTATTGTTTTTAAGAGAGAAGCATGTATTGTAAAAATGTCCAGTTAATTTAGGTAATTTCTTTTAAATGAAAACATAATTGTTTTTTTCAAGTATTATATATCCTTAATCCTGACAGTGCACAAAAAAGTCTGTATTAATTTTGCGCTCCGTACAAATTAAGTAAGTCATAAAAAATTTTATCATAAAATTTCATCACAAAAATGTCTTGCTTGGCCACCAAAGCGTAGCTCATTTTGTAGCTATTACCAAAAGCCCTGGCCATGGGACATAGAAAAATAAACATTGTTGCAAAAAAATAAAAATAAAAAAATAAACAAAACAAGAAGCATTTCGTACAAAGACATATAATGTGACAACAACAAGCTAAAATATTAGTTGGCTGAGTGTGAGAGAGAGAGAGACAGATAGAAAGAAGGGAATAAAAGCCAGCAACGAGTGTGTTTTAAGCATGTGTACACGAACACGAGTAAGTTTATGCTTAAGCAACTGCTGCTTTTTCTGTGGCAACACTGTGTTACATGATGTTACTGTTACTTTTGCTTGCTAATTTTTGTTGTGTTCTGCGAATATTGTTGTTTCCTTTCTAAAATAAAGTTGTTTAGCAATATAAAGTTGCAGGAATGAAAGACTTTGTTGCTATTAAAAGCAGAAAATTGCATTCTGGCTCCTGATGTTGCAACTAGTAATTAACAAATGAAGCTTTACTGCTGTAGCTGCTTCTTTTTAGTGACATACTTGCAAAAATATTTAATTAAAGAAGTGTTAAAAACAAAAATCAAAGTATTTGTATTGCATTTTAGTCACATAAAAAGAATTATTATCACTCATACGCCACGTAGCACAAAAATGTAAAGAAGCACAAAGATTCCAGCTACTATGTATACAGCTTTATTTTGTCAACTATTTAGTTTTATCGTGCATATTCTTAATGACAAATTGTAATAAGAGCAGCTGAGAATCACAACAATTTGCACATTTTTACATAATAATGGTCATTTTTAAATCTTATATATTAATAGGCAAACATCAAATGTTGTCGTACACTTTTTCGATATTAATTTTAGAATAAGGGCAATGAAACTTGTATAGTTCGAAAGGTACTGCGCTCTTTATGTGTAGAATCATTTTAGATTTTAAATTTATGACCTCTGACCCAAAATATTAACGTTGAAAGTTTGTATTATTTTTAGTAAGGAATCTCAGGGCTAGGAAGAGGAAAAATGGTGAAGAGATAGCAAATGAAAGATCTGGCTGCACAGTATGATTACATTTTAGATTGGTGACCTTCGACCTGAAATATGAGCGTAAAAAGAGCATTTATGAAATAAAATACATACTGTAACAGATGGAAGAATATAATGTAAGAGGGAATTTAGACATTGATAAGGTGTGCAAAAAATACTTCCAACATTTTGCGCCTTCTCTTACGGATACCCTACAATAAGCATTTTTTATGCAACAAGAGTGAATTTTTCTTACATATATTAAAGTATGAAAAATTTTCGTTATTTTGATATAAAAATTATAGCGATATCTCGAAAACTATAGATGTTCTCAGCACAACGTATTTTTGTATGAAAAGTCGTTGGTTGAGGAATATAACGGTATACGAAAGCTTTCTTGCTAATATTTGACACGGATAGTATGTTAAAAAATCCCCTTAAATTGGCATTCAAATTATTTAGATATCTCGAAAAGTTTATATCTTCTAAGTACAACGTATTTCCTTGAAGCAAGGCCATCGCCTCAGAATAAGAAAGAAACTACTGAAATTTCAAGTTTTGACTTTGCAAGCAAATATCTCAGCCATTTTTTAATCGATTTTCAAAGAATTTTCTTTGTCTGAAAGATCAATAAAATGAATTTGGAGAAATAAGAAAAGATTAACCGTTGTCTCAATAATTCAATGTTTTATATTGTTTTAAAAAAACCTCCAAAATATTTAGGTTTTGCTCAAAAAATAAGACCTACTTGTTTTTGTTGTAATTTTTTTTTCTTATTACATTTTCTTTTTTCACACAATCTCATATGACATATCATTTTTTAGCAAAAATTGCTTCATTTTGACACATAATGCAACAAACAGCTTCTATCATCGAAATTAATGAGCTACTCCCTGTGATTTTTTTGATAAATATTTAATATATCAAAATATTGTTTTTACATTTTTTACAAAGTTCTAAAGCTCAAGAAATAATTTCTGTAAATAATTTCAAACCACTCCAAAGTTATATACACAAATCTATGTTTTAAGCCATTTCGTTATTATATAGAAATAGACGTAGGAAAAACAGTTCTTACGTGTTTCTGAACCGATTTTGATAATTATTTTAAATAAATTAGAGTAGGGAGAAGGAGTTCACCAAATATTTTTGTAACCTTTGACCTAAAATTTGAGCGTTGACAAATATTTCTGAAGTAAAACCTAAACTATAAGAAATAGAAGAACTAGCGTAAAAGGAAATGTTAGACAAAAATACAATTTACAAAAAACATTTTTCGCTATTTCTTACGGATATCCTACAATCAGCATTTTTTTATGAAACATGTGTGAATATATATTGTTATGGTGAAATTTCTTACAAATAGTAAATTTTGAAAAACTCCCTTTATTTTGACATCAAAGTTATGACGATATCTCGAAAACTGTTACTTTTCTCAGTAAAACGTATTTTTGTATTGAAACTTAAGACTTTCTTAGTACAGCACATTTTCTTAAGGCAAGGTCAACGGTTCAGAATGAGAAAAAGCTATTGAAATTTCAGAAAGTTGGTTGAATTTCGGCCACAGGCGATACTGGTATATAGAAATATGCGTGGGAGAAACAGTTATTTCGTGTTTCTGAATAGATTTTGATAATTTTTTTTAAAGAAATTAGAGTAGAGATAAGGAGTTCACAGAATATTTTCCTGACCTTTGAACTGAAATATTAGCGTTTAAAGAATATTTCTTAAGTAAAACCTAAACTATAAAAAATGGAAGAACATGGTGCAAGAGGAAATTTTCGACATTAATGCAATGTACAAAAAATATTTTTCGCTATCTCTTACGAATATCCTACAATAAGCATTTTTGTATGTAACATGTGTGAACATATATTGTGATGGTGAAATTTCTTATAAATAGTAAATTCTGAAAAACTACCTTTATTTTGACATCAAAGTTATGGCGATATCTTGAAAACTATAGCTTTTCTCAGTACAACGTGTTTTTATATGAAAAGCTCTGGTTGTGAAAAATAAAGGTGTACGAAAGTTTTTATAGGTAACAGATATATTTAAAAAAATTTCGACTATTTTTGTATCAAAATTATTGTGATAATTTTAAACTTAAGACTTTCTTAGTACAGCACATTTTCTTAAAGCAAGGTCATACCTCAGAACTAGAAAAAAAAGGATTGAAATTTCAGAAGGTTGGTCGAATTTCGGCCTCAGACGATACTAGTAATTATTATCACGCATACGCCACGAAGCACCAATATAAGTATAAGTAAATACTATTATATAAAAATGAAACTTGTTAAAGTTGAGCATTTTTGTGGCTGCCAGTAAGTTCACAAACTGCTGAATGGAATAGATAGAGTGCTGTTTTAGGTTCATGATTGCATGCACGAATTTTTTATAAGCTCAGCCTCACAAAAATATATGTACCCTTTAGGAAACAAAGCGCTTTGAAACCAATTTGAAAGCACTTAACAAAATCTTAATAGAGCTTTGTTCTCGTTTTAAAAAGCGCCTTTTTTAACATTACCATGTCATTGGGAAAAAGACCTTTGCTCTTGCAACGGATGGTGATTTGCAAAAGCGCTTTGCTCTCGCTTCGGAAAGTGATTCGAAAAAGGGCTTTGTTCTAGCTTCAAAAAACGTTAAAAAAGTGCCTTGCTCTCGCTTCGGAAAGTGATTCGAAAAAGGGCATTGTTTTCACTTCAAAAAAGTGCTTTGCTCTCGCTTCGGAAAATGATTAAAAAAAGACCTTTCCTTTCCCTTCAAAAAGCGTTAAAAAAGTGCTTTGCTCTCGCTTCGGAAAATGATTCGAAAAGGGCTTTGTTCTCGCTTCGAAAGGTGATCAAAAAGAGCTTTCCTCTTGCTTCGGAAGGTGATTGAAAAATTGCTTTGCTTTTGCTTTGGAAAGTCGACGCGTTTTGCTCGCGTTCTTATACCTACCCTGTGTTCCCGTCGCTGACCTGAGCAAATTACAAACAATAGACCAAATACATATGTATTATATTTACATACATTTATTTATTTAATTAATGTTAATTAAACGTATTTTACTTTAAATATATAAAAAAAGAGATGAAAAGTTAAATACATTCATTCATTTGTGCACTTTGTTAGGTTTTGTTTTGTCAATAAATTATCGTATTAAATTATATTTTTGTTGTTTTTGTTTAAATAAATGATAACATTATTTAAATTTATGTTAATTAAACGTATTTTACTTTAAATACATAAAAAAAGAGATCAATTATCGTGCGCTAACCTTAGAAAGTTTCTTTTTCAAGAAAACTTACAGTACATCAGTTTCTGGAAGAAATTTATTGATTTTATCGCAAATTTGTTTTGCCTTCCGTCCCAGTTAATTTGATGTAAAGCTTCGTCAGCGAACAGCAAATGAAAACATTTTGACATCGGTGTTATGCCAATAACAGACCTAACATACGCAATCTATAAGTTCATGGAAAAATATTAAAAACGGAAATTGATTAATATAAATTTAATTTGAGTTCTTGTTAGGCAAAATTATAATTGTAGCAAAATTTTGTAGTAAAATGTTCTTCTTAGTTGTTTTTGTTCGTGCCGTGTATAATTATTTTCTATTGCAGAGTTGGTGCAGTGCTAAATTGGTTTATATATGTACCTACATTTGTGTTTATTAGTCCATGTACAAAAAAAAAATGTATTTTTTATGCATTAGTTTGGTTGATTTGAAAAAATATAGAAGTAATTAGAAATAACGCAGTCAATATACCAAAAAAAGCATTGCATCGATACGGTCATAGAAAAAACATGTATACTTTACTTACAATATTTACTGCACGTGTGAATTCTGAGAGAATTTATTTAGACTTACTGCATTATTCTGTATAACGAAGTAGCACACCAACGACAAGAAAGACACGAGAAGAAATACTTTTTCTATACGAAAATCTGTTGCTTCTCGTGTCTTGCTTGTCGTTAGTGTGCATTTTCATTATACAGAATAAAGCAGTTAATGTTTAGAGGAAATATTTGAAAAAATGTTTGCATCCTGTAGCTTTCTTGAGACATTTTTGAATGATACTTGACATAAGCAATTTCATTTTTGGAAATTGTTTGAATGTTTGACATATAGTTACTTTAAGTAATTGGGTTATTTGTGAAAATATTTTAAAGATGTTTGACATAAGTAAGATGGAAATTTACCTACCAAATCGTCATCTGATATATTTTTTGCAACTGCATCCAAATTCTTAATCTCTTCTAGCGTTTTCTGTGGGAACATTTTAAAATGTGTTATTATTGGGAACATTTTGGAAGACATTTTCTCTAACAAAACCGTTTGTTGAGCCACAATGTTTTTCAACGAATATAATTCTTCTTTCATCATGTTGAGTTTGTTGTTCAATTCGGAGTTTGATTTTTCTAAGATATATAAAAATTCAGTAGGAGTAGATGTAAAAATGTGATACATATATAGAAATTTGTATTTAAAGAACATTACCTAAATTATTAATTTTTTCGCCCAGCTACTTGTTGTATTGTGCGTTATTTCCAAATTGCTTTTTCATGGGCTCCATTCTGTTTATTTAATAGTGATGCAAAAGTGGCAAGACAATACCACCATTTTCAAACGGAATAAAAAAAGTTTACTTGAAATATCTTTAATCGGAAACGCTGTGTCCAAGCAAAATAAATCACTAACATATGCTATTCCCAACGATGGTATGGACTCAAATGGCTCATTAAAGAAACTGCTAACTACAGTAAAAGTACTTCCTACAACAAACTCTTCTTTCTTTTTTTTTTTTGGATTCGCCCGGAGGTATGAAATCTTCCAAAGATACGTATACCCGTCCTATACGCATGCACGATTCACATTCTAAAATCTGCCCGAATCAGCCGGGACAGACATAATGCACCTACGTACTAAAACATACCCCCTATTGGCAATTAAGATTTTCCACTAAGCACATTAATTGGCTTTTCAGCGGAATTTAAAAATTGAATATATATAAACGCGTATTTAAGTATACTTGATTCTATATAAATAAGCAACATCGAATTAAATAATAGTAATTATCAATTTAAGGTACCCGAAAAACAATCAAAAACACTAAACTCATTTTAACTGGCTTGCGACCATTGTCCAACCCAAGGACCTACGTGGAAATGAGATAAATCTCATATCCGCCAAATCAAAATCCCAATTAGTTGGATATGCATTTGGGCCAACGCAGGCATAAACTTGTATGGAAAAGAGATATACTCTGGCACACCAATCCAGGTGATAGTGTGAGTTCAGTCTAATTTCCAATCAGGAAACCACGTGAGCACGTAAATCCCAAATTCGATTAAAAATTAAAATATTGAATAATTAAAAAGTAAGTTTTAAAAACGATTCATATTTGAGTGAGCTTACTTTAAAAAACATAATATCGAGACAAAAAAGAGAAACAGAACAATCTCAATTGCCAATATTACATTGTTATAAAATTGCGTTAGGTATAATAGGATGAAGTTATATTGATTTAATTATTTAAATGTAATATAATTTTCCGTTTTAAGACGTCTACCGAATCAGAAAAATTAATCATGTTGAAGTTATCATTGAAATCACTTGAAAAACAGAAAATGTCTAGTTCCTCTCCTTGGGATGTTAAAATTTAGAGCTGAGATGAGATATTCCGAATTAATCTCGCCACGAAGTAATTTATACAGAAACATGACATTAAGCATCATTCTTCTGCTTCTTAGGGAAGGTAGTAAAATAATTTTAAGGCGTATTTCATACGATGGAAGCATAATATTGGGGTTCCAATGACTATGACGTAAAGCAAAAAGTAAAAACTGTTTTTGAACGCATTCTATGGCGTATATGTAGACATTATATTGTGGGTTCCATACAACTGATGCATATTCAAGAATTGGCCTTACGAGAGAGGTATATAATAATTTAGTAGTAAAGGGATCACTGAATTCTTTAGCCCATCTTTTAATGAAACCAAGGACTCCTCTTGCCTTATTTATCACCATATTAACGTGGATATTGAAGCGAAGTTTTGAATCCATAATAACACCAAGATCGAGAAAACTGGAAACTATTTCTAAGTTAGTGTTATTTATAGTGTAATTTATGTTATTAGCAGATCTTCGCGAGAATGTCATTTGCTAACATTTTTTTAAGTTGAGATCTAATATATTTTAGCTACACCAGTCCACAAGTCTATTTAGATCAGATTGTAAAAGATGTCGTTCTTCGGGTGATTTGTAACAAAGAAAAAGTTTCACGTCGTCAGCGTACATTAAGACGTTACAGTGTTTTATTACCGAAGGAAGATCATTAATGAATAGTAAAAACAAAACCGGTCCAAGATGACTGCCCTGAGGAACGCTAGAAGTGACCGAAATACTTTTTGAAAGAGAATTCTTATATAAAACCTTTTGAGTACGTCTATATAAATACGAATTTATCCAATTTAATAATGTGACAGGAAACCCAATAAGGTGGAGTTTTTTCAAAAGAAGATTATGATTAACACTGTCGAAAGCTTTGCTAAAGTTCGTATAAATAACATCAGTCTGCAGTCCCAAAGTAAAACCATTTATAACACGCGTAGTAAACCTTAAGAGGTTTGTTGTAGAAGACTTACCCTTCAGAAAACCATGTTGAAAGACAAAAATGGTGGAAGACAAGGAGTGGGTTAATTGATCAGTTATGATTTTCTCAAATAACTTAGGGATTGTACTTAATTTTGCAATTCCTCGATAGTTAGAAACATCTATCTTGGAGCCAGATTTATGAAGGGGTATAATATAAGAATCCTTCCATATAATAGGAAAATAAACACTATGCAAGGAAATATTAAAAATGTTTGCTAGAGGAGTACACAGGTTTGTAGCACATTGCTCTAAAATACAGCTTCTTCATTCAAACTTTTATAAAATCCAGAAACTTTAATTGGCTGAAAAAGCTTAAGACAGCAACATTGGCGTCGGAAGCGGGGGGAAAGGGGGCAGTTGCCCCCCACTTTTTTAGCTAGATAAACAATTTAAAAGGAAAACTTCAAAAGTTATTCAAAATATCAATTTTTTTTACAACGATAATATTTTTGTATTATATGTTTTCCTCTTCTTTCTCTCTTCTTCATAAGCATGCTTGCGAATAACCATTTTCTTTCTCTGTGCTTGCAAAAAGTTAGAACAAAATGTAGAGTTTCTACTGCAAACCCACCACTTCAGTTTAAAAGCACCCATAAGTATGTAGCTTACCCTGCAGCCACACGTGACAGTGCAAGTTCGAAAAACTCAATACATTTGAACATTTTTACTAACACTCACATTTGATTCACTGTCTGCCTACTGTCAACGAAAATTCATAGACAGTGGAATTTGGCACTTGCGGACAGTAAAAGTGTCGTAAAGACAGATTAAAGTGTTGATTTTATTGTATTTTTGGGGAAATTTTTTTTGATTTTTCAGGATACCTGCTATTTTAACAATATCGGTCATTCCATGTCAAATCGGACGCTTTTGTTCAAAAACTAATTTTGACGATTCCGAGTTTTTTAAAATTTTGCACGTCGATAGAACTTTAAAAACAAAAAATATTTGCATACTTCTTTATTGTTTTTTTGCAGTTATACACAGTGAAAAATTATAAAGATAAACAAAAATTGTCATTTGGACATGTACTCAAACAACTATATCTTCCAAACCGTAAGTCCTACAAGAAAAAAATTTAAGACATATTTAAAAGATCCTGAATTGCTCTTTATTGTGGTGTCCTTTTTTACCAACACTTTCGAGAAAAATTCTAAATTTGTTGACCACTAAAAATTTCATTCCCATTTTTCAAGGTCAGCACCACTATTTTTTTGGCACTTTGAAAATGTTATCGTATTGAGGCATTCATTCTCAATGCATTCTCAAAATTTGATGTTGGAGAATCAATGTTTACTATTTTTAACGAAATTTTCAAAAACTGACTACACAATTTTTAAGTACAAAATACTTTAATTTTTAATTAAAAATAGAATTTTTAGTATTTTTTTACTAAACTAGGTACATATCGTCGCTGCGCCAACAAAAACAGCTATATGTTTTTCAGTAACTTTTCAGGAGAGCAAAAAACAAATTTTTTTAGAGCATTTCTGGTACTGCGAGCAATAAATGTTTTTGATCACTTCTAAATCATAAGAGGTATAAAAAACTGCAAATGCAGAAATGTGGGTAAAAGATAGTGTAAACAAAATATGCTATTAAAAAAATTTACAAAAAAGAGAATGCAGTAAGAATGAATGCCTCAATACGATAACATTTTCAAAGTGCCAAAAAATAGTGGTGCTGACCTTGAAAAATGGGAATGAAATTTTTAGTGGTCAAAAAATTTAGAATTTTTCTCGAAAGTGTTTGTAAAAAAGGACACCACAATAAAGAGCAATTCAGGATCTTTAAAATATGTCTTAAATTTTTTTCTTGTAGGACTTACGGTTTGGAAGATATAGTTGTTTGAGTACATGTCCAAATGACAATTTTTGTTTATCTTTATAATTTTTCACTGTGTATAACTGCAAAAAAATTGAAAATTATAAAAAAAAATATGCAAATATTTTTCTCATTTAAAGTACTAACCTCGTGCAAAGTACCAAATTTTTACAGAAATGTGAGTTTTGAAAAGCGTCCGATTTGACATGGAATGACCGATATGCAACACTGATAACTTGCTTTCGGTAAAAAATAAAATGGAGGTGAAACTAAATATAGCGCAAATATTAAAGTTAATTGCTTTGTATCGTGAACGTGAGCTTTTATGAAAAATGAGTTCATTTAGTAATTTTTTAAGTTCATACAGAACTTTTATTTTTGCTAGAACTGTTTGTTGCCTTTGACGACATTTTGAAAATAAACTTTTACTATCACGTATGGCCGCAGCGTAATTTGTAGCTTGTTTCGAAATTTTTTCGAAACATTTCGAAGTTAATACATATTTTCAACTGTTATACCATTACTATTACGTGTGTCTGCAGGGTTAATGCTTGTTAATTTTGCAACTCTGGTAAGAAAAAATTTGACATGTTCTTAGGGGCTTTCCATACTGGACGACATGTTGTACGATAAGTTACATGGAAAACTAATGGGACTATTTGATTGAGCGTTCGAACGATGCAACTTGTAAAGCAACATCATTAATTGCAAGCTCTCAAGCAGAACACATCCGGCTAATAGCTAAGCAACTTTTAGATGCCCTAACAATTGAGCAGTAATTTTACATAATTGTACAATATTGTACAATCAGCAGATAAAAACCAAAAATTTCGACTATCGTTTTAGCTTACGCATGGTACTACATGTTGTTCAATCTGCCATGTTGGTCCAATGTTTTGGACCATGCGAAAGCCCCTACTGTGAATTAGCTGATGAAAATTCACCTCGACGCTTTGAAGAAACATCAAATCCGGTTCCTTCAGTACAGTTGCCATTATATGATCGGCTACGAAAAGATTATTTCGAAATTTTAGATCTTCCCTCAAATGAGATAACGGCTAGATTCGATCAAACAGGTTGATATTTGACTTTTTTTTTATTTTCGCAAGTTTACACCAGCTTCACTCAACCGACTCACTTTGATTTAACATTCGGTGAGTCGGTTGAGTGAAGCTAGTGTAAACTGTCACTTTGTAAATCTTATTGTACATTTAAACAGATCTTGACACTCTGGAATCGTTGGAAAATATTGTAATCGAAGCCTTCAACGGAAAAGTGCCTTCTGAACAAAATCTAAAAACAAAACTAAATCTTTATGCAGATGACTTTGATGGGAGCGACCTCCACGCGCAACTTAAAATGCTGAAGCAATTGCCTGGCCAAACACCTTCAAATTGTAGTGGCATTGTATCCCAATTTGCAAAAAATTCGGATACTATAAAAAAAAATATTAAATTAAGTTGAAAAACTTACTGCTTTGCTTTTGACTGTGCCTGCATCAGCAGCTTCATCTGAGCGTTTTTTTAGTGCACTAAGACGACTTAAAACGTATCTTCGAGCAACTATGACACAGAAACGACACACTCATGCGGCACTTATACACATTCACAAAGATAAAACCGAAGAATTGAATTCGATGGAGGTGGTGAAAGAGTTTGTTTCTCGCAAGGACAGAAAGAAACATTTTGGAATAATTTAAATTGATATAACTTTTTTTACCTTATTGCATTTAAACCATGTAAAGATATACCTAGCCTTGCTTTATAAAAGCAACCATTATTTCTTATATTTTCATATTACCATATGAAAGATCCTTTAAAGAATGATCTCTAATATTAAAATTGAAAGAACTTTTAAAAATAATGAAATTTTAATATTTTTTATATATTTTTTTTTTTTTTTTATTTTAAACTAAAATAAAAAATTTGTTTATTCACATTCATGTTTTTTTGAAGAAATTTTGGTGAACTTTTTTTTGCACCATCATTTGTACTGCCCCCCATTTGTACTGCCCCCCATTTGTACTGCCCCCCATTTGTACTGCCCCCCAGATGAAATTAGCTTCCGACGCGCTTGGACAGCAATAATTATCTGTAGACGTTGTATTTACTGCTTTCCCACCTATACCAGTAGTTTTTTCTGAAGTTAATAAATGTCTTTCATTAATCCTGTTGCTTATTTGTAGTAAAATAAAGTTAGGTTTCCTGCAATCTTTTTTCAATATTTGCAAGTAGTTTTCGTACTTATATGCAGAAAAGCTGTCAGCATTACCGCACGCTCGAACACAATCCGTGATATGCAATAAATTATGCACATTATAACTGACTCTATTTTCACCATATATGTGCGGGAAATTATGGACAAATGTCTCCAGCATTTCTTGCACGCAGTTTAAATTTAAATCGCATTTGGTATGGCAAGAGATCAGCCTATAAGAAGAATGCAGAAGAAGGAAGTGAACTGGTCCTAAGTACAAAATAAATAAACGGAACTCTATAGCTTTCCATCGACATACATCATTAAAAGAACGCGGTTTTCTACTGAATTCCTTTGGAATAAATTTTTTGTACGAGACGAACAGTTTATCCATCTGCAATTTTTATTCTGGTGTCAACTTGCCCAAGCAATTTTTTGGATTCCAAATTAAATCTAATATTTTTTTACTACACCCAAGTCCATGAGATGCATCACATCAAGAGAAAATTGGCTTACTATTTGAACACTAATTCGTTCCAAAATGTGTTCGGAGTTGACAAGTCTTTCGCAGTGATATTTAGTATCTTTTCTTGTTTGAAAGTCGACATCAGTTCTTGGCGCTGAAACTTTAGTACTATAGGTCAGCCGATTGTCTTTTTTTTGAGCTTCCTGATAGCATTTGGAGCATCCCTTTGGGGAAGTATGGCCGACAGTACCGGTAACAAATGCTCCCGGATGAGAATCACAAACAAATGCGCGCAACTTTATTGACACCGTTCTACCATTGACAATGACTCCTCTTTCACTAATACTTTTCATCTCCAAAACAAAATCCATATCAATAATATCTCCAAATCAATAATATTTTCCGGTTTTCTACTGCCAAGATATGCTCCAATAAGGAAAGTTTTAATATTGCAGTAGTTTGATAATGACCCCAAAATTGGCCACAATGCTATTGAAAAGCTTTTATATAGGGGTAAACCGTCTATTCCAACGTCTACTTCTAAAACTTTTACATCTTCTGTTAACGACAAATTCAAAACCTGACAAATATTTTTTTCTAACCCGTAGGGAAAATAGTTTCCCGGACTAACTTCTCTTGTGCAAATAGTGGCATTGACTTGCGCCCCTGAAAATAATGTTTTTGTAGATAAGGGCACTTTTAAGCCCGCTGTCTGCATAATTTGCAAAAGGCCATCACTTGCGTCGCGCCTAATTTTAAATTGCACATACCATTCTCTTAGTTCTTTTTGAATGTCAAATTCAGACGCAATTGCCGTTGATCCTCTTTCTTCTTCATATTCACTGAATTCTGATAAAATTGTAGTTTCATTTGGAACTATTTCAGCACTTAAAATATCTGCGGCTGTTGCGCCTTCGTCGTTTGCACTTGCATGCGCAGCTTCGTTATTTGTAGCGTCTATTTTTGCTGCTACCAATATTTTAAAGTGGCGTTTTGAATACCCTAATCACTTGCCACTCATTTCATTACATTTTTTAATCACTTTATATTACTACTAGCAAATACCCGTTGCTTCGCCTGCGATAAATACCATGTAAAAATTTTAAATTTTAAAATTTAAGTATTTATTTATATTGAATCAAATTCTAAATATAAAAATTATTGTGTTTGTTTTGTTTGATTATGTAAACATGTTATAAATATTAAAAAATTACTTTATTTAACTTTAATATTTTATTTAAACTGTAAATGTTATGATGACATAAATTTACATGGCTTTCTTTTTTTTTAATTTTTTACATATATTCTGAAAATAAATATTGTCTTAAATTTAAAAAAAGACCGTTATGATGACATCCAGCTATGGCGATATCTCAAAAACTATAGACTTTCTCAATGCACAACAATGCATTTTTCTATGGACAGTCGTTTATTAATAAATTCAACGGTAAAAATTAAAATCTTTTCTTTACGGAAATATTTTGTACGGATATAAGGCATGTTTTTAAAAAACCTGTTATTATGACATTAAAATCATTGCGATATCTCAAAACTACAGATTTTCTCAGTATAACTCATTTTCTGAAGCCTCAGAATGAGAAAAAAACTATTGAAATTTCATGATTTGACTTAGCAAGCAAAGATTTCAGCCATTTTAAAATCGATTTTCAACAAATTTTCTTTGCTTGAAAGTTCAATTAACTAAATTGGAAAATGAGAAAAGGTTTACTGTTACCTCACCAATACAATGTTTTATGTTGTTTTCAAAGAAACTCTAAATAGCCAACTTGTACTCAAAAATAGGCCAAGAGTTACTTTTGGTGTACATATTGATTTTTATTTTAATTTTTTTTAATTTGCATTTTTCTTATTCTTTCATATAACATGATTTATCTGCAAAAATTAATCTTTTTTGACACAAACAGTGTCTATCATTAAAAATCATTGGCCACCTATCCCCTCTATGATTTTTTGATGAAAAATAATTTGCATTAAATGCTTTTGTTATTGTTTTTGCAATGTTCTACAGCTTAGAAACTAATTTATGTGAAAACTTTTTCAAATATAGCTTAAAAAATAATTCTGTGAAAAATATTTCAAATATTTCAAACTATTCCAAAGTTATATACATAAATCTATGTTTTAATCTTTTTCCTTATCTATATATTCATAGATAACGTTATAATTATAGTAGACTTTGTCCTGACCCAATTCAATGAAATTTTTATGATCGTTTTGTGAATTTGTAATTGACCATCGATGTAAATTGACCATCGAACAAAACACATGCTAGACGTTTCCTTTTGAAACGTCAATGCATGACGATCAGAATTTTCTGATTTATACAGCATTCTAATTGATGTATAGTATTGCCCGGCAGACGTCGTCCTGCCGCAGACCACCTTACTGCTATATACGAATTTTCACGCTGTTCAAAAAAAATTATATATTCGCCATTTTTAGTACAGTTGCCGAAAGTAGCCGTATGAACTATATTATCAAATTTTAGTCTAATACGACAAAACCGTTCGAAATATACCATTTTCGTTTAATTCTGGGCGGTAAGGGGGGTGTGGCTAAATTTTTTCACTTAAACCATCTCATACTCAAACCAAAAGAATGCCAGAATTTCAGCCCAATTGAGCTTAAACCTAGTGCGCTTTGCTTTACTCCAAGCTTATCCCCCGGAAAGTGAACTTAACTAATGTGGGTCATGTCCATTTTTAGTAAAGTTAGCGAAAGTAACCATACAACGTAGATTACCAAATTCTAGTATCATACAACCAAAATCGTCTGATATATAGCATTTTTTGCAAAAAGTGGGCATGAAAAGTAGACGTGGCAAATCTAACATAGCATATTACAACTTAGTTGAAAAAAAAAAAATCGTTTGATACCTATATCGTGTTAATCGGTTGAGTGGTTCTTGTGTGATTGTCAAACATCTGTGCAGTGTTATAACTCTTTTATATATTTGTATAGATAGACTAACACAATCTCAAGTGGGGAAAAGCTGGCTGGCAAGGCTGCAAAACATACTTAATGCTTTTAACTAAATTCTGGCAACTCCCTTCAAAACATTTGCAAAGAAAATTAATCAACAATGTATGAAAGCAAGAATCTCAATGAAAGTAAAGCTGGATTCACTGATCACCTTCAGCATGTTTTGCAATTTTTTTTTATATGAAGTTTGCGCTTAGAGAGAACAATTTCTGCACGCTCTCAACTTGATTAACATTATTTTAAATCACACAAAAACATTCTGAAGGTTATCAGTGAATCCATCTTAACTACACAACATGGCTGCCGTGTTATATTGAGAGAAGCTCTCGCGACAAAGAGAGAAAAGCTTTGTTTGATGTTATATTGTGCTGCTGGTTGAATGAAGGCATCAAATAAAATGCGTGATTTTGTAATATGTAAAAAATACATTTTTCGAAAAACTTGGTAAGCTATAACAATCTATATTATCATAGGAATCGAATAAAAAAAGAATTATCATAATCGGTTCAGCGGTTACCGAGCTTATTCTGGATCAATTTCGTGAGTCTCCTTTTATATAATAGTATAGACAATTAAACTTTAGTTTTTTAGTTAATTATTTATTTTTCACTACTCTAACACACTTTCTTAAACTTTACTTTTCGAATGCTAAAATGCTAGTGATGACACAAATGCTAGTGATGGGAGTGTCAGTAGGAAGAAAATATTGAATTCGACAAGATATTCGAAGTAATCACAAAAACTTTTTTGAAGCACTAAGAAAAGCGAAAGCAAAGAGCTTTTTACAGCTGAGCTCGCAGCGAGAGCAAAGCGCTTCACAAAATCACTGTGCAAAGGTAGAATAAAGCACTTTTTATATGCTTTTTAATAAAGTGCTTTAAAATTTCCGATAGGGTATATACCAATACTAATATCAAAAAGTTGTAAATAAAATTTTTTTTTGGAAATCTTATCGTATTTCGTTTGTGTATAGTCATTACACATATTCAATTTCCGTACAAATTTCTTATTTAAATTAAATATTTTCATCCTATTAAATTATTTTCTTACACAACGCAAAAGTGTGTTCATTTGAATTAAACTTTAAAGTAAAAGAAGGAAGTTTAATTACTAAGAATAGGTAAATTAATCAAATTTGAATTATAAATAAAATAATTAAAATTAATCTTGAAAGACTTTGACATAGCTTCTTATGAGCAGTTATGTTACGAGTTTTTAAAAGTGTGTACAATAATCAAAAAACGGAACCTTCAAGTTTTATGCTGACTCTAAGGCAGATCTGCAGACAGATAACAGCCATAAAGAAAAATACTTTTAATATCTGTATCAAACTGTACGGCTGTCTTGCTCTGCTAGTCTAGTCTGCTGTGTGATTGACTCTATACAGAGTTTTTGTCATTGTTGTTGCCTTCTTCAAACTTTCTTCATCTAAATGGCTCACAATTAAAATTATGTTAGAAATTATTGCATCAGAGTGTTCAAATATCATTTATGCAAATACAAGAAAAGCTTGCGGCTGATCTGTTTTTTGTGAGGCTGTTCGAGCTGAGCACAAAAAAAAGAGAAGAGAGCATCACGGAGTTTGTTTAAACTCTCGCAACACAACAAACACGTGAATAAAAACGATTAATTAATGCGCAGCAGTTGGAATGATCTCTTAAAAACCCTAACATTTTATTTAAATATGCTTATTATAATATGCAAAAATTTTAAAAAGGAATTACTCTTAGAACGATATTCAACACAAATATAATATTTCAAAATTTACTTCATAAAAATCGGCCCACAAATTTTAGAGTTTACCTGGAAAAAAATTTCACTTCAATTTTATATAATAGTATAGATTAAAAAATTTGTCGTTCTATGAGTCAAATTAATTCATAGCAATGAAATATCTTTATTTACAAAAAACTAAAGGTGTTTCCCTTTTCTTAAGTACAAATTTTTTCACAATATCTTCTATTATAAAAACAATTTAAAAGTAAAAAAAGCAGCATTCATTCACAGCATTTTAGTGGCAGCAATCAAAAAGTCATTTCAACATTGCTTCAAGTAAAAAAAAAGAAACACAATCTCAACTTTCACATTTCAATAGCCAACCACTCAAGTGAGGCAACACTGACTGGCTGACTGCATCACTGACTGACTGCATCATTTCAGACAGACCAACCTAATGATGAATAGATGAAGGATTGCAATAATGATGTGAATGAATAAATGAATGTACTTTCATTAGCAAACCATTCAAGTGCTGCTCCGCGCCACATGCCGCATGCATCTCACCCTAACTCCAATGCCATCAAGGGACGAACCAACATTTTTTGCGCCATAATCCCAAAAGTGTAGCGAACCTTTAAAAATGCATCTTGTTTAGATTGTTGCTATTGTAGTGGCCAAGCATAAAAGCTACGAAGAATTTATATAAATGATGACAGAATAAACGTTAAAAACCAACTCTACAATTTGTAGCACAATTATTATTATTATTATGTTTCTTATACACTGCACTTCATGGGGTTAAAAAGCAGCACAATTTGTCTCTAGATATTTTGAGACAGCTTGAGGCTAGCTTGTATCTATCTCATCATTAACATTTTGTTTATTCTTTTTTTTTTGTTTTTTTTTTTGGTTTTGTCATAAATTAGATAAAAGCTTTTTGGATATTTTACAATTAGGACTTTTTGCCCACTTCTTACCTACTGCCTGGCTATCCGCCGCCTAATAATAAATGATACAGAATGGCTTTTAATTCGTTTGGCACTTATCTGTCGCACTTTTAATCACAGCAACATTTATTTTAATTTCTCAAGCTTCGCTACGGTGACACGCAGTCCTGTGCAAATATAAACATAAACCAGCAAACAGACAGACGGACAGGCTGGCAGCCAGCGAATACAGCCTGCTCTAAGTGGCAAACAATACCAGCTACCCGCATACTCACTGCTCTCTAGCGGGCACACTTGGCATTATTTGATGGGTTGAAGTTGTATCAAAAAGGGTGTGGAAAATAAGGTCAAAAGCTTTCCTCCCCAGCTGACAAACACATCAGTCACTGTCTAGCTTTGGATAAATGGAACCACATTAATTTCTGTGACGCGTAAGTTAAAAGTTTGCGAAGGATTTTAAGAGCTCAGAGAATCAACTGTTAAATTCCAACGAGGACAATTTATGCCAAGACATAAATTTCACATAAAATTACGATGCTTAAGAGCTATCCACAGGCCATGCAGTGATATTAAGGATGTTATTAAGGCTATTAACAACTTATAAATTGTCAATTAATAAGGAAAATCACACTAATCTCAATTTAAACACATACACACACATACACACACATACACACACTAAAAATCATTGATTGCTATTTTTCTTTAATACGAATGAAAGATTGTCCAAGCATTTGCAGCTTTTTACTTTATTTTTTTTTCCTTCGAATTATTGATATAAGGTAGAATACCCGAGAAACACTTTCATATTTTGTGTCAATAAAGTGTCTGATATAAGTCCGGTGCCTGTGTAGGTAAATAAATGTCCTCTGCACCAAAAGAAGTGCTAGTTCTGGAACACTTTGGGCAGGCGCAATGTACGAATGAAGACCGATTCGGGCACTCGTCAGTTTATTGTGTCCAAATATAGTCGCTCGTTTTTGAGCAATTTATTGACATAATACAGACTTAGTACCGTACTATTTCAGGTGACTTTCAAGGTACTTGTTAGGTATGTTTCGGGTACATTATAGTTTATACTCGGGTCAGTTTCGATACACATCAGGTACTTTGACACGATATATCAACTTTGTTCTCGGGTCCTGTTCTTCAAAACCTTCGCAGTTTTTCGTTACTACTCGTAGCTTTTAAAAATAAAATTGAGTCCGATACTCTGGGCTCTTGTGCCTGAGTAGTTTGGTACGGATACAAATTGTTTCTCAGGATACACAACTAAAAACCTTCAAATCAAAATTAAATATGAGCGGTTTCTTTATTAGTGTTTTGGAGTTGCAAACTTTTGAGTCGAAAAAGCGTTATATTTCTTAAAATATGACACATTAAAAAACCTACTAAAATCAAAAATAATAATAAAAAGTATGCATGTTGCCGACACGCACGTAGAAGTTAAAACCTTCAAAAATTGTACATTTTTAGTACGATGAATTTTTCATAAAACATCGTTGTAAACAACTTTGCAATCGACCGGTTTACCTGATCTCGGCCATGATAGAGAAATTGTCATTTGATTATATTTTTATGAAAATATTGGCGCTACAACCGTATGTCGGTCTTGGCCTCATCTAAGAATTTGCGCCAGCCATTTCTGTCTTTGGAAATTCGAAGCTTCGTCAGGTTGTCCTCTACTTGGTCTTTCCAACGAAGATGTGGTCGTCCTCTTCTGCGTTGACCGCCGCTGGGTACCGAATCTAATGTTTTCTTCACTGGAGCATCGTCTTTCATGCGCTGAACATGACCAAGCCAGCGAAGCCGCTTTATTTTAATGCGCTTGACTTTGTCGATGTCAGCGTACAGCTCATACAGTTCATCATTCCAGCGTATTCGGTACTCGCCATTGACGCAGATTGGTCCGTAGATCTTACGAAGAATCTTTCTCTCGAATGCTCCTAAAGTCTTTTCATCTGAACTGCTCAGCGTCAAGGTTTTGCGATGCATAAAGTAGGACGGGCATGATGAGCGATTTATAGAGCGTGATTTTCGTTCATCGAGAGAGGGCTCTGCTTCTCAATTGCCTACTGAGCCCAAAGTAACACCTGTTGGCAAGAGTTATTCTTCGTTTGATCTCAGTGCTGATGTCGTTGGTTGAGTTTATGCTGGATCCCAGATAAACCCAGTCCTTCACAACCTCGAAGGAGGTATTGTCAACTGTAACGTGGGTTCCAAGATGCTGGGAATGTTTGTTTGTTGACACCAAGTATTTCGTCTTATCTGCATTCACTGCATCATCATGGTTAATGAATTTATGTACAAATTGCTTAAATTAATAAAATTAAAATGTTTCTCTTAGATAATATCATAAAATAATAAGTTTTTAATAAGTTTTAATTTTTTTGTCACAGTACACTTTTCTGTGGAAATGCCCATATATAAAAATTAAAACGATTGTATTTTGTTTTCTTATAAAGAAATATTCGGAAATAAATATTAAATATTAGGCCGTTACACCAGACTACATCCTTAAGCGCACAAAAGTGCTAAATGAAAAGTTTGAAGTATTCAGGACCATGAACAAACATGAACATAAACAGGAAAAACCTACACCTTATTTACCTTGATACATTTACGCTTCGTAATTGGGCTTGGTGATTGGTTTATTTTGCATCACTACACTTCACTTTATTTTTTTTTTTATTTATTTGTTAACGTCTATGGATAATATCCTTACAGACTAAGCAAACATAATTTAAAAGTAATAAAAATAAAGATTAAAACTTGTTTCTATTCAACAACAGTGTAATAGTGATTTTAAAAGCAACTTTGGGCATAGAAAAATCGAGTAAGTTATTATTATAGTAGATACTGTTTAAAGATATAAGAGCTCTATTAATTGGCTCATTAGTGGCATAATTAGTTCTATGACAGCTAATGTAAAAATAATTCGAGCTCCGTAACGACTTTTGCGGAATATTAAACGATATTAATTTAAGTAAGTTTTTACAAATAACATTTCCATTAATCAGATCATAAATAAACATGATACTATGCAGTAGTCTTCTATCTTCGAGAGATGATAGACCAATAAGCAACCGACGTGTCCTATATGAGGGAAGAGGTTCAGGAAAACTAATAGAACGCAAAGCAAATTTTAAGAATCTTTTTTGAACTTTTTCCAGTCTAGCAATATGTATCGAGTAAAAAGGACTCCAAATAAATGAGGCGTATTCAAGGCTAGATCTAACAAGGGAAGTATAAAATGTTTTTAGTGTGTAAGGGTCAACAAACCCAACACTGTTTCGTCTAAGAAACGCTAAAAGTGAATATGCTTTGGGGATAATTCTATTTAAGTGAGGGCTAAAAGTTAAGCTAGAATCAAAAATTACACCAAGGTCACGAATTTCTGATAATCTGGCTAACTTAGTGTTATCAAAATTATAATCAAAAATAGTTGGTGAGTGGAGCTTGTAATAAGAGACAACATAACATTTTCCAAGGTTAAGAGATAATTTGTTTTGTTTAAACCAGGAAAAGACATTATCAAGATCAGACTGGAGACGAGAAGCGTCGCAATCACTTTTAACTTTAAGGAAAACCTTAAGATCATCCGCGTAAAGTAAAAATTGAGCATTAAGAAAGCATTTAGAAACATCATTAATGAAGATAACAAAAAGTAATGGTCTAAGGATGCTACCTTGTGGAACCCCAGACACTGCTAAAAATGGCGAAGATTTTGCATTGTCAATGACAACATAAGAAACCCTATTTGAGAGGTATGAACTCATCCAAGATAGAAAAATGGAATGAAAACCAATTTTGGCAAGCTGGAGCAATAAAATATCGTGTGACAACCTGTTGAAAGCCTTTGAGATGTCAGAGTAAACGACATAAAGTTGGTGCCGATCTTCAAAAGAAGAGATGCAGTAATTTGTGAAGACACTCAGGTTAGTTGTAGTTGACCTGCCAGATACGAATCCATGTTGGTTTGGGCAAATTGAGTTTTTTATAGCAAAGTACATTTTATCTTTAACAATTTTTTCAAAAAGCTTTGAAACGTTAGTCAACTTTGAGATCGGTCTATAGTTTAGAACATCGTGCTTGTTGCCAGCCTTGAATATGGGTCTGATAAGCGAAACTTTCCATTTATCAGCGAATTCACCAGATTTTAATGATTTATTGAAAATTATATAAATTTGGTACGGATAAAGAATGAACACATTGTTTAAGTAAATAAGCACTAAGACCATCAAGATCGCACTTAACTGAATTTTTCAGGGAGGCAATAGCTGTTTTAACGTCAGACAGGGAGACCGATAAATAGCCAAAGTTTACGCAAGAGTCAATATTATCAACAACCTGAGGGTTAACAGAAGCCAAATTTTGGTCAAAATTAGACTTAAAATAGTCAGCGAACAATTGAGCTGTTTTAACAGCAGAGTTTGATATTTTATCCATATAAAACATAGAAGAGGGGATAGTTGATGAAATATTTTTAGATTTAATAAAGGTCCAGAAGGACTTGGCATCCGTTTGTATACGATTTTCAATGCTAAGAAAGTACTGCTTATAAAGAAATTTGTTCAAAAAATTAAATTCACGAGCGAAATGTAAATACTTTGCTTTGCAATCGAGGTTTCCAGTTAGTCTAAATTCATTGAAAGATTTATTCCTTAAATTTTTCAGTGTTTTCAACCCTCTAGTATACCAAGGAAGCTTATGTAATTTGGTCTTAAAAGGAATATTATTTGCGAAGATATTAGATAGGTGCTTAAGAAAGATATCATAGCAACCAGGAGCATCCAAATTATCCAACAACGATTCCCAATTAATATCACTAATGAGCCGATTAATAGTTTCAAGATTGCAATTTTTAAAATCATAATAATGCTTTGTAGAACTTGTAACACTGATAAATTCATAAAATTTAATATTAAAGGCAATGGCCGAGTGATGAATACTATGTTCAGAAATAGGGAAAGGACACTCATATAAATCAAAACTAAGTGACTTATTTAAAAAAATTTAATCGAGTAAATTACGTAACTTATTGAAAATGGTATTAATTTGTATAAGATCCAAACTGAAAAAACTATCGATGAGATGAATTTCATAAGCATGGTTAACATTTGTTGGTAAGTATAGGTTGTCATCGGTTGAAAAGGCCCAATTTAATTTGCTGAGGTTAAAATCTCCAACGACGCAAAAGTGTTCACATTCATCATCTGCGGATAGTGTTAATATATTGTTGACGTGTGCACTATAGATTTCATTAGAACTGGTTGGCGGGATATATGAGGCACAAACAAAAATCTTTCCTTTAGGAAGAAAGATGGAGATGCAAACCTAGTCAATCAATCCATTCAACGTGTCAATATTGCATAGCGATGAACATAAGTTTTTAAGGACTATAATAACAACTCCCCCACCTCTAGAGCAACCAGTTTGAACAGCAGAACGATCCTTGCGATAAACTTGGAAGATAGATGGGTCAGCAATCTCCTCATCAAAAAAATCATTGTTAAGCCAGGTTTCAATTAATATCAATACATCAAAATCATTTTCAGTGCAAAAAGAGTGCGTTGTATTAAGTTTAGAGCGCATCCCAGACAAAGTTTGGTAGTAGAATTTAAAAGAATTTTTGACAGTGTTGCAGTTTGATGGTAAATTTGGATTTGCATTTGAGGCACAATCAGTTGTAAAAACACAGTTCGTTAGTTTTTTGAAGAGGTTGAGGGGAAGTCATTTAGAGTCTGGTTGTTTAAATGGTGAGATGGCCTAGGACGTGGAATGAAGTCACGAACTAGGACCCCGAAAGGCCAAAAGTCTTTGCATATTATTTGAGCATAGTCTGACTCATGAGCATAGATTTTGAACGAAGCAATATCCTCTTGAGGTTTTTGTGTGAACTTTAAGCAAGTGATGGTTGAACCTGAATGCGGAATCTTATTTTGAACATATGCTAGAATATTTTCAATACTTGTGGCGGGAGCTAGCCTAGAGACAAAGATGGATTTACGAGGTGGCCGGATTACTGCCACCAAATCAACCAATGGGCCACATTCAGTGGCCTCAAGAGGCTGTTTTGGCGTTTTAGTTTGTTTAGGCGAAACAAACTATAGGCAATTGATTAGATTGTTTCACAGGACTGCATAGGTCGTGGACAACTAAGTTCGAATCTGGAGCATTGTTCAATGATGATACGGTGTTAACATTTGATGGAGCGACTACTGCCACATCAACCAGTGGTTCACATTGCATGGACGCAAACGGCTGATTAGCAATAATTTGTTGATGGTGTGAGGGCCCGGGTGAAAGGATATTTGTGTCCCTTGGACTGGGGTGACTGAGGTCAGTGTTCTGGCAATCTGTCGTAAGAAACGTATTTTTGTCACTTGTTGAGCAGTTTTCGGATACAGGCGTGATGGCCATGTTGATGCTTCTTTCTGAATTAGAATCAATTACCTTATCCATTCTTTTTCTCTTTTGAGAAAGGTTGATTTTTGTTCCACCAGTGTTTTGTTGGCTGTGATCGTTGGCTTTATTATCATTCACAGTAGAAGTGATATTTTCTAAGTTAACACAGCATTCGGAGTGAGTGACAACGACACTTTGCAGGCGCTTCACCTCGTCCACAATGTTGAAAGCCGACTTTTTGACGTCAGCAAGAACTTGCAGCACATGGCTAGTGGTTATTTTTCGGCACTTCGAGCAAAACCATTGCAGTCCATTTGATGAGGTGCCATTAAGGGTATCACTAATCCTGGCTGACAATCCAGCACATTTTCCATGGTAAAGGTTGGAGCATCCGTAGCAAGAGATAAAGGCTATCACCGTGGTCCATTCTGACTTGCAGATTTCGCAGCAGGTGCCCATAGATGCGACGTTAAGTGAGGTTAAGTATCAAATGAATATTGATTTCTTTGATAATAATATGTTTAATTTAAGCAATCAAATACTTGATTGATTCACAAATAAAAACAGTTTATCAATGTGAATTAAAACAAGTAAAATTAATTAAATTATAATTACAATGAACAAAATTAAAGGAACGAAAAATTTTTGATATGAAAATTAATGTTGACACTTCAACAGCGTTGCCAGTTTGTGAAATTATTATAACATTAAAATGAACACGTTTTTAACTTCGCTTGTAATTATATGTATCACTCACACATGAGTTGCTTTTTTGCTAAGCAAGAAGTGAATGATATAAGACAGCAAAATCGTAAACCGATGGTCAAGCGAAACGTATATTGAGTCAATATTTTATGTACTGAATACATGTTCCTTTTTAATCGCATAAGCACAAATTGTACGGTGTCCATACTTAATGTAACGATAAGCCTCACTTTAACCACATTAGCGAGACGTGTACTGAGTACATATTTTATGTATTGAATAAATGTCTCTCTTTAATCGCATAAACGAGACGTGTCTGAAAATAACCAATAATGTGCCTTAATATAGGATTACCCTGATATGGTAAATTATACGAATAAAATGTCTTTATTATATTTACAAGAATCAAACTTTTTCTAAGGAAATCAAAATTCTTTGTGCGTCCTACACTAAAATGCAAAAAATATCAGCTTAGAAAGCTATTGTGTTCATACCCCAACTATAAAGGTATAGTCTTTTTCTTTTTAATTATTTATAATCCCAGAAAAAAATTGTTTTATTCAATAATAATGGTGAGTTCTGTTGTAACCGTGTCATTCAATACCTGGTTGGGAGCTTGAATAGGCCTTGCAATTAATTTATTGTCTTTTATTCCCTTAATAGGAGATACTAATAATTAAATGGCCTCTGAAGCTACCCTAATGTGTTTTCTGACACAAGCATTAGCCTCATCAGTTTTATTGTTTTCAGCGATTTGGTTTTTTCTTCCTAGAATAAAAATAATTAATGCAATTGCATTCCCCGAGCTAATTCTAGTATCATCTTTGCTTACAAAGGAAGGAACAGCACCGTTCCACTTTTGGTTTCCTTTAGTATTAGAAGGCAAAACGTGAGTTAATGCTATAACGTTGATGACATGACAGAAATTAGCACCTCTAATGTTAATTTCTTATGTAGCTACATGTAGAATTATTCCTTTATGTGCTGTCTCTAGAGCAATTGTTGGGAAAATGGGTAGATGAAATCAGACCTCCCTTCGAAAAGTAATGGCCTTCTCATCAATTAACCACCTAGGATGAATACTAGCTGCCCCTTTAATTAATAAGATCCTTTGAAAACTACTTTTTAATCTATTGTCTTCTCTCGATCACAGTGGCAATGGGGTTTTCAGATTAATAGAAGACAGAAATAATTTTCGAGAGATTTTTATTATTTTCAGCTGACTTGTACTGAGTCTATATTTTATGTATTTAGTACATTTCTTGAAAAACATTACAAGAAATATTGACTGAGTACTCGTTGCTTGAATACCTCAGTAAAATATTTATACACACAAATATTTTTTATTTTTTCTCCCTGGTTTAAAACAATAAAATTTTTTTGAGTTTGCCAACAGTTTTTATTAAAAGAATGGAGTTTATTAGTCGAACAGAGAATTCTTCTCTTCTTCGTATTCATAGTACCGTTAATCGAAAATAGTGTGAAATCTCGCGTGTGCAATATAAAATATTTGTATGCCCACAATTGCTTTTTTTTGTGTTTTAACTGTTGTAACGTAAAAATTACGAAATTTGTTGATAACCTTAGTAAGAAAAACCATAAACATAACAATAATACATTTTTGGAACAAAATATAAGCACATTTTATCTTATTTTTCAAATAAAAATGCCACGTGGAACCACTGTATCTCAGAAATATCGTTGAAATATAAAAGGCTTAAGTGAAGCCGGTATAAAAGTAGATGCTATAACTGCTAGGACAAATCGTCACCGAAACACCCTAACAAATTTTTTAAAAGACCCTGGGAACTATGCTATAATCAAGCGTAGTGAAAGAAAATCCGTGATTGACCAATGGCAAAAAAGACGATTTCGACGTCTTGCTGCGGAGAAAGGGATGAGTTGTGGTGAAATTGCTGCGCATTTGGATCTAAGGGTTATCAGAAGCGGAATCCAACAAATTTTGGATGAAATTACCAACGCCAGTGAATCGCCCCAGGCTTCTACCACGACACATTGCGCCCAGTCTAGCATACGCCGAAAAATACAAATTTTGTGAGAAAGAAGTTGGGAATGTCATATTAAGTGATGAGAAAAGGTTCAACCTTGACGGCCCTACAGTTGCCAGAAATACCGGCACAATTTGTGATAGCCACGACAAATAAGGTATGTGCGTAACCATGTGCGGCGATCATTGATGATTTCAGCCGGTTTCAGATACTTTGAAAGTCTCCCCTGTTATTAATTTCGTGCAAATCGATTGCACAAATGTAAATTGAGTTATTAGATGATGTGTTAATTGAGTTCACATGCTATAAATATCAGGACAACTGGACTTTTCAGCATGAAAATGCACCAAAAAATCCTTCCCGAGCCACAAATGACTTCCAATAAATCTGAAATACACCCGTACTGTAGTGACCTGCTGTTAGTCATGACTTGTATCCTATCGAAAACCTGTGGGGCATTCTTTCGGCCCAAGTTTATAAAAATGGGCACCAGTTCGAGTCGGTGAAGCATCTGAAAACAGTTATTTAAAAGGAATGACAGAAAATTGATGGCTCCATCCTCAGAACGTTGATGTACTTCATGTCCTTCACGCTTAACCAAGTCATATATAACAAAAATAAAGACATATTCTTACATAAAATCTATATACATTTATATTTTATTCCATTAAATCAATAAAAATAGGTTTTGCACATATAAATATTTTCTATGAACTTTTTTAATACATTATAATTTTTTTAATAACAACAAGTTTTCTTAAATAATATATATCTTGTTTTACATATACTTCCTTAATACTATTTCAATAAAAAAATAATATAAAAACAAATGAAGTTATGTTAATTAGATTTTATGATCTATGAATAATAACATGAATTAAAATTGTGAGCTTTAGATCAAGTAAGTTTTCAAGAAGGCAACAACAACAACAACAACAACTCTGTATAGAGTCAATCACTTAGCTGACTAGACAGTCTGTTTCGGAAATCGCTACATTTTCCTCATCAGTAGTCTTTGAGTGATTAAGCTGTGATCAACTCACTGTTTAAACTAGTATATGAATGTGCAGATTCTGGAATTCATTCTTATGAATTGTATGGCTGCTAATCATATGACATTTCAAAGCAGTAGGCTATTTATAGATCACCGCCATCAACTCTATCAAGGCCTGCCATCTGTTCTAGTTGCTTCTCCATTTATTTCAATATTCATTATTAGTCAATATCATTTATTAGTCAGCTAAGTGATTGACTCTATACAGAGTTGTTGTTGTTGTTGTTGTTGCCTTCTTGAAAACTTACTTGATCTAAAGCTCACAATTTCAATTCAAATGAAGTTATGTTTGCCTAGAATTACATTTGAAGGGTTGCACATATAATGAGGTATATTAAAGTCTGCATATTGTTCAACACATAATTTGATGTATTGAATAAATTTTTCATCCATTTAAGTAAGTGAATAAATTGATATGTAACCAGTACATGCTCACTTTACCCAGTACATATAGCCGTCTTTTCGTTCCCATACAATATGAAGTACACAGATTTTACATAAATGCCTCTGTACTGACTTCATAGCTTTTTCCCTTAGTGCAGGTTTTCAATTAAATAGATTTTTCATTGGAAAACGATAAGGAATAAAATCCCGATTTCTGTTTTCCGTGACATTTTAATGCAACCTGTCAGTCTTTTAAGCCTAGTGCTCATATGAAAGAGTATAAATATTGCAATTTTCGGTTTTTATTATTTTTCCAACAAAAAACACTTTTACACCATATTTTGGATAAAAAAGACATTTTTTTTATTTAAAAAAAAAAGATTAAAAATATAAATCCTTAGCTAACGGTACCGTTGCAATAATTTCAAGTACTGTGTTTGAACTTTAGGCAAAAGTAGCTTAAATAAAATGTATTAAAAAACCACGAAGATATTCGCGTCGCAAGTCAAAATTTTGAATTTGGAGTAGTTTTTTGGCTTTACGTAACGATGTTATATACAAAAATTCATTGTACTAAAATTTTCTAAAGTTTTTAAAATATGAGAACGTTATTGGTGTCAAACAAACTGAAAATTATTTCACTTTATTATCCTTAAGAACATTGAAAAAAATTAGTATACATTAACATATAGTGGACAAAAAATGCTTATTGTAGGGTACTCCTTAGAGATAATCGAAAATAGTCCGGGTGGTGTTTGTAGCACTTTTAATAACCAAAAAGTCTTCCATATGTACTTCAAATGTATCTTTTATTTTTTACTAACTTTTCAGTGTTTTATATTTCGATTTTGCTTACAAAAAAACTGTTATTTTGAAGAGAGTCCTTTATTTGTGATAAAAAGTAGCCTATGTCCCTACCAAAGAACTGCACAAGCCTACTTGAAGTTCAAGCTTTTTCAAGTACTTGAATTCAAGTATGTATCCAATCTTGAAAAAGCAAGCTTTAGCCAGCTTGCAAAAATACCAAACAGATACAAGCCATATTCATGCTTGCTCGTTGGCTTGGCTTGTTTCGGCTTACTTAGTCGGGCAGAAAGTTGAAAAGCTTAAAACGATCGGCAAAAGCTTGTAAGCTCGCAAGTATCCAAATTATTGAATTAAAGCAAGTATCCAAAAAATTCAATGAGCTTCTTTAGAGAGAGCTTAAGCGTAATAGGACTTTTAAGGATTCTGTGGACTCCGTGGTGTGAAGTTTTAGGGTAAATGATTTCGAAGATGCTGTCAAACTTTAAAATTTAAGATGGCGGATAGAGTTGCCACCTACCTTTTTTTTAGTTTTACGAATTCTTGTAATTTTGATATTCTGACAACGGATTTGATTTCGAATATATTGTCACAGTTTTAAAATTTAAGATGGAGGTTAGGGCTGCCACCTAAATTTTTACCACAGTATTGCCACCTAATAATATGTATTTTTAAAAGTTTTAAACATCATTTATCAGTGTTAAGGGGTCGCTAATTTTGAATCTAAGGTCAGAATTTTAAAATTCAAGATGGTGGATAGGGTTGCCACCTTTATTTTTTGTAGTTTTATGAATTCGGGGCTGGCAAAAAAATGGTATACCAAAAATGGGTCGCTGAATCCGAATCCAACGACAGAATATCAAAATTATAAAATTTTGAAATAATAGGGTTGCCACCTAATAATATGTCTTCTTAAGAGTTTTAAACGTCATTTATTAGTGTTAAGGGGTCGCTGATTTCGAATCTAAGGTCAGAATTTTAAAATTCAAGATGGTGGATAGGTTTGCAACCTTTATTTTTTGTAGTTTTATGAATTCGGGGCTGGCAAAAAAAAATGGTACACCAAAAATGGGTCGCTGAATCCGAATCCGTAGTCAGAATTTCCAAATTACAAAATTTTGAAATATAAGGGCTGCCACCTAATAATATGTCTTTTTAAGAGTTTTAAACGTCATTTATTAGTGATAAGGGGTCGCTGATTTCGAATCTAAGGTCAGAATTTTAAAATTAAAGATGGTGGATAGGGTTGCCACCTTTCTTTTTTTGTATTTTTATGAATTCGGGGCTGGCAAAAAAAAATGGTATACTAAAAATGGGTCGCTGAATCCGAATCCGTCGTCAGATTTTCAAAATTATAAAATTTTGAAATAATAGGGTTGCCACCTAATATATTTTATATTATTTTATATTTTATATTATTAGGTGGCAACCCTACGACGGATTCGGATTCAGCGACCCATTTTTGGTGTACCATTTTTTTGCCAGCCCCGAATTTATAAGACTTTAAAAAATAAAGGTGGCAACCCTATCCACCATCTTGAATTTTAAAATTCTGACTTTAGATTCGAAATTAGCAACCCCTTAACACTAATAAATGACGTTTAAAACTCTTAAAAAGACATATTATTAGGTGGCAACCCTATTATTTCAAAATTTTATAATTTTGAAATTCTGATGACGGATTCGGATTCAGCGACCCATTTTTGGTGTACCATTTTTTTGCCAGCCCCGAATTCATAAAACTACAAAAAATAAAGGTGGCAACCCTATCCACCATCTTGAATTTTAAAATTCTGACCTTAGATTCGAAATCAGCGACCCCTTAACACTGATAAATGATGTTTAAAACTTTTAAAAATACATATTATTAGGTGGCAACCCTAACCTCCATCTTAAATTTTAAAACTGTGACAATATATTCGAAATCAAATCCGTTGTCAGAATTTCAAAATTACAAGAATTCGCAAAAATAAAAAAATCTAGGTGGCAACTCTATCCGCCATCTTAAATTTTAAAGTTTGACAGCATCTTCGAAATCATTTACCCTAAAACTTCACACCACGGAGTCCACAGAATCCTTAAAAGTCCTATTACGCTTAAGCTCTCTTTAGAGAGAGAAAGAAGCTCATTGAATTTTTTGGATACTTGCTTTAATTCAATAATTTGGATACTTGCGAGCTTACAAGCTTTTGCCGAAGGCATCCAGCTTTCCATTACTTTAAACTTCGTGCCGTTCGCTTGTAAGCTAGAATAGGTGCAAGCTGTGCGTGGGCTTATTTATATTCAATTACAAGCTATACTTGATTCAAAATTTTATCAAGCTCAAGCTAGCTTGAACTTGTATTTTAAGCAAGCGCTTGAAATAGACTTCAAGCAGGCTTGTGCAGTTCTCTGGTCCCTACCAGAGTCGTAAGAAACCTACCTTTTAAGTTTGAAGAAAATCCATCCAGTAGTTTTCACGTGATGCGCGTTCAGACAGACAGACACATACACAATATTTCCAAAAATTACATTTTTGGATTCCACATCGTTCAGAATGTTCAGCGCAAAAAGAATTTGGAAAAATTTTCAATGCACCCACATATTTTTTTTTACTGTTTCATTATATGTATAGATTTTATACATGTTAACCAGAAGTTGCAGTGACTTTTTATTATTTGCCTCATTTTTTATTTTTCGTTTTGCATTCACTCATTGATCTTCGTGGTTTTCTTTACTTGGTTGCTGTTTCTTTGTTTTCTGCATTGGCTTTGTGCCTTCAATCAAAATGTCAACCTCAAACTATGACCACAACAAATGGAATTCTTACTTTGACAGTCAGTCGAAAATGATACAAAAAAATGTCAAAGAAGATAAAAAAGTAAAAACGTGTTAAAGAAAGAGTAAAAGGAGAGAGAGAGAGAAAAAAGTGCAGGAGAAAAAAAAAATAAATCTTCATGTCGTTCAGTGTGCATAAAAATGCAAATGTGGTCTGGTGTCATGGAATTTAAAAATGTAAAATTTTAATAAATATTAAAATTTTTCAAATTTATGCTTGACTCTCGGGGTAATTTTTTTAAAATGCATACCGGGTAATTTTTGGATATTTATTAACCTTAGCACTGAGTAAATAAATATTTACTTAAATTGCTCATTCATATTCGGCTGACAATTATAATTTAATTTTGTCATTTTGCTGAATTTTGTTTACATTTGGCCCCATTTTACCCCATTTTGAAAGGCTACATATGACTGTGTGTGTGTGTGTGTGTGTGTGTTTGTGTGTATTTGGTTTATTTATTCGCGAACGTGAGTGGTTTTGTGTGCATTTTTGCTAATTGCCCGCATAAAGTGTAGCATACATTTTAGCGCTCATTCTATACATATACCTCTTTGTGGCTGTAAATGTGCTTTTGTAAGATATGTAGAATAAAAACCACACAAACACCTACGCTTGCTCAATATACACACAAACACATACACACATTCATACGTACTTGCTTATGTAGTTGTTGCCTGCATTTTATGGCCATTTTAGCGCATTAGCGGCTTACCAACGAAACCTTTTGAACATTCGGAATGTCATTAAATTCTATGCTTATAGAAGCAGAAATGTGCGCGACAAAACGATTGTGCTAATTTCTTTCAAAGCAGCTATATTAAAAGCGAGCATTTGTCGAGCAATAGGCTTAAATTTATTGGCCCTAAAAAATATTGCGTTAAGAGCGAAATATAAAGGGTTCGAGTGAGTAGGGTCGATGTTAAGATACATTTTTATTCAAATTACCGGAGATCCATGTGTATTTTTTTTTATAAATGAACTTTTTTAGCCTAAGAATAAGTTGACAGAATTTTCAAAAAAAAAAAACAAAACAGCTAAATAACTCCTCTTCTTTCTATTTAATAGACTTCATTGTTTTGTTAATGCAGGGTATAGGCCTTAATTTTGTATTGAATGGGCTTTACTCTGCACATGCTATACATAGAACTTTTTCAAAGTCCATGCATGGTTTCTGTTAGCCATGAATCAGCATGTAAAATTAAAAAAAAATAAATTTTAAAAATAAGCCAATTTTTTTCTCTGCAAATCATCACACCGCTATCAACGTCTCTCTGTCTCTCTATCTGCACACAACAAACACTTTAAATTGTGCTGATCGTATTTATAAATAAAAAATTCATTTTGCATATGTCAAAATGCTTACATATTCAGCTACACACAAAGTTATAGTGTTTGTTTTGTGCCATTTACTTTCTTTTTTTTTTTCTTTCCACGTTTTTATAATTGTGCCACTGTATTTGGAGCATTTTGTAGAGCACGCGATTTATATTTATAAAATTTAAATTTTGAAAACTTTTTATCTATCCCCCTTCTACATGCCAACATAAATAAAATCCAACTCTTTTTCATATGCACTGCAACAAAAAGTTCAAAGGACATTTATTTCGATTCAGCGAATTCTTGTTTCCTATGGCATATAAATAATTCCGACAAAAATCCACATTTATTTGGCAAATACAATAATAAATAAACCTTATGAAATACTCACACTAACGCACACTTGCACAAAAGCAAACTTACACATGCACACACAAGTACGTAGCATAACTCACTAAAGAGAAGCACGCTCAATAAACAAACCAGCTAACTGACAGTGGCGGCTATTTTATTTGTAACACAATTTGTGCATTTCGCATATTTTTATGCACTCTTGTCTTTACACTTGCACATATGCAATATGTCACAGTTAAGATCTGCGCAGAATAATTATAATCAGAGCAGACTGAAACGGCACGAAAAAAGTCGTTTTCAGCACAGCAAATAAGCTGTCGTATATGTATATGGGCATTTCCATGGTGTCGCACGGGACAGTCGTACGCAGTTAAATTGAAAAAAAAGTAGTAATAACACGGATTTATATTTTGATAATGGTCTTAACTTATAACTCATAGTAAGCTCCATAAGTGGTGCTAAGGTTGATTATCGGTAATTTTTCCTTTTCAAAATAATTGCCAAAAACAACGGGGTTCGCACGGGACAAAAACGGAAGTTTTTTTCGAGGACAACAACTCAAGCGCCGAATTCAGCGAAGTCTGAAGGAATATTTCAAAGAGTTTATTTTATGGATATTGTGCATTGGTGTTTCTTTTAAATTGCTTTTATTTTACCCAATAATATTTAACACTTATTTTTTAATTTAATATTAAGCTCGTTCGCACGGGACAGGTCGCACGGGACAGTTTTTTCCATTGCAATTTAATTGGGTAATTAAGTAATTAGGTAGTTAAGTAATTATGTAATTAGGTAATTAAAAACAAATTCAATATATTTTCCTTTAATTGCATCAACCATTTTTTCATTGTCTTCAGCCAATGCCTTCCATTTTTAATAAAACAAAAATGTTTATGAAACATTTACTAAACACTTACGAAAAAGAAAAACTACATTTGTGAAACAGTGCAGACGATGTGATCATCATGGTTAATAATTTTATGTAGAAATTGCTTAAATTAATAAAATTAAAATGTTTCTCTTAGATAATATCATAAAATAATAAGTTTTTAATAAGTTTTAATTTTTTGGTCACGGTAGACTTTCCTGTGGAAATACCCATATGAAAATAAGCATAGTATGTGTTTTTAAGAGTTTTAAACAGCATTAATCAGTGTTAGTCAATTTTAAAATTCTGACAACGGATTCGGATTCAGTGACCCTTTTTTGGTGCATAATTTTTTTTTTGCCAGCCCCGAATTCATAAAAATGCAAAAAATGAAGGTGGCAACCCTATACACCATCTTGAATTTTAAAATTCTGACTTCAGATTCGATATCAGCGACCCCCTAACACTGATAAATGCTGTTTAAAACTTTTAAGAATACATAATATTAGGTGGCAACCCTATTATAAAAAAATTACATTATTTTTTAATTCTGACAACGGATTCGGATTCAGCGACCCATTTTTACCTGATGTTTGCACTGTAGTATACCTATACATATTATTTAAATATTTAATTTACAATTAATGTATTTCATTATAAAACAAGCTATAAATACTTTTCTTAAAATAAGTAATAATATAAAAACCTATACTGTAAGAATTTTCGAGAACATGCACAATAATATTCAAACTAAGTTAAAGTAATACACCTCTACGGTATATTAAGATATTATTCAAACAATAAGAACATATGTTCATACTAAGCACTACTATCTATCTCATTCGCACACATGTACCCATATGGCTGAATACAAAACATATGATATTATATTATACTTTTTACTCCTACACAAATATGTTAACATATGATTATGTTTACGTTTTCTATTCTACTCACTCACACATATTAAACTTTTAATACTAAATTATAAATATGTATTACGATATTCTACTATTACTTTTACACTAATTAAAGAACATATGATTCTATTTACATTCTAAGCTACACAAACAATTGTTAACTAGCTTTAAGACAAAATACCGTTATGCTTACTATAAAAGGATGAACATATTTGAAAATAAATTAAATTAGTTTTGAGCTTCTAACAAGCTGCCTACTAATTCATTTTTAAATAAGTCTTGAGCTTTAATAGCTGCCGACTTCAACTTTTTAGCCTCTGCACTTTTTAAAGTGAACGGCTGTAAATGTAATAAAAACAAAAATAGCGCCAGTGGCGAACTTCGCCGGCAACCAATTAGGCAGGACCTTAAAATATTAATAGTAAATCCGCGAGTCCTTTTTTAAATAATCGTGAACCCTTACATGGCGATGCTATGTCGCGAATAAAATTATGTGGCGATCCTGTCGCCAAAATATTATTACATGGCGACCCAAAAACATATTTACTACAGCACCAGCATCGCATATGTAAAAATAAAAAAATAGGTGGCAGTCCTATTACCCATTTTTATTTTTAAAATTCTGACTTCAGATTCGAATTCAGCAACCTCCTAGCACTGTTAAATAATGATGTGTGACCCATTTTTACCTAGTGTTCGCGCCAGCACCGTATTCGTTGTCTGATATAAATCATCTATTGCCAGTCAACAAGCTTTCGTTGCATTGTCTGCAGTGAGCTCTCTGACAACGATATCTTAGATCAACAATATCAATGGCCGCATTCAGCGCAGACAACTGTTGTGAACTGTAATGGTAGCGCTACCTTAGTTCATGATGTTTTTCTCTGAATGTGTTGCTACTTTACATGTCAGAAGTTAGATTCAATTTAATTTTTATGTAAATTTAATTCAATTGTAAAGGTTTCTCACTTAAATTTGCTGCGTTCTTTCTGCGTTTATTAATTTAACAGCGTCAGTAACAGTATCTGACAGTTAAGCAAACAGTTGTGTTCATGTAGCATAGAATTTGTTCGCTCGATTAAAAGGCGTTCGCTACTTTATCAGTTTTAGTTAGCGCTACCAAATTTGTACCATTCAGCGAATTTTTACACAACAGTTGCCAACTGTTGTCTGCGCTGAATGCGGCCAATGATCTGTTTTTATTGCTCTATCGTGTTTTGTTCGTCTTCGCTGCAATCACACACATAATTTCCTTGCAGCAAGCAAGACAGTGCAGTGTAGTGTGAAATGAACAAATGTTTTGAAGCCGGTTTTAAGTACACCTACGCAGGGCTCTATTGTGTATCACCAAGACAGAAATTTTTCAGATTTTTTCAAAGAATTTTTGATGGAAGAGACGTTTTGAGTTTAGCAGAGCAGTATTTTATCTTAGATTGCTTTATTAGTAGGTTCGAAGAATTTCTGGCACGCCTATAGTTTTCCCACTTCTCACTCGAGGGGCTATTTTTCCATATACTTCTCAACCGTTTTCTTTTTCTTATGACTTGATGCACGTGACCAGTAAACCAGGGACAGGATGAGTTCTTTATGTTTATAAATTTTTTAGGAACATGTTTTCCAAAAATATTTTGAACGTATTTTGTGAAAACTGAGGACAGAACCATATATAATTCCAGGGAATAACAAGTATATCTTGAAGAAGAGCATAATTATTAATACCTTTGAAGTCATGGTAGGTAAAAGTACGAGGAGATGCAGGGCGAGAGAGGTGTATGTCAAGTGTACAAAAAATAAGATCACGATCAGATACAAAATAAATTTGGTCAAACAATAGAACTTTGGAAGTTTCAGACACTATAAAGTATTCAAGAAGACTCGGAAGATATCTTCATTATAAGATGTTTTCATTAGATGAAAAATGCGTGGGAAGGGTACCGTTGACAATTGACAGACCGACGGAAGTTATATTATCACACAAATAACTAGTATGATTATTGTTACATAAGATAGATTTACATTGAAGTCGCCACATATAAGAAAAAAGTCGAAGTCAATTGACAGACTGGACACTTCACAAAAGAACGAATCTAAACTATTGGATTTACACGGGTTATACACGCAAGTAACAAAGATTTTCGTTCTTTGGTTGGATATGCTGAAGTTTATATATTCAACATTAGACGACATGGATTTATTGATTAGCTTAGCGTTAAAGTTATCCCTGCAATAAATTGCTACTTCACCCCCTTTTCCTTCAGGTCTACCATTTCTAAAGAGAGTAAAATTTTTTATGCTGCAAACAGTATCATTAACATCTCTACAAAACCATGTTTCTGAGACACACACAACATCAATAGACGAATCTTCAACGACATAACCCATATAATCTAATTTACTAGAATTTAGACTTCTCGCATTGAAATGAGCAATTCTCAAACCATTTTGTCTTTTACACATAATTTCAACAAGACATTTATCATTAGTACTACCACAATTATAATTTAAGACGGACATAATGTGGAATAGTATAAGTAATAAACAGGATGTATATCAACATTACTTAAACAAATAGGTACAAAACATTTAACAAAAATCCAGTTCAAATTAAAAAAAAGATTAAGATTTAGATGAAGAGAGTAGAAAAGGGTTAGGAGAATAAAAAACATATATGAAGGAAAAAAGACAAAACTAAACATTTTACTATAATTTTTTTAGTTTATTGACAACCTTTAGTCGTCACGAAAACACTCTACACCATCACTCTACATTAAATTATGGTATCTCTTACGTTCGGACTCACTGAGGCTCCTTTCACTGTTTCGACGCATCTTTCGAAGTAGTTCGTAAATGAATAGTTGGAGCTTTGAACTCACGAGCGAAGAGAACTACGGCTTCAGATTTTGCAAAAAAAAAAAAAAAAAATCGAGTTTTTGCGTTTACAAAAATACCTCACCTCAAAATACCGGCTCACGGAGGTGGGCCGGTATAAGCTAGAAAAAAATGTCCTAATTTTTTTCATCAATTCACAAGTTTCAATCACTGAGGAACTTTGATCAGGAAAAAAGTGCGAGAGTGTTATTATTATGATGGTATAGTACGATAATCTGACAAGGTATGGTAGAGTATAATGAGATATGGTAATGAATGGTATGTTCTCATTAAAATATGATGGTATGTGCTAAAATAATATGATAATGGTCAATTTATATATTTAATCTACTCGAACAATTAAATGTTATAGTCATTTTTAGTCTGACTCTATTATATATAATTTTTTTGGGCTTAAGTTAAAATTGGAATTGTAAATAACACATCTTTAATTCACATTTCTCAAAGGAATGTTCTAATAAAAGAAACCTCCACTGTAAGCGCACGCTACATAACTCGCATATTTGGTGCAATAATTTTCACAAGCTAATGCGATGGAAAGCGTATTAGCAGCATTCGAAGGACTTGGTATATTTTTAAAATTAGGTCACTCGACATTTTCAAACACTAACACATACACACATATACGAATAGACGGTGCGAATTCACAACACAAGTCATTGTAGTCAAAGTTAACGTGTGCTTGTAACCAGACACATAACCAGAGAGTTCACACGACACATACACACACATATGTTTGTAGCTACCCTCCAGGAAATGTGAGCATTCTCGGATGTTACCAGGAAACATTCCATGGAATGTAGGAAGCATTCCCCTTTGTTGAACACTCCATTGCTTTTTTTAAAATAGCTTGTCATTAGAGGGAAACATTCCTCCCCGCTGTGTTTAAAAGTCATGTAGAAACATTCCTCTTCGCTGTCCTCAAAAGTGAATTGGAAGCAGTCCTCTCCCCTGTTTTAAGAATTAATGTGGAAACATTCCTCTCACTTGTTATGCAAATGGATTCGGCCAGGATTCGAACCCGGGACCCCTGAGCGACAGTCGAGCGCGCTACCACTAGACTATCGAATTCTACAATAAGCGGCTAGAAAACAATGATATTAATATTTTATATTGTCATTGCTTGACAATAAATAAAAGTTTCCACATGCATTCTTAAAGAAGCGGTTTGGAAACAATATAAATAAAAAACTACCCTTAAGCTTCCAAAAGATACGGTGGGGAAACAATATAAATACAAAACTACCCTTGGGGAATGGGGTGGGGAATGTTTCTTTATCACTTTTAGATGAAAGCCTTCCGATTTTTCCTGGAGGGTAGCAACCCAAAGCGCCGCTATGCTCAATGCCAGTAGCATTTTAATTGCAATTTTAAATAATTTATCACACAATGACTTAAGAGTGGATTAACGAGAGAAAGAATAAAAGCGAGCGAAGAACAAACGAATGGGTGAACAAGCGAGCGAACAGTCAAACGAACCGGAAATGGTTAAACCTTAAACAGGAAATGTTAGCAGAAATCCTAAATAATATTGCTGCTTACAATTTACGAGCAACAGAGCACACAATGGTTGCAAGGAAAATAGAAAGAGAGAGGGAGACGGAAAAAAGAGCCAACAAATAAATCGGAATGGAAAATCTTTGTTATAAATTGTTCAAAGCTCAATACTGCTGTAAATTTTGCCCTCCTCGTGTGTTGGTGTGTGTGTGTGTGTGTGTGTGTGTGTGTCACACACTGCCTTTGTTGTATGAATGTGCAATAAAAGTTAAACGTAAATCTTGTGCTTGTAATCTACAGCATGCAGCTAGATCTGTTGCAGCAGCAGCACAGCATCAGCTTAGAGCCAAAATTTGACATGTGTTTCCGCTTGTAAGGGGATTTCTCTGAGCGCACTGCTCGGCATCACTTTCTGTCCCCAAGCAGTCGAGCTCTGTCTGCATTGCTGTAGCTGGTTGTGGAAAAGGATTTTTGTGGAAAAATATTTAATCAAACCAATGCAAGGTTAGCCGGATTTAATCGAGTTTACGAGTATATGTGAGCAAATTAAACGTTTAGAAAGCTTAATAAATTTAATTTCATTCCACGTGATGAAACTAGAACTGAGCATTTTAATTAAGTTAATTTAGATGAAATGCAAAAAATGAGTTAATTAAGGGTTTACAACTCGTAGTCACAGTTGTGATTAAACTATTTCAAAACAGAATGCAGCTCACTTGTGTTAGTAGTTTGTAGAACACGTTTAATGGTTAACAAACTTAAGAAGTTGTTAACAACAAAGGCAACAACTATAAAAACAAGCACAAAAATACAGCTTAAATGCAATAAAAATTTAAATGCGTAGCTTAGGAAAAAAAAAAAACAAAATAGAGAAAAACAAAAAGCTACATAAAAAAGGCAAAATTTTCTCCTTTGCGCTCAAGTTGATATTCAGCCCAAGGCAACAGTCAGGAACACAAGAGTTTTCTGGCAGTTCCGCTAGCTTCCTTGTGTGGCGCATGTGGTTAAAACATTTCCAACCTGATTCACACAAGAGTTCTGTTCTTGTACTCTACAAATGCCAGTCACAAATTGACACTCAAACACATACACATACATACATACACGCACTCACTCCAGCTGGGTCGCCAGTTGGTCTCGCCTATGTTTTTCGGTATTTCTGCAAACTTTTTGTTTTTTGTTTTCGGCTTGGTTTTTGTTCAGTTCTGCATCTGCATTCGGTACCACTTCTCGATTGGCGTACCGTTGCGCTTGGTCGCCGTTGGATTCTGTTTCAATTTTTTTTTTTCAATTTTTTTTTGTTTTGTTAATCTTGTACTTAGTGTATGAAGAAATTTTGAGAATTTGCTGCGGTTTAAAAATTTGCTCCACTTTGTGGCATTTTGCCAAGAAACAAAGGAAAAACAAAAACACAATCGGAGTTTTTGAAACACTGGCAGTTTCTTAAGTTTCTTTGTGTTGTTGTTGTTGTTGTACTGCACTTGGTATAACGATAATGTGGTTTGCACGTTGCATCTATATGAGTTTGTGTGTGTGCGAAAACCCCAGTTGATGGAAAGGTAAGGAGTTGTGGGAGTGCAGCATATAATTGTTACCTTGGAAAGCGTTTCAGTGTAGTGCTGAAGGATCGTGGGATGAATTCCTCTTTGTAGGAATTCTGTCTTCTAATGAAATCGTGGGGAAAAGGCCTGTTTTATGGTAATTTTCAAAGAGAAAAATGATTTCAGTTATTTTTTTTTTTAAATAATGAATACACCACAACTAGCAAAGTGTTTTGATACTTCGTTACCGATTTTCTATTAAATAACATTGCAGGTAAATTTTCAACTTTTTAAAAGATCCAAAAAATCGTCAAAACACGTAAACTTATTTTCGGTCGTAGAATATAGTGGCAAGCTCAGTTTTTCCAAATCATATTAAAATCTCAAGATATTCAGATTTTTGATATTTGACTTTCATTTCAGCATTTATTTAAACAATTTTTTATAAGTTTTTAACAATAACTGTATATTGTCTTTTCAAAAATACCTCCAACGTGAAAATCGTGTTAGCCTTGTTGAATATATGATTCTGCAAAAGTTAAGCGATTTCGTATTTTCTTACGTTCTGACAAAATTTGAATGTTGAACGTAAAAACTTAAAAAAAAGGAAGTGTTTTTTTTCCATAAGGAGATTAACAGCCCTATTCTGGTTGTTAGCTTAACAAGAAATAGTTAAGGAGCTCTTGTTAAGCTGATTGTTATGTTGTGTAAATGTTGGTATTCTTAAAAATCATTGACAACATAAAAGCTTAAAAAGCTTTTAAAGTTCACCATGCATGGTGAAAATCGATATGCCTATTGAAAGAAGAGATGCGCGATATGAACAGATGCTTCGAGTGCAGCTTGTGACTTTGCAAGCCCTTGAAAAATTTGCCACGGCTACTGAAAGGTTTCATTATCAACACTTAAAATAAGTAAAAAATTCTTCCATTTTTCAGTTTAATGTATTTAAACTCAATATTATATTATAATTTGTATTTTTTTATTGTTTTCACAACAATTTTCTATCTAAGCACATACATTTCATTCGTTGTTAAGACTCTTTCTGTTATTAACAAAATTGTAAGGAAAAGAGCTTTTAAATTTGCAGCAGAATACGAAACCTTAACAAATTGTTAATATTAACTATTTTGTTAATGTGGTGAGCTTAGTTAAGCTGCCAGAATAGGGCTGTAAATTTTGAAAGTTTAAGTAAAATCGGAGGTGGTCAAAATGTTTGGTCTCCAAAAATAAGGAAAATACGGTGACGGGAAAAGCCCCAAGGGAGATAATCCCTTTATTTCAAATTTGGGATTATGTCCTCAAAAAAAAGGGATATAGTCCAAAAAATGGATTTGGAATTCGGGCCGCTTAATAAGCTAAAAATAAAACAAAGAGGACATATTCCCAAAATTAATTTGGGATTATAACCGCTTCAAAAGAGGACATAATCCCAAATTAGGATTAGTTTATATTTAATTTTGTATGTTTAATTTGTATACTTACTTAAGTAAAGCCTCTCTCTTCAAAGCGGACATAAACCAAAGGGGTCAGAATACCAAATCCAATTGTTGGGATTATATCCTCTTTTAAAGTGGTCATAATCCCAAATTTGAAATTTGAGATTTTGTCCCTTGGGGTTATAATCCGGCACCGAAAATCAATATTTCCACTGAAAAGTCTGCCGTGACCAAAAATTTAAAACTTATTAAAAACTTATTATTTGATGATATCTATATATATAAAAGAGGATGTGTGTATGTATGTAACGTATGGACTCCAAAACGGCTGGGCCGATTTTGATGAAATTTTCAGGTAATGTTCATCTTGGTACGGTGGGTAACATAGGCTATATTTGGACTCGATAGGTGGCGCTGGGGTGGACTTATATCGAAAATTTGAATTTATGGACCAATTTAACTGAAATTCAGAATGTATGTTTGTTTGATCATAAGAAAATAATTTGTGTATAAATGGACCCGATAGGAGGCGCTGGGGTGGACTTATTTCGAAAATTCGATGGCGTGAAAAATATATAAATACTTTTAATTTTATTTTATAACGAGGGGAGTAGCGAAGCACACCGGGTTCAGCTAGTTACTATTATTAATTAAAGCAATTTCTACATAAATTCATTAACCACGATTATTAAAACGTCTGCATTGTTAAGAGAGAATAAGGGGCTTATTAGTAATAAAAAGTAAATATAAAATCTCTAATATAATGAAATATGTTTCTAAAATATACATGGTTTGTATTTTTTCTGACAGATAATTTAATTCCCTTTCAAATAATGTGTTAATATTTAAGATCGATTGGTAATTGGTAAAGTTAAAGATGCTTTTTGGAATAGATATTTAAGAAAAACCAAAAATTTAAAAATCTATATACCGATAATTCCTTTTTTTATATCTTATTTTCGCAACGAGTACTTTAAAACTGCATTTTCAAATTTTGGCGCCCCAGTAATCGGAATCGTGCCTGTTGATATCTGGCAACTACATATATAATACAAAATAGAAGTGTAACCTTGCAGAATTTGTTTCAAACGCGCTATGCTCGTTGGAAAGCGGGTAAGAAGTTGATGTAGTATCTACCGACTTTAGTAAAGCGTTCGACAAAATCTCACACACTATCATTCTTCTTAAGCTTAAAGCCTTTGGTTTTCCATCACTTTTTATATCTTGGATTAAATCATATCTGGAAGAACGCCGTTATAATGTCATCTTTAGATTTTCCAATTCAGATTCTTTTTCAGCTACCTCTGGTATCCCACAAGGTAGTCACCTTGGTCCTTTGTTGTCTGTCTTAACAATCTCTGATGTAGATGGCATCATCAAAGAATCCAATCTCTCTGTGTATGCTGATGATATGAAAATCTATCGGCGCATACAAACTAACGACGATTCTCACTATCTTTAAGAAGATCTAGTTAGTTTTTCCACTTGGTGTCAAAAAAATCTTCTAGAGCTCAACGTTAGTAAATGTCAAGCTATTACATAATCACGCAAGCGTCTCCAGCTTCCCCCTAGAACTTATTACTTCCTCGGCAAGCCAGTTCCTCCTGTAAGCTTTTTACGGGACTTAGGTGTAATATGTGACAAGGAACTTAATTTTAGGTCTCATATTGATAATATCATTAGTAGAGGCAATTCTGCACTGTGTTTCGTGAAACACTAGTCCAGAGAATTCTCCAACCCTTACGTTACTAAATCTCTCTACCTTACCTTTGTTAGACCCATCCTCGAATATGCCAGCCAGGTTTGGTCTCCTATCAACAACATCCATTCTGTGCGAATCGAAGCCGTTCAACGAAGATTCATTAGGTTCTCACTACGCGGTCTTCCCGGTTCTGACAGTTTCAACTTACCTCCTTATGCAGACCACCTGAAGTTGATTAGCATGCAATATCTAGCAAAACGAAGAGAAGTTGCAGATGTACTCTTCATTCATCAACTTGTATGTGGTACCATTAACTGCCCTGCACTACTCCAATTAATATCCTTTAATACCAACATACGTAACCTTAGGTCTTTTCCTCTCTTCCACCTCAACTTTCATCGTACCGTGTATGGTTGCAGTGAACCTGTAACCAGGATGCTTCGTGTAACTAACAATTTGATCAGCGAATTCGATTTTCATCTGATCAGATCTCGACTCCGAAATGCCCTTCTAAGCTCCAATGCCACTTCTTCTTAGCTCCAACGCCATTTTTTCCCCCTCTATAATCTTTTTCTTACAATTAAGATATGATACATATACCCTGTTAATTATTGTAAGTTCCCTTTATTACTTTTCTCCCCGTTTTTTTCTTTTTGACGTGTTCTTATAATTATACGTATAAGAACACGTATAAGAACACGTATTCGCCTACCACGAATTGGATATCTTTCAAACACTAAAACAAGGAAAGGAGAGGAAAAAAACCCTGTTAGAATAAGTTAAGACCCTGTTAGAATAAGATTAGCTCTTAGTTAATCAGCTTGTATTAAGCTTAACGAATAAATAAATAAATAAATAAATAAATAAATAAATAAATAAATAAATAAATAAATAAATAAATAAATAAATAAATAAATAAATAAATAAATAAATAAATAAATAAATAAATAAATAAATAAATAAATAAATAAATAAATAAATAAATAAATAAATAAATAAATAAATAAATAAATAAATAAATAAATAAATAAATAAATAAATAAATAAATAAATAAATAAATAAATAAATAAATAAATAAATAAATAAATAAATAAATAAATAAATAAATAAATAAATAAATAAATAAATAAATAAATAAATAAATAAATAAATAAATAAATAAATAAATAAATAAATAAATAAATAAATAAATAAATAAATAAATAAATAAATAAATAAATAAATAAATAAATAAATAAATAAATAAATAAATAAATAAATAAATAAATAAATAAATAAATAAATAAATAAATAAATAAATAAATAAATAAATAAATAAATAAATAAATAAATAAATAAATAAATAAATAAATAAATAAATAAATAAATAAATAAATAAATAAATAAATAAATAAATAAATAAATAAATAAATAAATAAATAAATAAATAAATAAATAAATAAATAAATAAATAAATAAATAAATAAATAAATAAATAAATAAATAAATAAATAAATAAATAAATAAATAAATAAATAAATAAATAAATAAATAAATAAATAAATAAATAAATAAATAAATAAATAAATAAATAAATAAATAAATAAATAAATAAATAAATAAATAAATAAATAAATAAATAAATAAATAAATAAATAAATAAATAAATAAATAAATAAATAAATAAATAAATAAATAAATAAATAAATAAATAAATAGAAGTATGCATACTTAAGTACTAAGGTATAACTACAATAGTACTACATCTGGCAACTATGGGTGTTTGCTCATGATTTTGACAGAGTTGTAGGCATTGTCCATGGCAAAATTAGGCAAGGCAGTGAGAGGGCGGCGAGCCGGTGACCGAAACTTTAAAACGAAGTTGACATTTCATTCAAGATCTGCAACCAATGAGAATGCAATATGAAAGGAAAAATTGGAAAAAATACTAAAATGGCTGAATTTGACAGTTATGGTCACTAAAAAAGCGAACACATTCAGCCCTAACACTACCTTGTCTAATTTTGCCATAGTATTGTGGAAAAGCAATCAAAACAAACGCAGAATATAAAGGGTACTTTTTAAAGTCTCTCCGTATCGAGCCTACCTGGTTAATATGTCTTGGTTACAGCCAGTCTCTTAAGCCCTGCAGTGGCGAAGAGCAAGCTGAGCGAAGTTTTTTTGTTGAGCGAGTACGCATTTTGTTTATTCGTTGATGAAGAATACGATTCCCGCTTGCTACTCTCATTTTTAACGAGTACTTATATGTATTAGTGAAGCCACTCATGCATTTCTCTGATGTATACCTTCTGCATTCATACCACAAGATGCATGCTGCATTGCTGCTACGACAGTTCATTTGGCAGACATGCCGGCCTAGGACATGCCTATACAAAAAGATATATGCGGGTATGGAGGCGAGCATGTCTCCTATCCTACAGCGAGTCTCTTAACCCTTCGTGGGACCCTAAGTAAATTATACGTCAAAGGTCCCTAAAGTCCGCTGGGCCATAATATGAAAATTGCCTGTAAAATGCACTAAAAATGATTGAACACGGGCAAATTTTGGTTTTAAATTAAATATTAATTATTTTTATTGAGATATAGTCTTAATCTAATATTATTTTGTTGTTCTGCTCGCTGAATCCTGGACGTTTTGCATGGCATGCAACGGTGCATCTGCTCCGAATGCTCCATACAAACAAACTTCCTGCAATCGCAGCATGCAAATCTTGTTTTACGTTGCCTGTTGTTGTGTTGTTGACATAAATAGCAAGTTTTCCGTTGATCCCTGTGTTGGATTGGTGGTGCTTCGCTTGTAATGCTCTCTTCTAGTGGTATGACGTTGTAGTCCATCATAGCTCTCTTGATATGGGGGTAGCGGGTTATAGGATTATTGAGCGCCCTTTCTTCGATTTCGGGAGTAGCCAACTGCTGAACTAATTTGTATAAGAATGACCGCCTCCTGTCGCTTTTCTGGCTCGGATTGAGGTCATTATAGGCGATAAATGACGCCAATGCAGCAACGTCCACAATATTATAAAACATGGCCAGTGGCCAGCGTTTAGTACCTCTTTTACACGTGTATGTACCTAGAATTTGGACCATCGTGTCCACCCCAGCTTTATTTTTGTTGTAATCCACAATGGCCATTGGTTTTTTATGTGCTTCTTCGACGGAGTTTGTATAGTGTGCTGTTGAAATGAGTACCACTGCTTTATTTTTCTTCGGCACATATGAGCATAGCGCAACGTTGTTGTCATGGTAGCCGAACAATGTACTATCAATTGGGCGATTGCGATTCTTCCTAAACTCACTGGGAATACAAGCTTTATTTGTGCGTAAGGTACCAACATATGCTGTTCTTTGGGTAATCAAGTTTTCAGCCAATTCAAGAGACGAAAAGAAGTTGTCTGCATACACAATGCGGCCAGTAAATAAGTATTTCTGCGCGAGCTTCATTGTCACTTTGTAGCCCAGCTGGGTTTCACGCTCCTGTCCTGGTGCTTTTCCAGAGTATATGATACCTTTGAGTGGATATTTGGTTTTTGCATCACATATCCACCACACCTTTATTCCATATTTTGCAGGCTTTGATGGAATGTACTGTGTAAATGATGTCCGTCCTCTATATGGAAACAGTTGTTCATCTACTGTTAGAGCATCATGTGGTTCGTACCGACTTGCCAAATTAGCTTGCAGCATGAGCCAAATATCATCAATTGCTGCCGTTTTACTGCTCTGTGACCTTTCCATGCGTGTGTTCACGTTGTCAAATCGTATGTACCTCAATAGCAGTTTGAATCTTTTGAATGACATTACAGCTCTGAAGATTGGTGGATGATTTGTATCAAACAGGCAGTAAGCTGGTTCATTGTTTGACTTATATAGGCCAGAAGCTATAAGCATTGCCAGGAACGCATCAAACTCCTTGGGTATCAGTGGTTGCCATTCTTTGGGTCGTGTTGGATTAGCTTCATTCCACGTTTCAATAGTTTGTTTGGCTTTTCGGTTAGTTTCTCTTACGATTATGTGTGACATTTCCTCGGTAAAAATTGTTTTGAATATGCTCAATGGATCATCCGAAGTCATTATTGGTCCTATTCCTCTACTTCTCATGGTGAAGATATTGTGCGATCTTACACGTGAAGTTGGTGGCGGCGCTTTCTTCCATTTCATACCATTTTTGCCAACATAATAGTCATCTGAAGTTGTTTCTTGATTTGGCGGCGTTTCATCATCATCGTCACTTGTACCTTCGTCCCAGTATTCAATAGTGGCTCCACTTTCGCAATCAGAGGCTTCTTCATTTATTTGGAACGATGGATCACTTATTTCATCATCGAAATCACAATTTTGTTCATTTAGTATTTCATTTATATTGATATTTGCTTCGCACATTTTTCTTTAGCTCAATTCAATTCAAAAGATAGTACACAACTGTTGAATATTCTTGAAGCAGCTGGTTTATATACCTTTTTTTCTCCCAACATTCAGGTAGGCACGCAGGTATAAGACAAATACATCAGGGATGAACAAAGCAATAAAATAAGCAAACTTATACCTCCCGCTGCTCATTTCTTGGAAAACCCAATTAGCAAAAATATTTATTTTACCTTGAAACTAAACGCAGCTGCAATTTTGAGCCATAAAACAATGAATTCCACGAAGTAATACCGTTAATTTACTTAATTTTCATACTATGTCCCAGGGGACTTTAAGGACCTTGCTCGTAGGCAGTAAAAGTAAATCCTTAGATCTCGGTAACCACTGGTCCGATTTGAATGATCGAACCCGTACAAGACGCAGAACTAAATGTTCCAGGAATACATGGTAACTTTGGGAGGGGGTCGTAGTGGCCAAAATAGGAGTAATTTGCGATTCAAAATCGAAAAAGTCCCTACGGACCTTAGGGTCCCACGAAGGGTTAAGCCCTGCAGTGGCGAAGAGTAAGCTGAGCGAAGTTTTCTTGTTGAGCGAGTACGCATTTTGTTTATTCGTTGATGAAGAATACGATTCCCGCTTGATACTCTCATTTTTAACGAGTGCTTACATGTATTAGTGAAGCCACTCATGCAGTTCTCTGATGTATACCTTCTGCATTCATACCACAAGATGCATGCTGCGTTGCTGCTACGACAGTTCATTTGGCAGACATGCCGGACTAGGACATGCCTATGCAAAAATATATATGCGGGTATGGAGGCGAGCATTCTCCTGTCCTTCCGGGGCATGTTGCCGGCAGACATACGGCAGGGCTCCTTTTCCAACTGGAAAGAGTCTTGTGCAGTCACACACTAAAAAATTTCGAAAATAAATTCACACCGGCGAGCGGATATTTACTTTTTTTACACCGAACGGTGTTAATTTACACCCCTTATTCGGTGTGAAATGACCAACTTATCCGATCGGTGTGAAATAAGAAAAGCAAAGAAGAAGAGCAATATTGAAATAACATTCTCATTGATAAACAAATTAAAAGTTTAAAATTCTAAATTTAGTTTTGTAAATCTTGATTAAAGATTTATATGTAATTTTTGGCACCACGAAATGGAAACCAACAAAAAATTAATAAGCCTTAAAAAATGTCCATACATTTTAGGGTGTTACTTCATATGAAATAACTCCCAATTTTCGAAGACTCTCATAATTTTGGGAAATATTTCATATTTTCGTTTGGGTCTTATTTCATTATGAAATAAAGTCCAATGAAATAAGCCCCAATCAAGTTTTATTTGGGGCTTATCTCATTTGACAATAAATTTAATGACAATTTAATAGAAACTATAAAAAACATCCTTTCGAAGTTAAAAATTACACCATTCCGTGTTTAAAAAAATATCATTTTGCGTATTATAAATAAACACCTATCATCCTATCTGATATATACTTTTTTACACCGTTCGGTGTGGAAAAATATGCTTTTTCGGATATTAAATTCTAACATTTTGACACGGTGTTTTTCAACACCGAACGGTGTAGGACTCCCTCGAAAACTCACCGATCGGTGTAAAAATTCGATACAAATTTTTACGGGTGCAATATCTTTTTGTTTGATTCCTCAAAATTTTATTTGTATTTTCCCGTTTGAATGCATGCATTCATTTGCTTAATTTGAACTTGCTCTAACAAAGGTCCTTACGATTTCACCTGTTCTTAAAAATAACGCTGTAATTGTAATTGAGATTCAGTATATCAAGGATTTATTTATTTTTATAACAATTTTTTGTTTATTTTGCTAGATATCACATGCATAGCTATTAGACAGCTGTTTTGTTTACCTTGAAACGGCAAGTTTCAAAAGTATCTCATTACATAATTTCCATTACTTTGGGGCATACTTTTTGCCGAGTTGTGTGAAAAGTTTTGAAAACTAAAGTTTAGATGAGTTTTGAAGAAATTTCAAATTTTCAGATTTTCAGAGAAAATTTCTAGCGCACCTCATCACAGTTGCACGCTCAACGAAGTGAAATCATCCAGTGACGCGACTAAATAATAAACGCCAAAAATCACAGCAGCGTGTAATCGAAAGTTTTGCAGCTTCACTTCAAAAAACTTGTCTCAACATTTTTACGCGCTTATTTTTTTCGTGGAAGCAGCAACTGCAGACAGCAATGCGGAAAATTCTATTCTTAATGTAAAAGAGAGAGAGAAAAAAAAATGAAAAAAATGTGAAAAACAGAAATGAAAACATGTTTTCCTGCAAATTGACAGTTTTGCCCAAGCGTGTGAATATTTGAAATTTTTTATTTATCTGTTGTTGTTGTAGTAGATTTTTTTTTTCCTGCGACTCGCGCTATTTGTCACATCAACTGTTGTGAGAGTTGTGAGTGTGTGCGGCTGCTCCCCTACCCACCGGGAAAAAAAGAATCAATTGTGTATGAAAAAAGAATCGAACCGAACTTTTTCAATTATTGATTCTAGAATTGATTATTTTTTACATAGTGATGTCCTACAAGTAGTACATTTTTTCTGCCTTCCACTTGAATCACTGCTGAAATCGATTCTATTATTTGCTTATTAAATGGATTCTTTTAAATAAAAAAAGTATGCATTTTTCGGATATGAGAAAAGTGTGAATCCCTAAGAAGCCCTTTTAGAATAGATACATATGAATGAATTCCATAATACAGAGGTTTGTATGGCAGAGTGGAAAATCTTTTATTCTCTTTTAAACAATAAATAAAAAATTATATTATAATAATTCACATAAGAGAGATATTTATTAGGTAATGAGAAAGAATAATAATACTATATTTAGTGCAAATGATGGTTATGATGTGGCTAGTTAATGGTTATGATGTGGCTGCTCCTTCAATTTTGCTTCAAATGTATCCTTATGTTATTTAAATTTTGACTTGCGTATAGCTTCCTTAATTTCTTTTTGGAACTGTTATTAGTTGTATCCTTCCTTGCAAAGGCAATCTGCATTAAAAAAAAAAACATTAAAAATGATTGAAACAAGTACGAAGTGATGGTTTTTATAACCTACCATTATAACCTACCTATAACCTAACATTATTGAAATTTTCGAGGCTTCTGAAGCAGTTTTTTCCTTTAACGCACCCAAAATTGAATTCTACAAGCACTTTGTTATTTGCTTATAACACTTGGCAAAGGGTTGTGCTTAATGATGGACTTCATTGCCGAAAGCTTGAAATGAAGAAGAAGAATATGGTATTAAAAAACAAGAATAATTATAAAGTAAGTTACTTACTCTTTGATAGGTTTGCGTACTTCACTAAATTAGAAATTTCTGATGTCAATTTTTCAAGTGACGCAATTTACAATAACACTTTTTTGCTGACAAATGCAACAGAAAATATTATAAACATAAAATTTTTAAGAAAAACGTGAAAGGAAAACAACAGAACAACCGTTTTTCAAAAATATCTGAAAAAACAAAAACAACAGAAAATATAAACCCTAACAGATTGATTATTGTTTCGCTTATGGCAGAATTTGTATTAGAATCAATTCGTTTTTCACTTACCATAAAAGCAAGCAAGGAATCTAATAACATTTACTTTTTATAAATTACTAGCTGATATACCCGGTGTTACTCGAGAGTAATTTATATAAACATTTTAATATACACTTCTCAATTTAATGTTTTTTTAATTTTTGGAATTTTGTAAAAAAAATGTTGAATTTAAGTTTGAGATCACTATAAAAATATTAATAGTTAAAAAATTTACCGTGCTTTTTTAACAAAGGAATAATTTTATCATTGTTTTTTCACAATCAAAAACTGTTTTTTAGTTCTAAACTGAACTTACTGGTTACTGGTAAACATGTTACTTGCACTTCGCTTATGGAAATCAAATTTGTAAAAAAAAGGAAAATGAACACCAATCTTTCTACATTTTTTAGTAGTTTTTGCAGTTGAAAAATAACAATTGTTTTGTTATAAAATAAATAATAAATAATAAAAAATAAAATAAACTGAATCTGATAGTTGATGATATTTCTTAAATCTTCAGAATTCCTTTTTTTATGCGAAAAATTGTACAGTCGTTTCTTAAGCTGCCTCTAGACGATATGACATTGTCTTAAGACATGCCAAAAAAGTCGTCTCAAATTTAACGTCACATCATGTGGAAGCTCAAAAACACAGTCTTGTGTCAATGTCTTGCGACTTTCAGAGACACATTAATTTTTAGAATTGTTTCTTTTTTCTTATGATATTTTCTTATGACTTTCTATGTGACACAGGGTAGATTTTAAGGAAAAACAACGTGTGCGGTTTGTTTTTATATGAATTAAATGTTTCATTGCATAAAATATTGTTTTTTCATATGGTGAAAAACTGCATAAAAGTAAGTTTTATAATAAAATGCTTATATAATATACATATATATAAAAACATACCTTGTTTTATTTCCGTTTGAATGGCCTAAGGCAGGAGTTCTTAAGCTCATAGGGCTTTTTCTTGCCAAAAGCCATGCACGACTCTACAATGCTCTGTATCTATTCTTTTTTTACATTTGTTTCTCTTTTTAATAGCATTAATTTAAAGCCTGGTTTTCACTAAGTCAATTTCAATGACAACAATCACTGATGTCAGTATTCATCTTGACCATATGACGTCAAATGCGTTTTCATTGAAACCCAAAAACTGACATAAAATCGAATGTCAAAGACTGACGTTGAATTTATGTGTCAATTGATTGCCATACTGTTTTCACTTTCGATGCTATTTGTGAAATGCCATCGGTTTGTTCAGTTGTGCTTTTTTCATCAACAGCTGATGTTTTATATTTGAGATTGTTAGAAAAAGTTTCTTTTTGGTGAAATTTATAAAATACTGTTAATTTTATTAGATTAAGGGCCGCTTTCTCAATGTCCGGTTAAGCACTAATCAGAACTTTAACCAGCAGTTAGCAAAAAAGCCCTTTCTCAATCTTCGGTTAAGGTTGAACTGTCAGTTAAGTGCTGATTAAGTTAACGGCAAGTTGTGGTTTCGGTTAGCGCCATTTTAGGGTAAATGATTTCGAAGATGGTGTCAAACTTTAAAATTTAAAATGGCGGATAGAGTTGCCACCTAGATTTTTTTTTATTTTTGCGAATTCTTGTAATTTTGAAATTCTGACAACGGATTTGATTTCGAATATAATGTCACAGTTTTAAAATTTAAGATGGAGGTTAGGGCTGCCACCTAAATTTTTACCACAGTATTGCCACCTAATAATATGTATTTTTAAGAGTTTTAAACATCATTTATCAGTGTTAAGGGGTCGCTGATTTTGAATCTAAGGTCCGAATTTTAAAATTCAAGATGGTGGATAGGGTTGCCACCTTAATTTTTTTTAGTTTTATAAATTCGGGGCCGGCAAAAAAAATGATATACCAAATATGGGTCGCTGAATCCGAATCCGTTGTCAGAATTTCAAAATTATAAAATTTTGAAACAATAGGGCTGCCACCTAATTATATGTCTTTTCAGTAGTTTTAAACGTCATTTATCAGTGTTAAGGGGTTGCTGATTCCGAATTTAAGGTCAGAATTTTAAACTTCAAGATGGTGGATAGGGTTGCCACCTTAATTTTTTTAGTTTTTAGTTCGGGGCTGGCAAAGTTTAAAATTCTGACTTTATAAATGACACTAATATATGTCGTTTAAAACTCGTGAAAATATATACTATTATTAGGTGGCAACCCTATTATTACAAAATTTTATAATTTTGAAATTCTGACGACGGATTCGGATTCAGCGACCCATTTTTGGTGTACCATTTCTTTTTGCCGGCCCCGAATTTATAAAACTAAAAAAAATTAAGGTGGCAACCCTATCCACCATCTTGAATTTTAAAATTCGGACTTTAGATTCAAAATCAGCGACCCCTTAACACTGATAAATGATGTTTAAAACTCTTAAAAATACATATTATTAGGTGGCAATACTGTGGTAAAAATTTAGGTGGCAGCCCTAACCTCCATCTTAAATTTTAAGACTGTGACATTATATTCGAAATCAAATCCGTTGTCAGAATTTCAAAATTACAAGAATTCGCAAAAATAAAAAAAATCTATGTGGCAACTCTATCCGTCATCTTAAATTTTAAAGTTTGACAGCATCTTCGAAATCATTTACCCTAAAATGGCGCTAACCGAAACCACAACTTGCCCTTAACTTAATCAGCACTTAACTGACAGTTCAACCTTAACCGAACATTGAGAAAGGGCTTTTTTTCTAAGTGCTGGTTAAAGTTCTGATTAGTGCTTAGCCGGACATTGAGAAAGCGGCCCTTAAAAGACTTTGCCAGCAGTGAAAAAAAAAAAAGAAAACAAAATTTTTTTTGTAGGCAACAACTGACACAAAATGCCAACATGTTGGCATTTCAATTTTTCTTGTCATACAACGATATTTTCATTGACTAGCAAAATTCTATCTGTTTTCACTTGTTTGTGATTTTATATGACAATCAGTGGTCATATATGACAACAAATGTAAATGACAATACGTTTCCATTAGATTGACAACATTTGTCATTGAAAACTGACCTAGTGAAAACCAGGCTTAACGGTTGTCTCTGAATCCATTTTTTAAATTTTCTTTTTTGCATAAACAGCTGTTGTTGTTTACACTTTTGTCTCACAGAAAAAACGTTCGTGTGGAAGCAAATTGGAAAATATTTTTCACATCGGACACAATTTGGCGTCACATGTAAATTTGTCTTAAGACATTGTAGCGTCGTCTAGAAGCAGCTTTAATGTAAATTAGCAAAAAGGTGTAAGTTAAGATAGCAGACGCTTTCTAATTTCCAATTATACTATACACAGCAACCTGTTACAATATTATCGACGTAAACAGTTGAGTAACGGTTACCGACATATCTAAAATATTGAAACCGTGTTGGTAATGCAGTGCTTATTTCTAATTTATAACATTTTAGCATATTTTCAATGCAGCTAAGCTTACAACCATGATTGAAGAGTTAAAATGTCAAAATTTCGCTGTCTTATATATGTCGGTACATTTAGTTGGCGTGGAAATTTGACTTTCGACAATATTGTTCATATAACAAATTACACATGAAAAATTACCTTTTACAGCATTCTAATTCACAGTCATCTTATCGATGAAATAGTGATATTTATACAACATTTAAAGTACCATTGATAAAGAACTGAGTGACAACGGTGACACAATAGTGAGAAAAAATAGAGCGATCACAACAAAACAAATTTAACAAAAGGGGGCGGGGCGTGGGGAGGCAAAAATAAGTAGATTACTATAAGGAAGATTTTATATAATCCAAAATGTTCGTAATTACCCTAGACACACAACTGCATTCTTAGAGATAAATGGGGACGTTCAAACTATATAGAAAATTTTAACACAAAACTAACTTCATTATTCTGTATCACGAACAAGCACACCAACGATGAGAAAGATACGAGAAGCAATACTTTTTTCCATACAAAATTGTATTGCTTCTCGTCGTTAGTGTGCTTCTTCGTGATACAGAATAATGCAGTAAGTCTTATTAATAGTCTGGTATGAAAAAATAGATTTTTAGCCATAGCTTTTGATTGGAAAGAGATATCGGGGTAATTTTTTCACATAAATTATTTTTAAGACTTGACTTTTTTGCAAAAAATATAAAAACAACATTTTGGAAAAATTAATTTTCGCGAAAAAAATCAAAGGACCCTTGTTGTTTTGATGACAAAAAGATTAAAATAATTTTTGCGCTTAGCTGGAAGAATTTTTGCAAATAAATGCTTTGTCATATGAAAGGTAGCCAGAAGTGCAATTTTTAATTGATTTCATTTTTACAACAACAACAATTTTTGAGTAATTTTTTGAGTAAAAAGTCAATATTTTGGACCTTTTTTGACATAATCATAAAACATACATATATACTCTGACTTAACTGTACAGTTTTACCTTTTTTGTGAAGTGATTTTATTGAACTTTTGAACAAAAAAAATTTGAATGAAATATATTAATGGACAGCGGAGATATTTGCATCGAAAGCCCAAACTTTGATTTTCATGTCGTTTTTTTCTTATTCTTAGGTAACGATGTTTTATGAAAAAGTCGTTGTACTGAAAATTTCTCCAATTTTAAAGATATGTGAATGTTTTGGATGCCAAAATAAGAGAAATTTTTTAAAATTAAATACACAAAAATCTCCGATGGTAAAAAGTTTTATAATAACAAAATTACCGTTAGTTGAAAAATTTCAGAGGAGGCGTGGCAAAAACTAAGTATGTTACATTTTAAGTTGGGATGCACTTAATATGTATACTTAGTTTGAGCAAAATCCGTTGAGCCGTTTAGATTTGTATACAAGTCAAACAAACAAACAAACAAACAGAAAATGAGTTTTATTACTATAGATTATATACTTCATAATCGATTCCTGCTGCATTAAAAACGAATCAGTTAATGTTTTGTGTATTGATTCCAATTCAAAGGTTTTGCTTTAAATTTATATATTCTTTGGAATACATTCTAAAATGCAAGCAAAAGAATCCATTCACTTTTCGATTTTTTTAAGAATTAATTCACATTTTCCCGGTGGGTACACTTATAACAAAGAATTTTTATTTACTTTTTTTTCTTCGACAACAACAACAACAACAACAATAACAAGTACAACAGAAACAACCTTTGTCTGCACAGCTTGAAAACAACATCATCACCATTGCTACAGCATTGGTGTCATCAGCATCGACGTCATCATCAGTATCATCATCATCGCAACGACATCAAAGACGAATTTGCACATCATATGGCGAATGATTTGATTTGTCTCTGAAAAAACGTGTAAGTATGAGTGTGTGTGCTTGTGTGCGTGAGTTTGTTTGAATACTTGCTCCTGCCAATGTTGCCCAAAGTGTTGCTACTGTGTTACATGCTGCTTTTGCCGGAAGCTAATTTTTGGATTTTGTTGTGTGTCTTCATATGTGCGTTTTTGTATGCGTGTGTGCGTGTGCGTGTGAATGTGTTTGTATGGCAGCAATGTTTTTATGCAAATTTTTAAAATTGGCGCCATTTGATGTTTTTGATTTTTATAAGCAGCAATTCATAGCCATAGAACTAAACAGTTCAAGTCTTTGCTGAGCTTCCTTTATGGTTTGTGGCACATAAAAATAAGCAAATGAAAAAAATTACAAGAAAACCAATATGGCGCTCTTCTAAGCGAGCGCTTTACTGTTGTTTTTTTGTTATTTTATTTTCACTGCGTCAATGCTTGCGATAAAAACCATTTACTTTATTTGCTGCTGATGCCAAAAAATTCATTATTTTTTCTCGAATAAACGCGTTCATTTTCATTCCCATTTTGATCCACTTAATAATAAAAAGAATTTTTCCTTTTCAAAAGCTTTAAGCAAATTCTTTATATTTTTTATCGACTTAAGTCAGCTAAATTTGTTGTCAAGCCATTTTTTATGACTTTACTAAAGCATTCTTTTTGTTTCGTTGTCTAATATCATGATATTAATCCTTATTTTCTTATGCTAATAAATTGCTATTACAATTTCAAACAAATTTTGCTCAAAGTTTTTTAAGTTTTGTTAAGTCTTTTTTATTTATGTCCTTTCGTTTTCATCTTGATCGCATGCGCTTTCTCTTCTCATCACACAAAGTGGCCAATTGAGACTTGTTACGACTTTGAGTTTCATTCTCAATTGATTTTTTTGCAATTGGAAATTGTTTCTTTCGTACTGATTTCTTTGTTGTTGTTTCTTTCTATTGTATTGACCTTGCTTGCTGCCATTTCAAGTTAGATCGTCTTTCTTTCAGTCTAGCTGTTTTGTCTGGGGACAGTTAAATAAAGCTAGATGACTGTATTGACCTTCTGTTGAAACCGTACAAACTGCTGCTTAGGCTAAACATCTTGTTTTAAAAACAAAAACGAAAATGAAATTATTAATGTGTATTGCTAGTTTCTTGAGACAGGTCCGTAGCCAAGGTGGAGGTGGGTACATTCAGGAGTTATATCAATCCAAATATGCCAAATCGAAAAATTTGAAAATATTAAAAAAAATAATGGCTCGTAGCCAGAACAAGATGTTTGCCTACGCAAAAAAAAAGACACAGTTTCGATAGTATCGGAAGAGTTGACGTAGAATTCCTTTTTATACAGTAATAGAGATTGTTTTAGTTTATTTCTGCAAGTTTTTATTAATATGTAACAAATTAATTAATTGCTATTTTTACATTAATATAAAAAACTTACTTTATAAACATTAAAAATTTAATGCAAAAGTTGGTAGTTATAAAAAATTTTATATAATACACATTAACCCTTTCGCGAATTTGATGCCATATAGCATCATAGCATCATATAGCATATAGAACCGCCTAGGCACCATTTATAAATAACTTGTGTATGCTATTTCCTATATAAGACTGCTATAGAGGCGTCTCATTAAACAAATGCATATTTAATTCCTTACAGGACGATTAATTCCATTTTTTATTCTTTCCCTGTGCAGCAATAGCTACGCCATCCGCATAGGCAATCACCTTGCAACCAACCTTTCCTATTTTCCTCAAAAGCTCATTGACTACCAAGTTCCATAGTAAAGGTGATAGAACACCCCCCTGAGGATTGCCTCTACTCACAAATCTCCTGGCCTTTGAGTCACCTACACTCAAAAATATTTGTGTGTAAAAATTAAAAATAACTGCGTCAATTTTACGAATTTTATTCGTAGTTATTTTCAGCCGCGAATAGGATTCGTAGAATCGACGTTTATTAGTACATATTACGAATATTTTGTTCGTATTCTAAAAAAAAACAAATGCTGTCTGAGCTGGGGTTTGAACAATCTTACAGTTCCTTATGTAGATGTTCGACAAACAAGGCTGAACGATTTCGGTTTTCAATTTTTTAGACTCTTCTAATAATTCGTACATTCTACTAACAATTCGTACGGTCAGCCTACAAATAAATTGCTTCTACTAATATTATTTTTCATTTGTTAATAATACGAAAGCATTAGTAAATACTACGAATGTAATGAAAGAAATTACGAAGTTATTCGTACCAGACGCAGTGGCACAATATTCTACAAGAGTGTTATGCTGCTTGCGTATGCTGATGACATCGATATCATTGGCCATCATAATACGCGCGAAGTCAGTGCAGCATTTTCCAGATTAGAAAGAGAGTCAAGTCAAATGGGTAATACGAAATACTTGGTGTCAAATATTCCCAGAGTTTTGGAACCCACGTTACAGTTTACAATACCTCCTTCGAGGTTGTTAAGGACCTCGTCCATCTGGGATCCAGCATAAACCCAACCAACGACATCAACATTGAGATCAAACGAAGAATAGCTCTTGCCAACAGGTATAACTTTGGGCTCAGTAGGCAATTGTAAGGGCGTTGGAAGCTAATTTCATATGGAGGGCAGTACAAATGGGGGTGCAAAAAAAAACACCAAAATATCTTAAAATAAACAGGAATATGAATAAACAAATATTATTATTTTATTTTCAAATAAAAAAATTAAATAAAACTAAATACAAAAATATTAAAATTTCTTTATTTTTAAAAGTTTTCCAATTTCGATATTAGAAATAATTTTTTAACGCATCTGTCATATGGTAATATGAAAATATAAGAAATATTTGTTGCTTTAATAAAGCAAGACCAGGTATATCCTTACATGGTTTAAATGCTTCCAAAATGTTTCTTTCTGTCCTTGCGAGAAACAAACTCTTTCACCACCTCCATCAAATTCAATTCTTCGGTTTTATCTCTGTGAATGTGTATAAGTGCTGTATGAGTGAGTCGTTTCTGTGTCATAGTAAAGCATGCTTAGAAGAACAAAATATATAATACAAAAATATTATCATTGTAAAAAAACTGAAATTTTTAATAACTTTTGACGTTTTTTATATAAATTGTTTGTCTAGCTAAGCTAATTGTTTAAAAGGGCCTTTGCCCCCCGCTTGCTATGCCAATAGGCAATTGAAAAGCAGAGCCTTCTCTGGACGAACGAAAATTGCGCTCTATAAATCACTCATCACACCCGTCCTACTGTATGCATCACAAACCTGAGCGCTGAGCGGTTCAGCTAAAAATACTTTAGGAGCCTTCGAGAGAAAGATTGTTCGTAAGATCTACGGACCAACATTAAAATCACTAAAAAAGTAAAACTTCTTTAGAACCGTTGTGACTTTAAACTCGATGAAACGAAAAAGCGACAGTAAAAAGAGACAAACATATACATCTATAGGATTTAGCCTGCGAGATAATGAGCTAGAATAAAAATATACAGTGTCTCTTACTGTCTTTGGCTCCGAGTGGCACTTCCTTGTGCTCCCAGGAAATGCTCCTAGGCTATTTTTCCAATACTTCTGGATGTTGTTCTGGATGGTGGGTGTATTAACATATAGTTCGGTGTATCCTCAGCCAATTGAATAGGCTTCCCGAAGGAGGCCTGCATGTGTGGTGTGTGCGTGTGTGTGAAGGCTTGGCAGCCGATAAGTACTTACTTTATTCTTCCTGGAATATCGATTGCCCAGAGTTTGTCAAAGGCTTAGGTTAGGTTAGGTTAAGGTGGCGGCAGGTCCTTAGACCAGCCCACTTAGACCAAATTATTGGTCCATTGTGATACCACAGATTGGGAAAAGGGAGTAATCAAGTGAAACTTTTGTGTAGGTGTTCTTACTGTGGCAGAAGCTGTAGAAACATGTGATATTAAATCTGAAGCAAGTGTCATGTCTTGACCTCAGTCAAATCAAGTTACTAATCGTTTCTCTCCACAAACTTTCCTACCACCACCAACTACAACTTTTTGTCGTAAGTTGATGTGTTTTAAAGTTGCTTTGATTAGAAAAAAAAAGAAAAAAAAAGAAAGAAAGAAAGAAAGATAGGACCATTGCCCGGCCAGGATTCGAACCCGGGACCCCTAAGCGACAGTCAAGCGCACTACCACCAGACTATCGATGCCGCCTAGTCAAAGGCTTCCCTGTTAGTTTTTCATAAACGACTTCTCAATTTTTTGTGATCTCAACAATTTGACATGAAATGTTGTTATTATATTCTTCAATTATTTGAACAGTGATTTATTAAAAAAATAGCTTTTTAAGTAAACAGATAAAATTAAATCAAGCCAATTTTATAAAAAATTTATGGGAGTTTATGGAAGACGTGGCATTCTTGTTTTTTTTTTTAGGTGTGTCTTTTCTTATCGAAAATTAAATAAACGAAATTTTATTGTTCTATCATCTGCATGTCTCAAGATAATCTAATTTTAAAATGTATGGGAGAAGCCACACACATCTCCATGTCCATATCCATTTTTTTTTTTTTTTGGATTCGCCCGGAGGTATGAAATCTTCCAAAGATACGTATACCCGTCCTATACGCATGCACGATTCACATTCTAAAATCTGCCCGAATTAGCCGGGACAGACAGAATGCACCTAAGTACTAAAACATACCCCCTATTGGAAGTTATTATTTTCCACTAAGCACATTAATTGGCTTTTCAGCGGAATTTAAAAATTGAATATATATAAACGCGTATTTAAGTATACTTGATTCTATATAAATAAGCAACATTGAATTAAATAATTGTAATTATCAATTTAAGGTACCCGAAAAACAATCAAATCACTAAACTCATTTTAACTGGTTTGCGGCCATTGTTCAACCCAAGGACCTACGTGGAAATGAGATAAATCTCATATCCGCCAAAAAAATCCTATTCTGAGCTAAGTAATCTGTTATTTTCATTTCTGTAACGAGCAGAGTTTCATTGTTATATCAGCTCAATTTCTTGCGATAACTAAATTTTATCAGTAACTATGTATGGGAGAAGCCACGCCTTCTTTTCAAAATGAATTTTTTCTGAGGTGAGTCATTTTCTATCTAAATTAAAATAAACGAGCAAAATTTTGTTGCATTTCGCGTAAATTTTTCAAAGTAATACAATTTTATAAAAAAACAGGATGTATGGGAGCTGACACACCCCTTTGTAAAAATTCGTTTATTTCAAAATCAAATATTTATAAACACTGTTGAAACTCTTATACCAAATTTTTTCGATCCACCACTTTCAGTTTCTAAAAAAAATCTTGTTTTAAATTTTCAGCTGCATGGGCGGTGGGCGTGCCAGATGTTCATTATTGATAATTTTCGTAAATACTTAAGCTATAATACTACACTGAACCAAAAAGGTACATTATATTAATGAAAAGGTGCATTAATTTCAATGAACTATTCATTGATTTTGGTACAATGAACTGTGGTCATTGATTTCAATGAATTTTCTTCATAGTTTAATGAATAGTTCATTAAACTTAGTGATTTTCAATGAATGGTTCCTTAAATATCAATGTACACTTCATTGAATTCAATGAACCCGTTCATTAAAAAAATGCTAAAATTAATGATTTTTTCATAGAATTTAATGAAAAGTTAATTAAATTCAATGTAAAGTTCATTGATTTCAATGTAAGGTTCATTGAATTCAATGTTTAGTTCATTGAATTCAATGTATAGTTCATTGAATTTAATGTATTAAAGTTCATTGAATTCAATTCATTGAAATTAATTTATAGTTAATTGAATTAAATGTTTATTTCATTGAATTTAATGTATTAAGTTCATTGAATTTAATGTATTTAGTTTATTGGATTCAATGTATAGTTCATTAAATTTTATGTCTTCAGTTCATTGAATTCCATGTATATTTCATTAAATTTAATCTATTTAGCTCATTGGAATAAATGATCTATACATTAAATTTAACGAATTATTTGTTAGTCCCTCTCTAAACATTTTTAAAATAAGGAAATAATTACAATTTCAACAATATTTTTTTATTTTAAAGAGTCAGTTAATATACAAATTTTCGAAGATTTTGAATAGTTTTTAAATTTTAAAAATATACGGCAATAAACTCCCACACGAGAGTGCATGCCGCAGGATATTTTAATTGAAGTAATTGGAAAATTTGTCTACTCACATCTACGGCTCTAATAAAACTAGCAAATTGAAATTTTACACCATCCATGAACACATAAAATTATTGGAATGAGGAGAAGTTCTTCTCTCCAACAGCAAGGATTAATGGTTGAATATTTTCGCCTTTAGTTTTTAAAAACTCAATATGCTCCACGACTTCCTGGATGCTGCTTCCAACAAAAACGAATGCCTCTTGGGAACTGGTAATTGTATGCTTTAGGAAAGTTTTTCTTCCAAAGTTGTAATTACTGCATACTTTTTGAGTGGGCACCAAATACCCATGAAGGCTCCAAAGAAGTTTCATAGCAGTACTGTATGAAAAGATATTAATTGAAAAAAATAACTATTTATTTATTTAGCCTCGAGAAAAATTAAGCTTACCACTGTAATTAGTAAAATCTTCAATTTCTGCCAACTTTGCCCGCACAGCTTTATCTTTTATGTAGTTTTCATCCTTTAAAAATGTAAACATTTTTTGAAAATGATGGCAGCAGTCACTTAAAATGCCAGGTATATTTCCTACTATTTACTAATACTAATAGTAATTCAACAGATTTAAATTTTCTTTTATATTCAAAGCACAACATTTTCTTCACTTTTAATTTAATTTATTATCACCTTTTATCTAAAATTTCCACACACAATTACCACACGTCTTCACAACTTCGCGTTTCACTTCAAACAAAATTAGGAAGGGAATAAATTAGTATACATCATTAGTAGAATGATGAATACATTGAATTTAATGAACTATGCATTGTATTTAATGAACTATACATTGAATTCAATGAACTATACATTGAATTTTATGAATTATTCATTGAATTTAATTAACTATACATTGAATTTAATGAACTATACATAGAAATCAATGAACAATTCATTAAATTCAATAAACTATACATTAAATTCAATGAACTATACATTAAATTCAATGAACTATACATTGAATTCAATGACCTATACATTGAATTTAATTAACTATACATTGAATTTAATGAACTATACATTGAAATCAATGAACAATACATTAAATTCAATGAACTATACATTAAATTCAATGAACTATACATTAAATTCAATGAACTATACATTGAATTCAATGACCTATATATTGAATTTAATGAACTATACATTGCATTTAATGACCTGAACATTGAATTCAGTGAACTGTTCATTAAAAATCAATGTATATTTCGTTAAAATTTGATTGACAACTGGAATCAATGTGAAAAAAGTCCATTAATATAATGAAAACAAATCATTGATATTTATTTAGACATTTTTAATGAATATAACTTCATTGATTTCAATGAACAGTACGTTAAAAACTATGAGCAATTCATTAAAATTCAGTGATTTTTTCATTAAAATCAATGAATTAATTTTAACGTATGCTGTTCATTACATTTGTTTTTTCTGTGTATATCACTGAAAGAGATTAGTTAACAAAATTTCAAAAAAATTAAAGATAGCTCAGTTCTCAAAATGTTGCCGCTAGTTTGAACTCTTAAACCATAGCAAAGTGGTCACTGTGAACTAGTATCAGATAGGTTGCGAGTTCAATTCCCCACATCGGCATGGTTTGCTTTCAACTTTCATTTTTTTCTTCTAAAGCTGATATAAAAATATACCCCGTTACACAGTTTTTAAAAGCCACACATAAACAAAATTTTTTATAATATTATCCTTTTTAGTACTTTTGTAAAATCATTTGTAAACTTATTTCGTAAGCTCAAATGGTGCGTTTTTGAAAGAAAATGTACAAAAAAAGTTAATTACTTAGTGCCAAAAATATACTGTCCCACCAGCTAAAAGGTTTTGATATGAATTAAAAAATAATTTTAGTTGTCTTTGTTTTTGGTTTTGATTTGAATTAAAAAATAATTTTGGTTTTCTTTGGTTTTTCACCTGCCTAAAATGGGTGTTCAGTAAAAGAAGTTGAGCTTTTTCCTCGATCTAAGCTAGGTACACCTTGATCAATATTCTAACGTTCAGATTATCGTTTGTAACATAAAAAAACTTTTTCCAATCTAAAATTAATTTGTAATTATTTCACCCAGTATGAAGTTTTTCTTTCACTCTCTATCTTAGCACGCTACCTTCACATTTACCATCAATACCTTCTTTTTCCCAATAATCAACATAAACATTATGCAAAAACAAACTCCAACCAAAGTGAAGGAATCCATTTAAATTTGCAAATACATCAAAACTAATAAATGTCTACCTTTTAAAGAGGGCACCACAAACTGAACCAACTGACTCGATGAGCTGGGTTTTTACATGCTTGACACATTGATTTGCAAACTGAACCCGACCCAAGTATCGCTGTTGCCATGTTTTCCCAGAAGTACTGTTGACAGCCGGAAATGTCATTCGGAATCGAAACAAATATTTCGATTTTTTGTCTCGTTGTTTTTCTCTTGAGCTCTAACCAAGTTAAAGTTGTTGTTGTTGTTATGAACAGGAAGTTTCAATTATATTTAAGCTACCTTCGCAAGAAGCTAAACCAGCTCATGTATGTATGCTTGTCAGTCTGTTTGATGGTGCGCTTGACTTGCTTTATTCATATCCAGTCTTCAATCATTTGCATGCTGCTCTTCTCAGTAGACATGGGTAATGGCAGCAAAGCATTTTGCGTTGATACACCAACTCAAGCACAGTTGAGGGTATCAGCCAAATGCGTTAACGCAATTGCGCCATGAAATAGATGGAAATGCTATGATTCTTGAAGCAATAGGATTTTGAGTTTGATATTGCGTTATGTTATGAAATAATTGTTTTAAGTGTGGTGAATTAGAAGTGCATTTAATCATGTCTTGAAGCAAGCACAGTTTAAAAATAGAACACACCGAATCAATTTACGTAGCAATACATTTCGCCAAAAAAATAATCAGCCCTATCATGAATAATTTTCACACGGAATCGGAAAAGGGAGTTTTAATTTTTAAGATAAAGCTCTAGAAAATTTAGGAATTTTTAATGAAAATTTGCTGATAAACCGTTGATGATCAAATTCGCATTAAAATATTTTAAATTTCTGGAGCTTTATCTTAAAAAATTAAAACTACCTTTTCCGATTTCGCCTGAAAAATTATTCATAATAGGCCTGAATATATTTGGGAGTACAAATAAGTTTGAAAATTTTTATTTTGTTTTTCTAAATTTGAACCTTTATTCAGAGAAAATGTGAGTATTTTATAAAATACTAGCTGAACCCGGTGTGCTTCGCTACACCCCTCGTATAAAATAAATTTAAAAGTATTTATATATTTACAAAAATTTATTTATTTAATTTAATTATTGCAATGCTTCGATTCTTTTTTTGTTGTAAACCAATTAGAATTCAGCACTGAATCGCATGTAATTTGCTTCATGCTCCCCTTTTTTATTTTTAGACCAATCAAAAAGCAGCAATTACACAATCAGCTGTTTCGCAGTCAGTTGTGGGAGAATGAGAATGGGGTTACCCCACTCTCTATTTTAATTAACACGTATTATAAAATCAGCTGTTTTGAAGACAGTGGTAGAAGAAAGAGAATTGAGCTACCCCACTATTTTAATTAATATGTATTTTAAATTTGTGGTAAAGCCGTTAATAAACGTAGTAAAAAAGTAGGTGCAGAAGTGTGCATGGTCGAAAAATATTATCATGTAATAAGTATTCCTGAGTCAAAGCTGAACGCTGTGAAAATTTAAGATCGGTTATCAGGTCCAGCCTCCAATATATTGCAAACAAAGGGGCGTGCTCCGCCCACTTTTCTTTTGGTACGTATTTCTATTCATGCTAATACCATATATAGCAAATACTGCCGCCGTTGGTCAAAAAATGCCCAAGATATGACGATTTTAAATTTTGGGTTATATGGGCGAGGCCACGCCCCTTCGTCCACTCACAACTTTATATAGTCAAGAATTTATTATTTCGTTAGAATATGCTATTGTGAAAATTTAATGATGATCGGTCCAGTAGTTAAGACTATATTGCGATTTTTAATTTTCCTAAAAAGGGGCGTGGTCCCACCCACTTTTCTCCTGGTACGTATTCCTAACTATGCCAATACCATATGTACCAAATAGCATCAACGTAGGTCAAAAAATGACCAAAATATGGCGATTTAAATTTTTGGGTTATATGGGCAGTGCCACACCCCTTTGTCCAATAAAAACTTCATATAGCCTATTATTCTTTCCAGAGTCTTAGTAAAATGCTGTGTAAGTTTCAGGAAGATCGGTCTAAGGGTTTGGCCTCCTATAAAGCACAAACAAACAAACAGACAGACATTCATTTTTATATATATAGATTGAAAGCAGATTCATTATAATTAAAGTAAAATGGGGCGAAAAAGGGGGATTTGGTAATAAAAAATCTATGGCTACCTTACCTGTAGATAAAAAGTATATAAAACTTTAGGTAAATACATATTACAAAAAAAGTATTTTGTGTAGCAAACATTGTTAGTGGTATAAGTAAGTATCTGAATTAAAGAAGTAGGCGGTGAAGTGGGCGTGGTTCATAGTAATATGGCGACGTTAACAGTATTAAGAGCAATATACTACCAAATAAAAAATAATCCGTTGGAAGGAACAAATTTGTACACAGAACAAAAAGTTTAAAACTTAAATTTGGCGTGAAAAGGGGCGTAAAAGGGGGCGTGGCGTAAGAAATGATTATTTCTACCTGGCCTGGAGTATAATGTGTATACAATTTGAAGTAAATCTGTTAAAAACTATATGGGAGCCATTACATAATTTTTAAAAAGTGGGCGTAAAAGTGGGCGTGGTCGAAAAAGTACCCTATTAATCATGCCAGAGTCCCAGTTAAATGCTGTGAAATTTTTAGGAAGATCGGTCCAGAGGTTTGGTCGTTTGCTACTACTTTTTCCCCATTTTTAAATAGCACACAGATTCGGTGATGAAAAATCCCTCGTTCGGACCACCGACCGAAAATGGGTTAAGACTGTTAGAACAATCCACTTATAATATATACGTTTTTAGAGAAATGAGAAAAAATTTACTGTTATCTCACTGTTCTGCTGGCGATTAGAAGCCCTCTGGTTGAATGAAAACGCTGGGATATTACGAATTCAAAATTTGCCTTTATTGTGGCCGCTTTCCACTGTTGTTCAAAATGTTATGCAGTTGTATTACAATAGATATAAGAAAAACTTAAAAAGTGATTTGTTCTAACAAAAGTAATTTTGGTTTGTTTTTTAGAAAAAAATCGAAAATTCAAAAGAGATTTAAAAAGAGATTTATAATTGTTGACACCTGTTGTTCTTGATGGGTCCAAGATAAGAGACCGGAACAAGCTTCCTTAAAAATGGAGCTTGGCTGGAGCCACAGCGGTAGGCTGTGTTTAATATTCAAAAAATGGCAAAAATAGGAATGATGTAAAACTGCGTCGCCTTCAGTGCGTTAAGTACAATCGATGAATACGTAACAACCGAAGCAAACGGATCGTGACGCGAACATCGCGCCCGCCTTGCACTTGTGCAAGTTATTAGATTAAGCCCTGCAACTTCTCCAGAGCCTTGATCGCTTTGGCCAAGCAATCCCGCCGCGGATCCGTCTTTGCCTTCGGGTGCGCCTTGGCACCGTGATCAGTCGATCGAGCTAGTCTTGCTTGCGGTGGGCGCTTTACGCCTATCCTTTCGCGGTCGATGCCCCGTGCTGTTGTCGGTGCCAGGTCGTACGTTATCCGGGGATGTTTAGCTGGGTGCAGCAGAGTATGGTGCTGCAGACCGCACAAATGGCACGCGCTGGAAGAGGTGCATTCCCAGACGTCATGAGACCGCGCCAGACAATTCTGGCAGTACGCATGTTTTGCGACCGAGTGTCTCCGTTGAGGCACCGTCATGGCCAGGAATCGGCGACACCTTCGTAGCGAGTGGTGCTCTCTACACAGTTGGCACTTCGTGAAGCTGTAAGAAGAGAGATATCATTATTAATTGGAAATTACTATTATTGGACAGATCAAATTAAATCAGAGAGAGATTATAAGAGAATAATGAGACTATAAGAGACTATGCGTGATTGACTATTGATCGTGAGATGGTATGATTAGGTGGGCAATGAGATACTGAAAAACCGAAAGGGGGTAAAACATCATAATGCATCAGAGGGAAGGATACATAATTTTACGATGGGTCGAGTTATGATTCCGTTCTGAGTTTTTATGTCCGCTACTCTAACTCGAGTATCGGTACCGCGATATGTTTTAATGATGCGACCTAGGCGCCATTCAGTTGGCGGGAGCAGCTCGTCCTTAATAACGACGAAGTCGTCGATGCTGACGTCACGATTGGGGTGTTTCCATTTATGCCTTTTATGCAACTCAGAAAGGTATTCATCTTTCCATCGACGGCTAAACTGATGATGTAGGATTTTAACTTTTTCCCATCGATTAATTAGCGAGAGATTTTCCTTAGGGGGCTCGGGTATAGCTATCAGTGGCGCACCTCGGAGAAAATGGCCTGGCGTTAATGGTAAGAGTTCGGAAGGATCTTCGCTTAGTGGAGATAGAGGTCGCGAATTTAGAACGGCTTCGATTCTAATGAGAAGAGTTGAGAACTCCTCAAACGTAAATTTTTGTAGCTGTGCTACTTTTTTAAAATGAATTTTAAAACTTTTTACTGCTGCCTCCCAGAGTCCACCCATATGAGGAGCAGTTGGGGGTATAAACGACCATTCAAAACCGCGTAGGCTGAACCGTTTGGATAGCTCTTCAGCAGATTTTTTTAAAAATTGGTCATACTCTTTTCGTAGGGTTCGATCAGCCCCAACGAAATTACGGGCGTTGTCTGAGAACAACTTTTGTGGGAGGCCACGTCGACCAATGAAGCGTGCAAAGGCAGCACAAAAGGCTTCCGAAGAGAGATCGGAAACAGCTTCTAAGTGAATAGCTTTGGTTGAGAAGCAGACAAAAACACTTACGTATCCTTTGAGATAAGGAGCTTTACGAAGCATTGAGCTCTTCAACTCGAAGGGGCCCGCAAAATCAACTCCAGTAATCGTGAAGGGAAGTGAAAAATTGACTCGCTCCGGAGGCAGAGCAGCCATTATTTGGGATTGCAACTTTTTTTTGAAGATCGTGCACACTTTGCATTGAAAGATACAGTACTTGATTTTGTTTTTTAGTTTTTGAATATAATATTCCTGACGAACCGCTCTCAGCATGAGTTGCTGTTCGGCATGGAGAAGCGTTTTGTGAGTAAAATCGAGTATAAGACTACAGAGGCGAGATTTTTCTGGTAAAATAATGGGGTGTCTTTCGTTAAAACTGAGTGCGGCATTGGCCAAACGACCATTCACTCGAAGTACTGAATCTGGGTCCAGATAGGTATTAAGTGTTAAGAGAGAACTTTTATTGGAGATGGGTAAAGAGGAGTTGAGATTTTTACACTCTTCAGGGTAGTATATTGATTGCGATTGTACAATCATTCTGATTTTAACGTACTTTATTTCATTTTGAGATAATTCTCCCGAGTTTTTTATGCGGTTCTCTCGGTAGGTGGGTGAACAACGATGAACGAATCGGAAGATATATGCGATTACGCGCACAGCTCTAGGATATGAGGAAAATCTATTGAGTAGATCATCATCAGGAGTGAAGGTATGGAGAACTTCCACTTTTTTAGTTTCAGGAACCACCAGGGCAGATGGTTTTTTACTAGGCCATTTGTTGGATTCTTGCAGTAACCAAACAGGGCCATGCCACCAAAGAGAGTTGTCAATGAGTTGAGGTGGCGAACAGCCTCGTGTTCCGAGATCTGCTGGGTTTTCTCCTGAGGAGACATGCCTCCATGTGGCATTTTTGACATTATTTAAAATCTCTGACACTCGGTTGGCTACATATGTTTTCCAAGTGTAGGGGGGTTTTTCAAGCCAAGCCAACACAATTGATGAGTCGGACCATAAGAAAAGTTCGAGTGATGGGAATTGAAGGTCAGAGAGTATGTGTTTGACTAATTTTGACAAAAGTACTGCCGCACATAATTCGAGACGAGGTAAGCTGATAGTCTGAAGTGGAGCGACTTTGCTTTTTGCGACCAATAAATGAGAGCTGATTATGTGGTTAGAATCGCAAGTGCGCAGATACAGTGCCGCACAGTACGCCTTTTCTGAGGAGTCACAGAAGCCATGGACTTGAATTTTGTTTTGAGGAACAAATCCAATCCATCTTGGAATTCTTATTTTCTCAATGGAAGGTAAGTTTTCGAGAAATTCATTCCATTTGACCAATGACATGGGCTTGACGCACTCGTCCCAGTCTACTCCTTCTATCCAGAGTTGCTGAATAAGCATTTTAGCTTGAACGATGATTGGAGTTAGCCATCCTGCAGGGTCAAACAATGATGCTACTGCAGACAGGATTTGTCGCTTTGTAGCAGATCCCGTGAATGTGACGGGCTTAATAGAGTAGCAGAATGAATCACTGATCGCATTCCATTTAATGCCGAGAGTTTTGGCAGAGCTTGTGTCGTAAAATCTTAAAAAATTGTCATCTAGCAGATCTTGAGTAGGAAGATGCTGTAAGAGATCAGCATGATTCGCGATGATTTTTCTAAGTGGTAAGCCAGCCGACTTTAACGCACTTATTACTTGGGTTTGGGCATTCAGAGCAGAATGCATGTCGTGACCGCCGGACAAGATATCGTCGACGTAGGTTTCACGTTTGAGTATGTGATAAGCTAATGGGAAATCATCCTTGCAATCTTCTGCCAGCTGATGCAAAGTTCGAATGGCTAAGTACGGGGCACAATTAACACCAAAAGTTATTGTTTTGAGGCAATAATCTTTAATAGATTGAGACGGGTCGGGACGGAAGAGTATCCGTTGATAGTCTTGATCATCTTCATGCACCATTATTTGACGATACATTTTTTCAATGTCGCCATTAAATACAAAGCGATATAACCGCCAATTGAGAATAATGGTCATGATGTCCGCTTGGAGAGTAGGACCTGTACAAAGTGCGTCATTGAGAGAGTGACCACTTTGTGAAGCTTTTGACGCATTAAAAACCACTCGAACTTTTGTTGTGGTACTGGCTGGTTTGATTACCGCATGATGCGGGAGATAGAATGAAAAATATTTTCCATCACATACAATTTCATTAGAGCAAACTTCTTGCATGTGATTTAGAGTTAAATATTCCAGCAGCACTTGGTTGTATTGAGGTTTTAATTGTATGTTTTTGTCCAAATTGAGTTCGATGCGTTTGTATTGTTGCAGGGCAACGAAACGAGAAGCACCTAGTGTCACCTGAGACGGAAAAGTTTTTTTGAAAGGGAGTTTGACCACATATCGCCCATCGGCTTGACGAAATGTGGTGCGTTTATACAAACTCTCGCAATACGCATCTTCAGCTGAGACAGCTTTGCAAGTTGGTACCTCTTCTAGCTCCCAAAACTGACGAACTAAGTCACTTAGAGAGGGTTCGGTGACACATGAAACTTGTGTGGAGAATGAGCAACTTTCGACAGAGAGTGGACCACTTAGAATCCATCCAAAAACAGTGTTTTGGGCTAGAAGCCCACCGAAAACATTTGTACGCAAGCCTTCGAGTAAAAGACTTGGAAGAACATCACTTCCAATTAGCATATCAATTTGACCTGGCAAATAGAAGTTAGGATCGGCGAGTTTTAAGCCTTCCAGTTCTTTGAAATTAGGTCTCGAGAAGGTGCTAGATGGCAATAAGCTTGTAAGTCTGGGTAAGACAATTGCTTGCACATATAGTTGAAAGCTGAGATCTTTCGTAACAATTTTAAGATTGCAAATTTGGCTTGAGCTGCCAACTATCTGACCGCCTATGCCAGAGATATTTGTGAGCATGTTTTGGGTTGGAAGTGCGAGAAGGTTTTTAACTCTTTCAGAGATGAACGTTTTTTGAGAGCCTTGATCAATTAGAGCTCTTAGCGTAAAAGTTTCTCCCAAATGCATTATGTGGATAAGTGCTGTGGGTAATATAATTTTCTCCTCATTGGCAGAAAAGTGAGTGCTGACTTGAGCAATTTCTTCTTGACGAGAGTCAGAAGAGCTTTTGTTAGAGGCTAGAGATTGTTGTGCCATCGTTTCGATATGCATCGATGAAGTTGGGCGGGACTGAAAAGTGGACGGTGTTTGGCGATTGTCAGAGTTTGCTTGATGGTTTATATGCAGCATAGTGTGATGCTGTTTTTTACAGTGTAAACACAGGCATGAACTTTGACATTCTCTTTTTGTGTGAGAGTACGCTAAACAATTGGAACAAATTTTGTTTTGGGTAACAAATTTGTTTCTTTCTTGAGCAGAAAGTTTTTTAAACTGTGGACACAGTCGAAGAGCGTGCTGCTGCCGACATTTCGGACAGAGAGAATAGTTTACTTGCGCATTATTTTCCGAGTGGAAATTTTGCACATTGGCCCTATGGTTCGGGCCTTGTTGAGCATGACTTTGCGGGTAGTGAGCGTTGAGGTTTCGGTTATTGGAGCCCTGTTGCTGGTTCCTATTTGGAGCCGTGGAAGGAGACCATTTCGGTTTAGCCCCTTTGATGCTGTTTAACTTCTCGACGACTTCGTAGCGAGCTGTCAGGAATTCGTCCATTTGTAGCCACGTTGGGAATTCTCGCCTTGAAGTGAGGGATTGCTCCCAGAGTGATAACGTTTCCTCCGGCAACTTCGACGAGCAGAGATAGATGAGAATAGGGTCCCAATGATCTATGCAGACGTCTTGCGCTGATAGCATGGCGAGGCAGTCGTTTATTGTCGACTGAATCCTCTGGATCGCTCCACTGTTTTCTGTCGTTGCAGCTGGGATGCCAAATAGGATCTTGAGCTGGTTGTCAACCAGAATCCTTTTGTTTTCGTAGCGGGAGCGTAGAGCCTCCCACGCCAACGAAAAATTTTCGTCACAAAGCTGGTACCGTTTTACAATATTTCCCGCAGGGCCACGGGTTTTATTGCGTAGGTGATACAGCTTTTGTGCTGGTGTGAGTTTCGGGTGATGCGTGTAGACTGCCGTGAACATATCTCTAAAAGATGGCCAGTCTTCGTAACTTCCATAAAAGATTTCTGTATCACAAGGTGGTACCTTGATACAGGCGACCGAGTGGTCTTGAGCTGGAGAATTGTTTAGAGTGGTGCTATGAGTTGGTTTGACCATCTCATTTTCGAACATCTTCCCGAGGTCCATCATGTGTGCCTTACATCTGTGGTATGTATCCACACACGCGCCATATTTTGTCCGAGTTGCAACTTTGAACGCTTCATCTGCTACTGAGTCCTCTGCGATCATCACTTCTGCATAGGCATCATTGAGTCTGGCCCATCTTTGATCCAGGTCGAGAAGCTGGACGTGTACACTGGAGTCTGTGTGATCGTCGACGCTGATGCCTTCAAACTTCGAGCAAAATTCCACTAAATTGTCCGAAGTGAAAATGAATTTTTGTTTGATGCTCATTTTGACCGATGACCTAAGCACACGAGTTGATTTGGAATCCAACGCGGCAACGTATAGTTAGTATTACTACAGAAGTTGCACGGGTTTAATAACTCTGAACTGAGATGTTTGAATAAATTTCTATGCAATTAATAGAAGTTGCACAGGGTTGGCAACTCTAAATCAAGAAATTATTTTTGAGAAAGAAAAAAAAAATTTGTTGAAAATATTCAGAAGTTGCGCGAGATGGCAATTCTGAATTCGCGAGAAAATTTGTTTGAGAAAATTAAATCAGGTACCCAAGAGTATGAGCACTGATTTTCGAGAAAAAAAAATTTTTTTTTTTGAAAAATTAGAAAAATTATTACAAATTTTTCTTTAAGACGAAAATATTCAGAAGTTGCACGAGATTGCAACCCTGAATTCGCGAGAAAATTTTTTAGAGAAAATTAAATCAGGTACCCAAGAGTATGAGCACTGATTTTTGAGAAAAAAAAAAATTTTTTTTTGAGAAATTAGAAAAATTATCAGAAATTTTTCTTTAAGACAAAAATATTCAGAAGTTGCTCGAGATGGCAACTCTGAATTCGCGAGAAAATTTTTTGGAGAAAATTAAATCAGGTACCCAAGAGTATGAGCACTGATTTTTGAGAAGAAAAATTTTTTTTTTGAAAAATTAGAAAAATTATCAGAAATTTTTCTTTAAGACGAAAATATTCAGAATTTGCGCGAGATGGCAACTCTGAATTCGCGAGAAATTTTTTTTGGAGAAAATTAAATCAGGTACCCAAGAGTATGAGCACTGATTTTCGAGAAAAAAAAAAAATTTTTTTGAAAAATTAGAAAAATTATTACAAATTTTTCTTTAAGACGAAAATATTCAGAAGTTGCGCGAGATTACAACCCTGAATTTGCGAGAAAAATTTTTTGGAGAAAATTAAATCAGGTACCCAAGAGTATGAGCACTGATTTTTGAGAAAAATTTTTTTTTGAAAAATTAGAAAAATTACCACAAATTTTTCTTTAAGTTGAAAATATTCAGAAGTTGCACGAGATTGCAACCCTGAATTCGCGAGAAAATTTTTTAGAGAAAATTAAATCAGGTACCCAAGAGTATGAGCACTGATTTTTGAGAAAATTTTTTTTGAAAAATTAGAAAAATTACCACAAATTTTTCTTTAAGTTGAAAATATTCAGAAGTTGCACGAGATTGCAACCCTGAATTCGCGAGAAAATTTTTTAGAGAAAATTAAATCAGGTACCCAAGAGTATGAGCACTGGATTTTGAAAAAAAAATTTTTTTTTTGAGAAATTAGAAAAATTATCAGAAATTTTTCTTTAAGACAAAAATATTCAGAAGTTGCTCGAGATGGCAACTCTGAATTCGCGAGAAAATTTTTTGGAGAAAATTAAATCAGGTACCCAAGAGTATGAGCACTGATTTTTGAGAAGAAATTTTTTTTTGAAAAATTAGAAAAATTATCAGAAATTTTTCTTTAAGACGAAAATATTCAGAAGTTGCGCGAGATGGCAACTCTGAATTCGCGAGAATAAATTTTTTGAAGAAAATTAAATCAGGTACTCAAGAGTATGAGTACTGATTTTCGAGAAAATTTTTTGAAATATTAGAGAAATTATTAACAATTTTTCTTCAAGTCGAAAAAATTCAGAAGTTGCGCGGGATGGCAACTCTGAATCCGCGAAAAAATTTTGAAGAAAAATTAAATAATCAGGTACCCATGAGCATGAGTACTGAATTTCGCCAGAAAGTAATAAATCCTTTACGATACAACAAATTTCAGCTGTTGCGTGAGATGGCAACTCTGAATACTCAAAAAAAGTTTTTAGATGTAATTAAAAAACAAGAGTTAACGATTAATTAGCTGATTAAATGCGTACAATGTTATTATTTGTATTTGTGCAAATTGTTCACGAGCTTGCAATATTTTTTTTGCAAATCCATGCACGCTTTACATATTGCATCCACCTATATATATAATAATATTTTATATATGATGGATTGCTCGAGCTATGAATGAACAATTGCAGCAAATATTTGTGACCTGGAACAATATGGGAAAAAATTTATTTAAATAATTTGGGAATCAGTATTTTTATCACAAAAATTATTCCATTAAATATCAGAAAATGGATTTCGTTTTTGTGTGATACACTTTTGATGCTGTTCAATGCTGTAAAAAGTATGTTATATTATGGATATATAATATATGGGAATATAATAATATTAAATATGATTTAAAATATCAGTGGACGAGAAATTTTTTAGGCAGCAAGTGTAACTCGTGTTACTCATGTATACGTTTAAAAAATGCTTTTAACATTTCTGCTGCAAGTGCGTATAATTTCGTAAAATTCTTGTTATCAATTTTTTGTTTGTAAGTGTGTGATTATTTTTTGCACATGTAGAATATCTAATAATTTTCATAAAAAATTTTATATGTGTTCTAATTTTTTTTTTTTTTTTGTTTTTTGCGGACAGTGTATGATATGTTTATAATAAACAAGTGTGATCTTATGAATTATCTCCTCTTTTACTCGTTTTATTTATTGCCTCAAGTGTATTACTTTTTATTTTTGAAAAGTGTGCAAATTTTTTGTGCCACTACTGTAGTTTGGACAATGTGATGAGTGCAACGAAATATGTATGTGTATGTGTGCGTGTGTGTTTCAATATGATACATATTTTATTTCAATATGAAATTAAAAGTACCTTTAACCTTGGGTTTGCTCAAGGTTTTGGAGTGAAATATTTCGTGTGCTGGCCCTTGGTGTTCCAGGTTGCCTGCTATTACTCCATAGCCTTAACACAGCCGTCTATTACTGAGGAATTTTGCCGCTCTATATGCTGCTTTATTTCAATTGCACACACTTTTTTTGAACACTGATTTTTCCACTTTCGTCCACTTTTCCACTTTTTAGCAATTGTTTGTTTCTTTCTGTTTATTTAACACTACTATTTAATAAAATGAAATTATATTTAATAAGACACTTGCTGCCACACATTAATCAGGAAATTACAAAATGGCGTTTTTTTGCCACTAGTAGAGCTTACCGATGTAACAACGAGTTACCTTTGTGATTTCTTCTCGTTGCTCCGCATGGTACTGTACGTACGGAAAGCTTGTACGTACGGAAATTATTGTTACTGCTGCACGGAACGCTCCGGACTGTTCCAAAGCTGATTCCTTGGTAAACTCGAAGGACCAATGTTCTGCTGGCGATTAGAAGCCCTCTGGTTGAATGAAAACGCTGGGATATTACGAATTCAAAATTTGCCTTTATTGTGGCCGCTTTCCACTGTTGTTCAAAATGTTATGCAGTTGTATTACAATAGATATAAGAAAAACTTAAAAAGTGATTTGTTCTAACAAAAGTAATTTTGGTTTGTTTTTTAGAAAAAAATCGAAAATTCAAAAGAGATTTAAAAAGAGATTTATAATTGTTGACACCTGTTGTTCTTGATGGGTCCAAGATAAGAGACCGGAACAAGCTTCCTTAAAAATGGAGCTTGGCTGGAGCCACAGCGGTAGGCTGTGTTTAATATTCAAAAAATGGCAAAAATAGGAATGATGTAAAACTGCGTCGCCTTCAGTGCGTTAAGTACAATCGATGAATACGTAACAACCGAAGCAAACGGATCGTGACGCGAACACTCACAGATTAAAAATAATTTGTGTGAAAAATATTTTCAAATATTTCAAACCATTCCAAAGTTATATACATAAATATATGTTTTAAGCCATTTTCTTATCTATATATTTATTTCCCAATATAGATTATTTATTTGCTCAAAGAATAGGCCAAAAGTTATTTTCGTTGTAAATTTGTTTGTTTCGAAAATTTTCATTTTCACCACTCTTTCATATGACATATCATTTATTTGCAAAAATTGCTTGGGGGTTATTTCATTTTGCAATGAAAAATATCGAAAAGTTGCGCACAATAAAATCCAGTTTAATTTTTTTCACATTTTGTAATTCTTGATCAATTTTTGCATTATTTTTTGCGTTTAGCTGAGCCTTTTACAAATTATTTCTTCTGTAAAAGGCACATTTGAAAACAATTATACGGTAGAATAGGGTACATTTGCTTTAAAACTTTAATAAAAGCATTTTTCGCATTTTGTATATTTGATAATTTTTGGCATAATTTTTTTCTCTAAAAGTTTTATATTAAAAAATGATTTGCCCGTGTACGAAATGTTGTTTTCAGCATTCCATATAAAGGCAAATCAAGTTTTTTATGGTGTTTTTTTGCGATAAAATGATTTTTCCTTGTACGGATAGTTGTTTTTTCAGGCATATTTTCCTAAGTTGTTCTGCTTTCCTTAAAAAGCCAATTACGGCTTACGACCTGCAATTTTTTCGGTCTTATGATCTTTTAGAAACTGGCCATAACCCCAAGTCATATCTTAAATTTAGGGTTATGTCACTTGGGGCTATGTTCCGTCACCAGTTAGAGAAGTAACTATTCATTGGGGGTTATTTCATTCCTTTTGCGGCGAATTTGATTTTGAGTTTTTTTCTTTTTTTATATGGGGCTATATAAACTTTTTGGAGGATTTTCATTTGGGGCTCATTTTATTTTTTTCGTTGGGTGTTATTTTATTGTATTTAGGCATTCTTTAATATTTTTCGTGTCTGGTTTATTTGATTTTCTTTGGGACTTATTTCATTGGGTGTTATTTCATTGAGGCTGATTTCAATTGGGGTCTATTTCGTGGTACCCCAGAAAAAAATTATTAAATCACGGTGACCCAAAAATCGGAAGCGTGTCTTTTTATCTTCACGAATGGGAAAATGTCAAATGACTGAAATTAATTACAAGTAGAATAAAGTCATGTAGTTAGTTGTTGCTTGACATCTTATTTTATTCGGTCAGTAGAAGTTCTGTAACACGGTTGTACAATGGGCTAAAATGTTATCACTGTCATATAGCAATATTAAGTAAATTTTATATTAACTAATGAAAAGTGACTTAAATAAGATTGCTGAAGAGAAATTACGATCTTAAAATAAGTGCATCGAAAGGATTTTATTCAAACCTCTCCTTCTACTAATGATTAGAACCCTAAAACTGATATCCAACAAACCCAATATTCGGGGGAAAATCACTAGTCTCAGTAATTGAGCAACCCATAACCTATAAAAAACCGAGTATCTACCTTATTCAACCATTAAAAAAAAAAAGTAAATTTCTCAAATGTGTCCCCGACAAGTATGTTTATTCTCATTAAGAACTCGAAATACCAGCTTATAAAATATTTATACTGAAACTACATAATATTATTACAACAAAAATTTCATACATTTGTGTATTTGTATGTATTTAGTAATGAAAAAATGTAACTTACTTTACTTAGTTGGCGATACAACCTTATGTCGGTCTTGGCCTCATCTAAGAATTTGCGCCAGCCATTTCTGTCTTTCGCTTGCTGGCGCCAGTTGGAAATTCCAAACTTCGTCAGGTTGTCCTCTACTTGGTCTTTCCAACGAAGATGCGGTCGTCCTTTTCTGCGTTGACCGCCGCTGGGTACCGAATCGAATGTTTTCTTCACTGGAGCATCGTCTTTCATGCGCTGAACATGACCGAGCCAGCGAAGCCGCTTGATTTATATGCGCTTGACTATGTCGATGGCAGCGTACAGCTCGTACAGTTCATCATTTCACCGTATTCGGTACTCGCCATTGACGCAGATTGGTTCGTAAATCTTACGAAGAATCTTTCTCTCGAATGCTCCTAAAGTCTTTTCATCTAACCTGCTCAGTGTCCAGGTTTGTGATGCGTAAAGTAGGACGGGCATGATGAGCGATTTATAGAGCGTGATTTACGTTCGTCGAGAGAGGGCTCTGCTTCTCAATTGCTATACTGAGCCCAAAGTAATACCTGTTGGCAAGAGTTATTCTTCGTTTGATCTCAATCCTGATGTCGTTGGTTGAATTAATGCTGGATCCCAGATAAACGAAGTTCTTCACAACCTCGAAGGAGGTATTGTCAACGGTAACGTGGGTTCCAAGATGCTGGAACTGTTTGTTTGTTGACACCAAGTATTTCGTCTTATCTGCATTCACTGCCAGACCCGACTTGGCTCTCTTTCTAATCTGGAAAATGCTGCACTGACTTCGCGCGTATTATGGCCAATGATATCGATGTCATCAGCATACGCAAGCAGCATAACACTCTTGTAGAATATTGTGCCACTACGTCTCAGATCAGTAGCTCGGATGATCTTTTCCATCATTATGTTGAAAAAGTCGCACGATAAGGATTCACCTTGTCTGAAACCTCGTTTGGTAACAAATGTTGGGAGAGGTCCTTCCCGATTTTATCTGCGTTGCTGGTGTTGCTCAGTGTCATCCTACAAAGTCGTATTAGTTTTGCAGGAATACCAAATTCAGACATGGTGAAGTAAAGGTGCTTCAAAAAGATGGTGGGAGAGATTGTTTTTCTTGAGTCTTTTCCAAGATTTGTCGTAGCGTGAAAATCTGGTCGATGGTGGACTTTCCAGGTCTGAAGCCACACTGATAAGGTCCGATCAGTTCGTTTACAATGGGCTTCAATCTTTCACATAAAACGCGCGACAGAACCTTGTATGCGATATTACGAAGGCTTATTCCACGGTAATTGGCACAGATAGTGGGATCGCCTTTCTTGTGGATTGGGCAGAGCACACTGAGAGTTCAATCGTTCGGAATGCATTTTTCCATATTCTGCATAGAAGCTCGTGAATGCATTTAAGTAGAGCTTCGGCTCCGTTCTTAAACAGCTCAGCAGGTAAGCCATCAGCTCCCGCGGCTTTGTTATTTTTAAGCCGAGCTATAGCTGTCAGAACATCATCATAGTCGGGCAGCGGAACCTCGACGCTGTCATCCGCAATTGGAGTTTCCGGAATATCATCTCTATTGGCGGGATTGTTGTCGGCGTCGCCATTTAGGAGCTTAGAGAAGTGTTCCCTCCATAACGTCAGTGTACTCTGGACATCTGCCACTAGATTCCCGTTTTTATCCTTGCAGGAAGAGGCTCCCGGTTTTTAAACCATCGGCAAGGCGCCTTATTTTTTCGAAAAATTTTCGAAATTTTCCTGTCACCATACATCTCAATCTTCTCCTGCTCGCGCTTTTCTGCATCTCTTTTTCCGGCTAAAAATATCTCTCTCTTCCCTCCTCTTTTCTTTGTACGGCTCCTTAGCAGCGCGCGTTACAAACGACTGGTGGCTTTGTAGGCGGCGTCTTTCTCTGCAGTGGCGTCGCGACACTCCTGGTCGTACCACTGGTTTCGGCGAGGGCGTTGGTAGTCAATCACCTCTTCAGCAGCCGCACGCATGGAGTTGGAAATGTGTGTCCACTGCGCGCATATATCATAGGTTGGAGGAGTGCTTTGAAGCAGGAGTGAGAGTCGAGTGGCGAAACCATCGGCTGTCTATTTCGGTTGCAGCTTGTCGACGTCTAGCTTTCTCTGTGTAGGGTTGCTTGTATTCTTAACTGCGCACAGATGTGTACGGATCTTGGTTGCAACAAGATAGTGATCAGAGTCAATGTTTGCACTACGGATCGTGCATACATCCAATACACTATAAGAGTGCCTTCCGTCGATCAAAACGTGATCAATTTGATTTTTGGTTTTTTGATCAGGGGACATCCAGGTGGCTTTATGAATATTGAGATGCTTGAATCTAGTGCTACTTACGACCATGTTTCATGCTGCGCCGAAGTCAATCAGCCTCATTCCGTTATCGGAGGTGTTGTCGTGGAGGCTGAACTTTCCGACTGTTGGACCAAAAATATTTTCCTTGCCCACGTTAGCGTTGAAGTCACCAAGCACGATTTTTACGTCATGACGGAAGCAGCGCTCGTAAGCGTTTTCAAGGTGCTCGTAGAAAATTTCCTTGATCTCATCGTCCTTGTCTTCTGTCAGAGCGTGCACACATATAAGGCTTATATTAAAAAATTTAACCTTGATGCGGATTATGGCAACTTGTTCGTTCACAGGTGTGAATCGCAATACGTGGGGCCGTAGTCTCTTGCCAACTACAAATCCGCATCCAAACTCATGCTTCTCCGCATGGCCGCTGTAGTAGATATCACAGGGTGCATGCCGAATGCAACCCTGTCCCTTCCATTATCTCAGGTCAATTATGCTCAAGAACACCAATCATATCCACTTATCTTAAATAATAATTTCCAAAATTTATTATAAAAATGTACTTAGTGGATTTTCAGGATACGGCAACTTTAATTCAATGTCGTAGCGTAAAGTTAGCGTAAAAATATCCTCAACAACCTTGTCAAAAGTGCTCTTTTTAAAAACGTCAATTGTGTCCCATAAGCTTACTGTGACTTTTCATATATTTTTTTACTTTTCATTCAGTTATATTAAGATTAATCTGAATATGCAAATAAATAAAGAGTTATTCTTACCTTTTTTAATAAAACACTTTGATATAACGGATAAGATCACTTTGAAAAATCCTTACGTATCTATACCATAAAATTACATGAAAGCAACAAAAAACTCAAAAACACGAGTTGCTTTTTTCGAGTTAAGACAGGGTTTTCACGAGACAGTACTGTTAAGACAGTTAAAAATACGTATTAGTTGTCAAACTTTGTGTCTGTGAATAAGAGTCCAGACAGTTGGTAAAACAGTTGGCAAGACAGTAGACAAAATAGTAAAAAATGTATATCTTATGAAGAAATTTTTGATAAAACTACGAGCACTCCAAAGTATTGCAAATTTCCAACTAATTCTATTAAATTCTATCATCTTCTGTCATTTGATATGCTAAATATCATTCTACTGTCCGAGATACTGTCCCGCCAACTGCCTACGAAAAAGTTAAGACAGTAGAGCAGACAGTAGCAGCCAGCAGCAAAAGTGAGAGTGAGTAACTAAAAATTTGTGAATGTGTTACGACTGTCTTAACAGTACTGTCTCGTGTAACCCCCGTGTAAGTAAAAATTGTCTAAATTTGTACACTTCGTAAAATCACATGCTGTCAAATGGCACAAATAAAATTTATTCATATTATGATGCGTTCACACCGAAAACGCTAAAGTCAAATGTGCCCCAAAGTCAAATGTACTCCCACTTTCCCCTACTTTAGTTTATGCTTATATTATTATGTTAGAACTGAACTGTTAGGGCGCGTTTATAGTGGCGACTTGTTGCTGGGCCGGACCGGGCTGGAAACGCGTTCTGCCAAAAGCATCTGGAAGTGCGTATAGTGCGCGCTTGTCGCTGGTAACTTGTTTCAGCTGGTTTTTTACTATTTTGGATTTGTTTGTATATATTAGTTTTTTTTTGTTAATTTTGCAACCGAAGCATCAAAAATTCCGTTCTCTCATTTTGCTTTCCTCAAACCAGCGGAAAACAAGTGTAGAGACGAAAATGCGAAAAACGCTGCTGAAACGCACTTCCTACAACTGGAAGTCGTTTCAAGTCACTTGAGGTACCAGCTTGTTTCGACTTTTTTCGCAAGTGTTTTCTGCTGGTTTTTATTGCCTTCTTGTTGTTTTTATTTCAAATTTATTTTAGACAAAAAAGAAGATCGTAGAAAGAACAGACATTAAGAAAACGTACATCAGCTGCTGGCCCAAGATTTTGTGATGCTATGACTCAGCTAAAACGCACTTCAAGCCGCATGAAGCCACTAGATCATCCAACTGGTTTAAACTTTTTTCAACTTTTTTCTTTAGGTTTTGTTTTTGTTGTATTATTTTTGATTTTGCAACAAAGCAGTACAAAACAAATCTAAACAAAGTTGTTATCTTGTTGCTGCAATTTTTTTTTTGTTTACTTTTGTGCACAAAATCAAATGGAAAGGAAGAGCGCACATAAGAAAATTTGATAATCTTCGATTCTCTGTTTTAGATGAAACGCACTTGCAGCCGCTAATCGACGAATTGCTTCACCGGCTGGTTTAGCTTTTTTCACTATTTCTCTTTTTGTTTTCTGTGTGCAACAGTTGATAGAAATTTATCTTCGTTGCTTCTTTATAATGCTGTTTATATGCGTATTTTTTGCGGTAAAAAACATACAGCATAACAACTGAGCGCAATTTCGTGTTCTTGCGTGCTTATTACTATTCTTGTTGGTCTTTTTTGTTGCTAGCGTGTGTTCTTTGTTTCCTTGAATGAATGAATTCAAGGAAATACAGAATCGATCGCGACGCTGGCTGTCAAGTGTGCTGTAATTCGCTGTTTTTCGCGTATATCAATATTTTTCCATAATAACACAGTACGACAAAACCAAATTTTTTTGAGTACACATGCGAAATGTTAACAGAATATGAAATTAAGCTTAAAATAAAAAAAATAAGTGTCTCGGCGTTTCGTTGTAGCACGTCACAAATTTGAGAAAATCGATTTTTAAGCTTCGAAGGAAGAATGGGTGAACCGATTTTAATGCTTGAGCCAGTTTTGAAAAGGGAATTAAATTTGGATTTCTTTTATTAGAAAAAACAATTTTTTTTCCGCTACATGGCGCTTTAATTTTCATGTAAAGTTAAAAAATAACCAAAAATGTAATGTTATGTAATGTAAATGTATGTACTAGCGAAGCACATTCTACTTTAGTTATTGGATTTCAAACTAATTGTATTTTTAATGAATTTCGTACATTTTTGGTTTTTTTTTTAACTTTACATGAAAATTAAAGCGCCATCTAGCGGAGAAAAAATTGTTTTTATAAAAAAAAATCAAAATTTAATTCCCTTTTCAAAACTGGCTCAAGCATTAAAATCGGTTCACCCATTCTGTTTTTATAGAAATTTTTATTCACATTACAAGTGAACCTCCACGGTCCTTCAAAGCTTAAAAATCGATTTTCTCAAAATTCTGACGTGCTACAGCGAAACGCCAAGTTACGTATTTCTTTATTTTAAGCCTTTTTTCATATTCTGTTAACATTTCTCATGTGTACCAACCACTGTCGTACTGTGTAATAAATAATAGTTTATGAAAATAATAAATATAGAAAGTAATAAGCAAGTATTGTAACTTGTAAAATGAATCAAAACACATGCAAACCGTGCGAGCGAGCGAGAAAGCAACATTTGCAACATATCCTGCATAATAATAAAGGATTCCCCTAAAATTGCTTGGTAAGGCACAACATGCTCTTGCAAGATTTCCCGTATATAACGTTCAGCTGTTAAACCGCTTCCTCTGCCACCACCATGTATAAAAACCAGATCTGTTTTTTCGTTATATGATATTCCAGCCCACATCATACAAGATCCTCCTCCGTTAGCCACTGTTCTTCTAATACAACATTGCGCATAACGCTCACCTGGCCTCCTATAGACGCGTTCTCTTCTATCGCTGCCATGTACGCACATTCTGGACGCATCTGAGAAGAGAACTGAGCTCCATTGTTCCAAGCTCCAATCTGCATGCTGTTGAGCAAATGTAAGACGGGCTTGACGGTGCGCTGCATTCAGTTGTGGGCCTGTTGCCGGTCTTCTTCGGATGAGGAAAGCTTCCTTAAGTCTTCTTCTTATAGTCCACTCACTAACAGCTACTCCACGCGTTTGCAACAGCTCTTTCTGGAGGCTTACGCCGGTGGCATGGCGATTTCTTAAGCTCGATGTGACGATAAATCGGTCATCTCTTGCAGAAGTAGCGCGTTGTCCACTTGATCCTGGTCTACGACTAAAGGAACCGGTCTCCTGGTATCTTCGATAAACTCTAGATACCGAAGATTGGCTATGGTGCATTTCGCGGGCAACATAGCGCGGACTAAAGCCTTGTTGCAATAATGCAACTATTTGAGCTGCTTCAGTTTCAGTTGTGTCAATTTTCGATTTACGAACATTAAATTTTATATTATCACATTTTTACAAAGCCTGCATAGATTTTTTGCATCTTTTTCGCAAAATTAATAGAGTAGAAAATTTGAAAAATTTGTATCATACTGTTTTAGTTGATAATTAACATATTAGTAAAGGCCAAGTTAATACAAAAATTAACTACGAATATGTTAATTCTACAAGCTTTTATATGACATTAAAATCCTTGCTGCAAATCTAAATTAGTAGAAGAAAATAGCATTTGAATTAAAAAAAAATATGTGAGTCAGTTTCATTGCTCGCCAGTGTATTTATTAAAAACTCAACAATACACATCTAAAAAGTAGAAATAACACTCGATATCCAACTGATCAGCTGATTCAGATGAGTTGAGCAACTCTTTTATTTTCGGTTAAGTCCGTTAACATCCGTAACGAGGCATCGACGCATCTAGTCTATTTTGGTAAGACCTTTACTTTTAATAAAACAAGTGTATCAACGCAATAGCGCAATAAGTGCTTCAACTCAATAACGCAACGCATCGCAGCGCTGCGTTTCGAATGTGTACTGTTCGAGTAATCTTTGTTTCTGTCTGCTTGTTTGTCTCTCTGTCTGTCTGTGTGGGTATGTTTGTCTGTTTCTTGAGTTGTTTATTTATGTTTCGATTTTTGTTGTTGTTATCTTTTATATATCTCTTACTTACTCTTGCGGAAATACCTTTAAATGTTTTCATTCATATCCGATCTCTGTTCATCTTCATTCTACAATTTAACATTAGCTTCTTCTACTTCTTCTTCTCCTTCAGCAGTATTGTGCAGCATAACTTGTGATACCAAAACTGGTGGGATGGAGAAGGGGGAAAAACAACAATTTTTGTTGCTAAGAAAAAAAAAACTATGCAGCGTAAAACAGCTGCAAGACATCAATAAAAATTGTACATTTAATCCTACTGAATCACCTTTACTTCTCCATACTTAAGCCATCTACAGTCACCACTCACCCCATTCCACCCCACCTCCACAACATTTCCATTTCCACTGCCATTTCCTCTTCCTCTCTCTTTCTCTCACTCTCTCTGGCTGCATATATTATTGAATAAGGAATCAATTTAAATTTTCGTTTCCGTTTCATTTCGCAAACGAACAGTAACAGAAACCGGAAGTGCACAATTTATACAGCAGCTAGTACATGCAGAGAAAAAACATAGTTGAAACAACCAGGCTTTAAGAGGATCATAGTATGATTCGGATTATGATTGTTGCTAACATGTTCTTAAACATGTAATATTTTCTTATATCACAATTTTTTGATCATGATAAAATGATTACAACAACTATATTTAAAAAAGGAACTTTTTTGTAGGAACCAAAATATTATTGAAACAATCTCTTATCAATTAATCTCTTATTGGGTCGAAAAAAGAATGATTGCAACAACTATATTATGAATTTATTTTTAGGATCCAGAATACTATTGAAACAAAAATTTTATTTATTTTGTTTTCTGCACTCCAATTTCCGCAACAATTAATTAAGTTTTCCACAGCCCAAAGGTTTGCCATTGTCTGGGCTGAACAGAAATATTAATTCAATTGAAAAATCTTTTTGATAAAATTTTCTGTCCGAGCTGGGGTTTGAACCGCGGCTTTGTCGCTTACGAGCCACGCACACTACCAGTAGGCCACAGCTGCTACTACCGCTCGCCTGACTAATGCCATTCATAAACATGGTACATTAAGTGCATTGTCACAAAAATAGCAATATGTGTGATATACAAAATATGGTCAGAATTGCGAAATATATTTACGGTAAATAAAAATATGTTTGCTACAATTAAAGTCGAAAATGTCACTTTTCTGCGTGCTGTTTTTTGGATAAGGCGATTTAAAACAAAACACAATAATTAAACAGTTGACAAACGAAACAGCACATAGCCAGGAATCGATAAAACTTATTGTGTCTGAATGAAGTTAAAGGTTTCCTGCAAACCGTTCAGACACAATAAGTTCATTCGATTTTTGGTTATGCTCTGCTTCGTTTGCCCACAATCAAGGAATAGTTCAGACAAACATTAAAAATTCTAATATGTTTGTCTCTATAATAATATTCACATTTATCATGATTGACAGAACTACAACATTTTTGTTGCAACTAATAGTTGAGGCAATCATAGTATGTTGACGATTTCAATGATGTTATGATTTCAACTATAATGTTATTTTTGGTACCACCATTAGTAAATAATGACTTTATTAAGGCAAATATTTGTGTTTGCAGAAATAATACAATAGTTTTAGTAAAAAAATTATTATTGCAGTAATCATGTCTCAACCATGTCTTTTCTCTGCGTGTAGAATGCGTCTGTATATTGCCTGGCAAAAATGACAGAAAAAAGAAACTTGCACACAGAATGGGAACCAACAACCTCTTCTTTGCCTTTAGGGTAGAAGCCACTCTGACATAGAGTAGCTCTTAGCAATGCTCTGCGCCCCCTCACTCTGTGCCACGCCTCTCCAACTCCATTAGCAGCAGCACCACCAGCAACTGCGGAAGCAAGAAATCGTAATAACTTCATTTTTCATTTTCTTCATTTTTCATCGCATTTGTGTTTATTTATATTTTACCGTTTGCCATTTGGCGCAGTCAGTTTGGTTTTTTTTTTGTTACTGAACATTTCTTTGTGTAATTTTTCATCCGCTTTTCCGATGAAAAGGAAAAATTGCGAAATTTATTTGTTGCTGATTTTTGGCATTTCCGGCAAGTGTGTGACAAAGAAAGGAAATAAAAATAGAGCAAAAAAAAAAAAAAACGAAAAAACTTATTGAATGTTTACTACTGCAACTTGCAACAAATGAATTAAATCTTTTACAGCTTTATCAGGTTAAATCAAGGACTTTGATTGTTCGATAAATTGATTAATTTTTGAGAAGACTGATGAATTGTTGTGAGTAGGTGTTAAATTTAATGCTTAGGTATTGTAGCTAAAGTTCTTGTGCAGTGAGAATGTTAACGTGTCACCAACTTTTTTAGCATCATCGATAAATTAATTTGAAAGGATTATGTATTTTGATACTTTTTTGTATCTTCTAAATAGCTTAATAAAACTTCTACTTCTGCAGTTGACGAAAATTACCTTCTTGAAAGACATGGAACATAAACATTGTTATGGTCAATAAAAACACTTTCTTTTACTACTTGCTATCACTTATAAGCACGACATAAAACTGATTACACTGTTTGACATTTTTCAAAATTTTTCAAAGTTACAGACTTCGACCAACGGATTCTGGCAGAGGAGAGAAAAAAAAATATACTTCTATGGGCAATTTCAAAGATTACGTTTGAGTTAATTTTAATAGATGTTTTCTAAATTATTCCAAACTGAGCAATTTACTCATAAAATGGGTAAGAAAATTACTCAATATATCGCTTTGACATAGTTGTTGTGTTCATAGACCTATAAAAAATTTTACCATTAAACATATTTGTATAATATTTTAACCCTCCAGAGTCTTTTTAATGTGTCATTATTAATTTTTAATTAATAAAGACACATTTTTATGGTTTTTTTTTACTCTTTTGACGGAAAAAAATAAGTAGATCACTATAAAGAAGATTTTTATATAATCCAAACTGTTCGTAATTACTTTAGACACACAACTGCATTCTTAGAGATAAATGGAGACATTCACATTATATAGAGAATTTTAAAACAAAACTCAGTTTTATTAATAGTCTGGTATGAAAAAACAGATTTTTAGCATAACTTTTGATTGGAAAGAGATATTGGGGCAACTTTTTTACATAAATTATTTTTGAGACTTGACTTTTTTGCAAAAAATATAAAAACAACATTTTGGAAAAATTAAATTTCGCGAAAAAAATCAAAGGACCCTTGTTGTTTTGATGACATAGACAGTAAAATAATTTTTGCGCTTAGCTGGAAGAATTTTTGCAAATAAATGCTATGTCATATGAAAGGTAGTCAGATTTGCTGTTTTAAATTGATTTTATTTGTACAACAACAACAATTTTTGAGTCATTTTTTGGGTAAAAAGTCAATATTTTGGACCTTTTTTGGCATACTCATAAAACATATATACACCGACTTAACGGTACAGTTCAACCTATTTTTGTGAAGTGATTTTATTGAACTTTTGAACAATAAAAAATTTGAATGAAATATATTAATGGTCCGCGGAGATATTTGCATCGAAAGACCAAACTTTGATTTTCATGTCGTTTTTTTCTCATTCTTAGGTAATTCATTTTCATAAATGTTTTTTAATTTAAAAACATTATATAAACAAAGCAGACCAAAAAAGCCCAAATTATAAAAATAAACCACAAACAAACAGAAAATTAGTTTTATTACTATAGATAAAGGCAAATTAATAAGGGTATATCATTCGGAAGGTACTGCATCATAGATGTGGCGAATCATTTTAGATTTAAGTGATGACCTCTGACCCGAAATATTAACGTTGAAAGTTTGTATTATTTTTAGTAAGGAATTTCAGGGCTAGGAAGAGGCAAAATGGTGAATGAGGTAACAGTTGAAAATTCTGGCTGCACAGTATGATTGCATTTTAGATTAGTGACCTTCGACCTGAAATACGAGCGTAAATAGAGCATTTATTAAATAAAAGCTAAACTGTAAGATATGGAAAAACATGATGTAAAATGGATCTTTAGACATTGATAAAAAAAATAAACTGGCCATTTCAGCCCTTGGAAGGACTTTGACCTAGCTTCTATTGATCAATTATGTTGTGCGTGTATTAAATGTTTGATCACAAGTGACCGAGAGCTGGACCTACCGAGTTTTATGCCGACTTCGAACGGCTTATGTTCTCAAGAAGCTTTACATGGCAATTTTTACTCTCTGAGGTTTGCCATTGTCTACAGAGAGGTGACGATCGAGCAGAAAAATTAATTCAATTGAAAAAACTTTCTGTCTGAGCTGGAACTGAACCCGGGCTACCGCAGTTCTTTAGCTTAGGGGCCACGCACCCTACCCACTAGTCTACGGCCGCCACATTGATAAGATGTGCAAAAAATACTTCAAACATTTTTGTCATCTCTTACGGATACTCTACAGTAAAGATATTTTTATGTAACAAGTGTGAATATATACTGTGATGATGAAATTTCTTGCAAATATTAAATTTTGAAAAATTCCCTTTATTTTTACGTCAAAGCTATGACGAAAACCATGATTCAATTATTATAAGGTTATTCGTATTTTTGACGTTTTCTCAAATTGGTATGCTTATTTGAAAATGAGAGCAGAAAAAAGTAATGAGAGCAATGTCATAAGAGCTAAAAATAAACACGGTTGCCCAAATATCATACTAATTACTTCATACTTTTAACTTAGCAGTTTTCTCAAAATTCTGCATTTCATCTTTTGAACTAGGACATCAAGTTGATGTCCCCTATACGGACTTCTCCAAGGCCTTTGACAAGGTTCCCCATAATGTATTATTAGCTAAACTTGCCAAAATGGGTTTCCATTCCAATTTCTTGAATTGGATCCAGTCTTATCTTCAATATAGAGTAGGTTTTGTGAAAATAAATGGTGTTAAATCGCATCACTTCATTGCTTCTTCTGGAGTCCCCCAGGGTAGCATTCTTGGCCCTTTACTTTTTTCATTATTTATTAATGATGTAAGTAAATATTTTCATTCGGCAAAATTTTTACTTTATGCTGATGATTTAAAGCTTTTTAGTAAAGTATCTAATCTAAATGATGCTGCTCTTTTACAGAGTGATCTAAGTAATTTGCTGTCATGGAGTTTATTGAATTTGTTACCGTTAAATTTTAATAAGTGCTTTGCTATGACATACACGAAGTGTAACAGTTTTATAATTTTTTCATATTCCCTCTCTGGTAACCCCTTAAAGAAGGTTAATTCAATTAAGGACCTTGGAATTATTTTTGACTTAAAGTTCACTTTTGTGGATCATATAAATTATGTTGTTCCTAAATCATATTCCTTGCTTGCTTTTGTATGTAGAAATAGTTTAGAATTTTCTGATTCTTATACTCTGGTTTGTCTTTATAATTCGTTTGTAAGGTCAAGGTTGGAGTATGCTTCTTTTATATGGAGTCCTTTCTATTTAATCCATTGCGCTCGATTGGAAAAGATCCAAAAAACATTTTCACGTTTTGTGCTTCGTTCTTTGCACTTTGAAGAACCTTTACCTTCCTATGAAACGCGTATTTTACTATTTGGCTTAAAAACTCTCGAAACTAGAAGAAAGATTCAGTCGTTATTATTTATTCACGATCTTATATCAGGTCAAACTGACTGCGACCAATTATTACAATTTGTTAATTTTAATATTCCTGCTAGAATGTTGCGGCATTACGCGTTATTTCATTCTCAAACTCATAGAACTCTTTATGCATGTAATGAGCCTATAAATCGTGCCTTGTCATTGTATAATGAATTATATAGTGAAAATAACTTAGATTTTTATTTTTCGAAATTTTCATTTAAGAATTTGCTAAATATTGGGGTTGGAATTAATTTTAAAGGTTTTTTTTCGGTTTTTGAGCATTTATTTAGAAACAACGGTACAATGTATATTATTCAAAGTATTGTCCATCGTTAGCTACAACATTTTCCCATTTTTCTGGCAGCATATTGATTCCGCGCCGGAAGAACGATTCGTCTTTTGAGGCAATCCACGAATCGACCCATTTTTTGGTATCCTCGTAAGAAGTGAAGCGCTGCTCAGCCAAGCCATGCGTCATCGATCTGAATAGGTGGTAGTCGGAAGGGGCTATGTCTGGGCTATAAGGCGGGTGGGGTAGCACATCCCAATTCAGCGCCTCCAACGTTTCCTTGACGGTTCTTGCAACATGTGGCCGTGCGTTGTCATGTTGAAAAACCACTTTGTCGTGTCTTTTGGCATATTCCGGCCGTTTAACCTTTAATGCTCGGCTCAATTGCATCAATTGTTGTTGGTAGCGTTCCCCAGTGATGGTTTCGTTAGGTTTTAGCAGCTCATAGTACACGACACCCTTCTGATCCCACCAAATACACAGCATAAGCTTGGCGCCATGAATATTCGGCTTGGCCCTCGATGTTGATGCATGGCCGGGTGGTCCCCACGATTTTTTTCGCTTAGGATTATCGTAATGGATCCACTTTTCATCGCCAGTGACAATACGATGCAAAAAACTCTTCCTTTTATGCCGTTGAAGCAGTTGTTCGCACATGCAAAATCGCCGTTCAACGTCTCTCGGCTTCAACTGGTACGGCACCCAATTTCCTTGCTTTTGAATCATTCCCATGGCGTTCAAGCGTTTGCCGACCGTTGATAAGTCGACTCCCAATGATTCTGACAATTCTTGAAGGGTTTGACACGGGTCTTCATCGAGCAAAGCCTCCAATTCCTCATCTTCAAACTTTTTCTGGTTTTGACGGAACCAGTACTCACAAGTAGAAATCGATGGAGCATAGTCCCCGTAAGCCTCAGTAAGCGTGCGTTGTGCTTCAACCGCTTTTTTCTTCAAATGGAAGCACAAAAGTAAACCTTCCCGCAAATTGCGTTTTGTTGGAACGAAAGTCGACATGTTCACAGAGAAAAAAATATATGTTGTTTACACTTCAGTGGAATGACACATACTGAAAAATGAAGCTTAAACAATGTGCTTTGAAATGAATATAGTCACAGGTGTGCCCGATGCGATCTATTGATAGTTACGCCATCTCTTAGAAAACCTTTAAAACTAATTCCAACCCCCAATAACTTGTTTCGTACATAATTTATTATTAATTTTTATTTCCTATTAATTTTTTATTTTAAATAATAATGAATTTTTACTCTTTGTTAAATTTTTTGTTATTTTTTATAATAGTTTGTAAGATATTTTTATTTTTTAGTAGTCTGTAAGGATTCTTTCCAAAGACGTAAACAATGAATAATAATTGGTACCATATTGACTACTATTAATTTTGTTCTAGCACTTTTATTGCTCCGATTTCTTAGTGCATTAATAACTTCTTAAATTATTTTTGTTTACTAACTTCGATGAAAATTATGTTTATAAGTATATAAGTAATATAAATACAAAAATAAATCTAATTTTGTTCGTTTATTTTAATAAACACATTAAACCTAACTATGAAACATAAACAAGAGTGTTTAGTGGCGCGTTCGTAATAAGTTAATTAACCGAGTTAATTGCGTAATTGTATTAAAAACAAATTACAATCACAAAATTATTAGAAACTTTACAGAAATTTTAGATCCATTAATGGTAAGTGCATTTATAATTTTTGAAGTTGTTAAGAAAGAAAAAAGAAACAAAAAATTCGTCAAAACAAAAATGAAACCACAGTCGCATAATACGCATTATACGTACTGTATACATAATGTGACCAACCGTACTCCTTTTGGGAGTGTTTTACTTCTTTTTTTTCTCGCTATACTTCTTGTATCGAAGTACGCTAAAAGTACTTCTTTTTACTTGTTGTGCTTCTTTTTGACAAAACTTTGACAATTTTTTCATAAATCTATTCAAAATACACCTCTCTAACTACTGCAAAAAGTTATTTAAGGCTTGTTTCTGTACTCGATTCAAGTAACTTTATTTATTTTAAGGTAGTAGCCCAGTGTGACGACCGAAATGTTGATTTTTTTCATAAATTTTTTGAATAAGAAAAAAAAATGCGATCGTTTTGAAATTTTAACATGTTTTTATTGATGTCGTAAAGTGTGCAAAAGAATTTTTTTTGACTTGATTGTACATTAATTTGCTTATAGTTATTTATATAAAAGAAGAGTACTCGAACGAAGGTGTGTTTTTTGGCTTAAGGCAGCACCCTTAAGTGTTTATCTGAAATAAAAAATCTTATAATATGTATATAATATGTATATACACCTTATAATATGTATATACATGTAAAAAACAAATAAAAAATGGCAAACTTGTGAAAAAAAATTTGTAAACCAAAGTTTTTTTAATTTATTTAAAAAATTAAATTATTGAAAAATTGATTGTTTTAAAGTTCCGGAACTAGCTATGTATGCATTAAATAACAGGTGAAATTTTTTGCCAAATCGGTCGACTAGTTTTTAGTTTGTGCTTCCCCGAAGTTTCGAAAACGTAGTTTCGAAAAAAAACGTGTTTAAAGTTTTTACAGCACTTTAATATACATTACGACGCTTTGTCTTCTTTTGGCTGTAACTTTAAAAGTATTTTCAATTTAGGTCTAAGACTTTTAGAGTATAATTTTAAGATTTAATTTTTATATTCTATTGCGAAAAATTAAAAAAAAATTAATTTTTTGAATTCGTCAAACTGGTGGACTACTACTTTTTAAATAAGCAATGAATTGTAAGCTGGATCTAATTTTGAATCTCTTATAAATTAAACTGTTAGTTTGATGGATTTATTCATGCATCTTTTAATATCTTCATTAATTTCTGTGGATGTACTTCTATTTTGTAATTCTATATTTATTCTATGTACTTCTTTTGTGTCTCTTTTTAAAGAGTGTGCGTGTACTTTTTTTTGCTTTGAAAATGTTGGTCACATTATGTTGGCCCTTACAATTTTAATATTGCAAATTACGCTGCTGTAAACTTACCGAATATACGCTGTTTACATCGACAACACGGCGTTCATTGAATACCACTAGTATTTCTTTATAATTTGTTTTTTGCCTTAACTAACTTTCTTCTAAATTACACTTTTAACTAATAAAATTCACTAATTAGGTTTTGAGCAATGGCAAAAATAACTTTTTATTTCAAATTTGCAAGGAACTTTCTAAATTCCTAGGATATACTTACAACATAGCATACATTTACGACGCAACACCTACCTAGTTTCCTTTTCTTATTAACTTGGCAAGAAATCATTGAAAAACTACTACACTAGAAAACTACACAACGAAACACTAAACATACCTTTTTTTTCCAACAGTACAAAACACTGTTAGCAGATTGTCAAAATATGTTTGTTTATAAAAATAAGCATACGTCAAAAAATACGAATAACCTTATAATAATTGAATCATGATAGAAAACTATAGATGTTCTCAGTACAACGTATTTTTGTATGAAACGTCGTTGGTTCAGAAATATAACGGTATGCGAAAGCTTTTTTGGTAATATTTTTCACGGGTAGAATGTTAAAAGAAAATTCCCGTTATAATGACATCAATATTATTGAGATATCTCAAGAAATGTAGATTTTTGCAATATAACGTATTTCCTTGAAGCAAGGTCATCGCCTCAGAATGAGAGAAAAAGTGTAGCAGTGAGGGCACTGCCGACCGAAGCGAAAACCTATATATAAAATATTAGTATTCCGGGAAGACTTCGTCCTGCCACGGAACGCTTAACTGCTTTATAAAAATTTTCATGCTAATCGGAAAAACTTCTTATATTTTCACTCCCTCAGACTTTGATTATATCTTTCAAAATATTTTTTATTCAAATAGCATTTTTATTTTATAATTACACCAAACTATATTCTTACATTTAAATTGAATATTAGGTCTGTTTCCGTACTCACACTGTGTGACTTGCGAGTCGCTATTTTCTGTTTCCGTACTTTTTGTGTAAGAAATGGGAGAAGAAGAACAAGCATTAAATCGCCCTCTCGAGCACAGAATGTGCACAGCGCGTGCTAGAACTCAAGACTTCGAGTAAATTAAGAACAAACATCAATAAGAAGAAGCATCAAGAAGAACAAGCAAATGTCAAATGTTTATTTATGTTTTTCACAAATATTCACAAATTGTGCTGCTAAAAATAAATTTACAAATTGCAGTTTCTTTTCACCTTCCATATTTAACTATAAATCAATTATTTAAAGTAATTTTATTACTTAAAACATAGCTTTAAAAAATGTACTTCACAAACAAAATTACGACAATTTCAATTGGCGCTATTTACGTTTGACTCGTCTGCTGTCAGAATCAGCTGTTTTGTGCTCGAAACTTGCTAGAAGCTGTTTCTGTACTTTTGCTAATATTTTCAAATTTAATTTTTGCTCTCTCAGTTTGAGCTTACCAGAAGTTACACAAATCTTACATACGGTACTCTAGTACGGTAACACACCTATTGCTGATATAAAAATTAAATACAGGGAGCACTAAAATTTATATTTTTTATAAATGATATTTTGTTTGATTCGTCTTGAAGTCTCTTTTAATGCCTACATTTCAGATCTTGCTACAAGGAAAACAGAAAACATAGCAAGCAAAGTGCAGTTTATTTGCTGCCCCCGATTCGGTTCATCCGTACATCCGGTTCATCATTTCGTTTTTTATCATTTCATTATATTTTAAATTATGGGTATTAATATAAAAAACAGAGTAACACATAAACAAAAATATATATTAAACTTATTTAAATAATTAATATACACATAAAATACGTATATATAGAATTTGTATTAAAACGGATTTTTTCTAACAATTTAATCTGTTAGCGTGAACAACTTTGTGGTCTAGTTATAAATATGTATTTAGATGTCACAAACTCTTATAGACCGCAACAATTGAAAAATAAAATTTAAATAAAACGATATATAATTTTGTAAGGTTTCAATTTAACTTTTATTTAAATACAAGAATGCATTTCAACCGGATTTAAGGTAATGACCGATCATCTTCAGCGTAATACGCGTGACTGACATTAAAACAAAAGGAAACACATTATCAATGCTTAAATTATTAAATGTATGTATCTAAAAATAAATAATTGCAAAAACATTTTGGCTTAGAATTTACATAAAATCTGGACTTATAACAAAGCAACGTAAGTCTGGTAAATAGAATAAAGTAGAAACACGGAAAACATAAACAGAGAGAGGATAATTTCTTATATTTTCTTATGTCACGAAAGAGCGGCACAAGTTGCTTTGCTAAAGCAGCATATATAAATAAATAAATAAATAAGAACAAAGTAAATGTTCAACTTAATTTTGGCAAATATAAATAAATTATGGTACATTTTTAATTAATTTATAATTGTTGGCCAAAGTTTTCATATCGTGTGGTTCATTATGATTTGGATCAAATGCATGTCTTGTCACTGCTTTGCTGATGTCTTTGTTTTTTATGTATCGTTGATGTTCGGCTATGCGGCACTCACAAGAGCGCTTGGTTTGACCAATATATTTGCTATTGCAAGTTGGACAAGTTATTTGATATATACCGCTCTTCTTGTTAAATGGTTTTTTGTCTTTGGTGGAGCCGAGTGTTGTGCGAATTTTGTTGCAATTTGTGTTCACAATACTCATGTTTGCTCGTTGGAAAGCATGCCTGAGATTATTGCTGATGTTAGGTACAAAGGGCAAGTTTCTTCGTGCAATGGTGTTTAGGTGAACATTTTACATTATATTTATATTTAAGCTAAGCTTTCATTTAATTTATCCTTACGATAAAGTTATATTGAAACCTAGATGGCGCTTCACGTTCATCTATACAAACTACAATTTATCTATTTCCTGTCGCTTTAATATGTCAAAATTACTTATATTTAATAATGGTTAACTTCCTTTCTTGTATCAAGATTGGTACTCGTTCACTTTTCGAGCAACCACATCCTGAGTAAGTTCATCCACAAATCTTTGTAAATAAATCCATTGTTTCAGAAAACTAAAACTTACACCCACTTCTTTCATTTCGCTAAACTCAAATTAACTTGATTTGAGTATTTCATTTATAGATAAATCTCTTGCTTCACCATTTCACTGGCATCCAATACTCAGTCATTTCTTCATGGTCCTATTCGAGCCGGATTTTTAGGAAGCAATAGATTTATACCTGGGTCTAAGCTGAAACATTTCATCCAAAAAAGACATCGAACATTTCATCCAAAAAAAGACGTCGATCATCTCATCCAAAGGAGGATTTACTCACCTCACACGCATTTCACCATCATCATCGATCTCATTAGAATCAGGTGTGTTTGCATTGATTTCATTTTCTTATATTAGTACAAGTGCATTACGTTACCAGAAGACACGCTTCTATCAGTTTTTTAAAAGAAAATATTATTTCGCAATAATTCGCGAAAAACGCGATAAAAATAAAATGAAAGATTAAAAAAGTGCCTAAATTTCTAATAATGTTAGTTAAAAGTGCTTAGAATAACTTAAAATAACTAAAAAGAACAAATAAAATAACTTTAAAGGCCGTGATAATTTCCCTCCATACAATAAAAAAAAGAGGTTTTACGAAATCTTCAACTTATACATGAACTGATAAATCGTACAAGCTATTTCGGTACGTAAAATTCATCATATATTTTATTCTAAAAATCGTCTAAAGTTATATCATTAAAACATAATAATCCTAAACATATTCAATATATAATTAAATATATTGCATTAAAATTGCTGAAAATTGCTGAAAAAGAAGCATATAAGAAAAAGTTCAACAAAATTATGTGTATCTATTTTAGTTTTGAGAGTAATCGCAGTATATAATGTAACTCAGAACCCTCAGTTAAATACGAAACGTCAAGGTTTACACGCACATGTACATACTTAACATATACGCATTATTTTCAGTGCCTCTTAAACTTAGTTGCTTAGTTATTCATTCTAAGCTGAAGAATTAGTCTCTTTAAGTTAACAGAGCGCTTTCTGTTACCATTTCGTTTATATGCTAAGCAAAGCAGAGAAACATAGAAAAGTTTTAAACATATAGAACAGCTGTTCGTATTACAAGAAAGTGCAGTACACTGAACTCTTTACAACAGTGGTCATAGAGATCTCAAATACTGCTCAAATTAATACAGAATTTAAACGATCTAAAAATTAACTTCATGTATTACAAATGTAACAATACATTATAATTTAAAGGTTTAGATTAAAAAATGCAATTATATCCGTGTTTACTATCAAAAAAAAAATATATATATTTGATATATACCAATCCACATATACCAATACCAATCAATTATTTCATACTTTTTCGAATATTTTGCGATAGTTGAAATAAACATTTATTATCGTTATCTAAACTGTTTTCAAGTGAATATATTGCTGCCGTAATCCGAATCATTTAATTTATCATCTGTTTCCATACGTTATATATGTTGCTGAAATTTGTTGCCGAAATTAAAAGTTTATCGATATTTTGTAGTGAATGGTGAGAAAATCGACAATATTGAACTTATCGATTTTTCATAGTGAATGCTACTGAATTCCAAATATTTTTGGTTATCGTTTTTTAAAAAAAGTGCACATCAGCTGTTAAACATTAAAATAATTTTGTTTTTTCGATTTTAATGGTGAACATTAGTGGTGGAAAACAAAATATTTATGGTAATCGATCTTTTCATAGTGCAGTTTTGCTTTTCAAAAAAATTTTCGTTTGTCGATTACTTCATATTTAATATTTCTTGCTACTATAAAAAGTTTTCATGTATCGTTTTTTCTAATGGATATGTGCTGTTCCAATGGTGCCACTAAATTATATATATAAACACTTTCATTCATCAATTTATTTTAAACAATAAACATTCGCTGTGCAAATCCACATTTCTTCGTTATCGATTTTGTCATAATTAAGACTGCTGCTGAAATTTAATATTTCCTTTTATCGTTTTTTCGTTGTGAATATCGGCTATAAGAATTAAATAATTTTCCGCTGTGAATATATATAGTGATATCCAAATTTTTTCATTTATCGATTTTTCTAACAATTTATTTGATTATTGAAATAAAAATAATTTCTTTTATCGATTTTTCAATTTGAATGTTTCGAGTTAAATTTCAAATCTTACTTAAACCTGATTTTTCGAATACGATTTTCGTTATTGAAATCGTAATTTATTTTTTCATTGGTTTTTCAAAAAGTGAATAATATTACTGGAAGCTAAACATTTTAAATTGTAAATCCAAATCCTACAGTGAATTTATATTTCAAAAACTTTGTTATCGATATCTGAATTTTGGTCTTTAAATTGAGATATATATCAAATCTTGTCATCGAATCCGATTTTTCTAAATTATTTGTTACCTACAATCTTTTCATCGATAAATTCAATTTCAAATTTTACATTAAATCGAGTTATTTCTTCTTTTAATTCGATCTTGTTTATGTCGATTGTCCAATATTTCTCATTCTGATTTTTTCTATCATCGATCATATCGAGTACAAGTTCCTAAAGTGTTTCTTAGCTGATTTCTTGCTGATTTCCTGCTGATTTTTTCTTCAACTAAAAAAGCCGAAGAAATTTTTCACACTATGAGTGCGTTGGAATCTTTTATCCGTCTCTCGGATAATTTAATTGAATTTGAGGCAGATTTTAGTGATGCAAATATTTCGGAATATTCAGCAGCTGCAATAGAAGTCCATAAAGATGAGATGAAGTCTATCTGGGCTAATGTTAAGTCGGCGTATGAAGCATGCTCAAAGGAGCTAGCTGCACCTAAGGACAAGAAAACTGAATGCGAGTACGATATCGAAACAATAAAGAATCGATATCATAGCTGTTATCAAAACTATGTTCGGTGCATTTCACGGCTCACTGAAAATATTCAACAAAGATCTACTAAGTCGTCTTCCTCTTCAAGGTCACCAGATATTCCATCCAGTTCCAATTTCCACTTACCTCCATGTGATACCGATGTATTCAGTGGAGATTATTTAACGTGGCCTTCTTTCCGTGACTTATTCACAGCCATCTACATAAATAATACTCGGCTTAGTCCTGTTGAGACGCTTTTCCACTTAAACAGTAAAACTCGAGGAGAAGCTCGAGATATTGTAAAAAGAGCTCCGTTAACCAATGAAGGTTTTTGGTCAGCATGGCATAATTTATGTGAACGTTTTGAAAATAAACGTATACTCGTTAATAGCCAACTTAAAATTCTATTTAATCTTCCATCCATATCCACTGAATCTAGTCATGCGTTAAAAAGTATCCAAAGAGAAATCAACAATTGTATTACAACCCTTCAACTTTACGATATAAAAATTGATGATTGGGATTGTATCTTTATTTTCCTATGCTCCACGCGTCTGCCTGAAACCACTTTAGCTCTTTGGGAGCAATCCATTCAAAATAAAACAGACATTCCAAAGTGGGAAACTTTAGATAACTTCCTGACCAGTCGTTACCAAACGCTAGAAACCGTTTCAGATATTCGAAATTCAAATCCTTCAAAGAACTCATCTAAGAAAAATCCTACAATTTCAACAAGTTCAAATCCTCCAAGAAGGGTGAACACATATCATTCCAAGATCTCTGGTTCACTTTGTAAGCTCTGTCCAGAAGAGCAACATCCAATTCGCCAATGTGCTCGTTTTCAAGAATTCAATATTGAAGAAAGAACAAATTTTATAAAAAAACACCAACTTTGTATAAATTGCTTTGCTCGTGGCCATAGTGTCAGAGATTGCAAAAGTTCATATAATTGTTATACCTGTAACAAGCGACATCATACGCTTTTACATCGGAGTAATCCAAGTCCAAGTAACAATGTACCACTTTCTGAAAATCTTAATACTACAAAAAATAATTCCAGTATAACTTCAGGCATGCAGCAGCCCAACTTTCATTCAATACAGTCCACTAACTCCTTTATGCCAATTGACAATATTCAAACATGTTTCTCAACTAATTCCAAAGGCATTCTTTTAGGTACCGCGATGGTTCATATATGCCATCTAGGTACAACTTTTACTGCTCGAGCCCTCATTGATACTGGTTCAGAAGGAACTTTTATTTCTGAACGATTGTTTAAGCTACTAAAACTTCCATCTACTTCCAAACAAGCGCACATTTCCGGTCTTAATAACACTACTTCCGCCAAAGTTGATAAGATATGTTCATTTATCTTAAGCTCTCCAATTAATACTAAAATTCACATTGAAGCTAGTGCTTTGGTTCTACCACAACTCACAGGAAGTCTGCCAACATCTCCTATTGATCCTTCAGTTTTCAGTAATCTCCCTAGCATTCAGCTCGCAGACTCACAGTTCTTTAAGAGCACTCAGGTTGATCTGCTGATTGGCGGCGATCTGCTTCCATTTATTCTATTAAAGGGAATAAAACATAATATATGTGGTACCTTGTTGGGCCAAGAGACCATTTTTGGTTGGATACTAACTGGGCCTGTATCTAAAACATCCATTTCTTCATTTTCTACATGTGTATCATACCACAATGAAGTGTCACTAGATAAGGCACTTTCTCGATTTTGGGAGGTGGAGGATCTTCCGAAGAAACAATTCCTAAATCAAGCTGATCGTTTTTGTGAAGAATTGTATGTTCGAACAACAAAACGTAACAGCGATGGTCGTTATGTTGTCCAATTACCATTCAAAGAAGGGTATCCAGAGACCCTTAAGCTAGGTCATTCAAGATCAATTTCACAGGGACAATTTTTACGAAACGAAGCTAGATTATTAAAAAATCCTACATTTAAAAGGCAATATGATGACGTTGTTAGCGAATATCTAGACCTTGGACATATGCATGCAGTTCCGAAACCGGAAAATGAATATGCTCCAAAGCATTACTATTTGCCTCATCATGCTGTCATCAAACCAGACAGCTCCACTACGAAAATACGAGTCGTTTTCAACGCTTCAAGTCCATCATCCAATGGTGCAAGCCTTAATGATCTTTTATACACCGGGCCTGTGCTTCAATCCGATCTCAATCTACTACTACTAAAATGGCGTTTTTATCAATTCGTTTTCAACAGCGATTTACAGAAAATGTATCGCCAAATCCTAGTTGACCCTAGTCATTGTCCTTTCCAACGCATTCTCTTCCGAGAAACTCCAAACAAAATGGTTGGCGATTTCGAACTAAAAACGGTAACATTCGGAGTAAATTGTGCTCCATTTCTTGCCATCCGTACGCTTCTTCAACTAGCAGATGATGTCGAAAAAACATATCCACTTGCAAGCAAGATTATTCGAAAAAACATGTACGTTGATGATGTGCTCGCTGGGGCTCATGACATCAACACCGCACTGCGATCACGTGATGAACTCATTTTTGCTTTAGCTTCAGCTGGATTTTCTCTAAGAAAGTGGACATCCAATTCAAACCTAGTTCTGGAGGGAATTCCTTTAGAACACCTTCTCAATTTAGATTTTCTCCGTTTTGAAGAATGCAGCACAGCAAAAACTCTTGGCGTCCGATGGAATGCAAGCTCAGATTCCTTTTTTTTCTCAGCCCAATTGCTGCCCTTAAAAAGCACATTCACAAAACGAGAAGTACTTTCTCAAATTGCCAAGCTATTTGATCCATCTGGCTGGCTTGCTCCATGTATCGTTATAGCCAAAATGCTAATGCAAGAGATATGGCTAGAGAAAATAGACTGGGATGATGATTTACCATCCAATTGCCTCAAAAAGTGGCAAAATTTCATATCCAATTATCCGCATATTAATGAAATCCATATTCCAAGATGGATAAGGTATTCTCCAGAATATAACATCCAATTCCACGCATTTTGTGACGCTTCTGAGAAAGCTTATGCTGCGACTCTTTATGTGAGAGTTTGTCATGAAAATGCAGTTTCCATTCATTTACTTGCTGCAAAAACTAGAGTTGCACCAATAAAAACTATTTCTATTCCACGACTTGAATTGTGTGGTGCAGTATTGTTAGCAGATATGATTGACGTTTTATTACCACATTTTGACGTTAATACGCATGAATCATTCTTTTGGACCGATTCTACTATCGTCCTAGCTTGGTTGCGAAAACCACCATGCCAATGGTCCAAATTTGTAGCCAATCGCGTCTCCAAAATCATTCAAAGTGTGGGACAGTCAAATTGGTTTCATGTCGACACTCAAAGCAATCCTGCAGATCTAGCTAGTCGTGGTCTTCCACCGCAAGATATTATTCAAAACACCTTATGGTGGAATGGACCAGAATGGCTAAAGCTTCCCCAAGCTCAGTGGCCAAGTTTGCACCTCAATTCTCTTACTGATACTACCCTTGAAAGAAAACCTATAAAAGCATTTCACACATACTTTCAAAATCATGAAGATATACTGGAACGATTTTCTGAACTTCCAAAAGCGATTAGAGTAATCGCTTATATATATCGTTTCTTTTATCGGCTCTATCCAAAATATCGGTCAGAAGATTCTTACGATTCTTATCTCATAACAGCTTCTGAAGTAAGAAATGTTCAGACTCGCATTATGATCCTGTGTCAAAAGGTCGCATATCCCTCAGAATACCATAGTCTTGCCTTAAAGCAACATGTTGCATCTTCCAGTACCATACTGAATCTTAATCCGTTCATGGATGCTAAGGGGCTTTTAAGAGTTTGCGGTCGTTTGTCGTTGTCACCTTCGATATCATACGATGAGCGCCACCCAATAATTCTTCCCTACAATTGTCAATTCACTCGACTTTTGGTACGTTTCACTCATGAGATTTCCCTACATGGCGGTAATCAGTTGATGCTTCGACTGATTCGATCACAACTTTGGATCCCCAAAGTTAAGAATTTGATAAAATCTACCATAAACCATTGCAAAACTTGTGTTGTTTTTAAGCAAAGGCTGCAAACCCAACTAATGGGCAGTTTGCCGCCAGAACGTACCGTTCTAACTCGACCTTTTGCGCATACTGGTCTTGACTTTGCAGGACCATTCGAAATTAAAAACTATACCGGAAGAGCATGCCTAATTACTAAAGGCTATGTATGCGTTTTCGTATGCTTTGCTACCAAAGCCATACATCTTGAAGCAACTTCCAATCTTTCTACTGAGGCTTTCTTAGGTGCGTTTAACAGGTTCGTCTCCAGGCGCGGTTGTCCTCTTCATCTTTACTCAGACAATGGTACGACATTTGTCGGAGCTTCCAAAAGGCTAACACACGATTTTCTTCAAGTTTCACGAACAGCCCTTGTATCAAGCCATAGTCTCCAACCAATTTCATGGCATTTCATACCTCCCGGTGCTCCACATATGGGAGGACTCTGGGAAGCGGGCGTGAAAAGCTTCAAAAGCCACTTTTGTAAAATAGCAGGCTCCTTTAAATATACTTTTGAAGAACTTGCAACTATTCTTTCCAGAATTGAAGCGTGTCTCAATTCGCGCCCTATATCTCCAATGTCCGAAAACCCTGAAGACACTTCCGCTCTAACACCAGGTCATTTTTTAATTGGTGGACCAATTTTATGTCCAATCGATCCAACCATCTCCGAACAACCTATATCCATAGTTAATCGATGGCAAAGACTACAAGCTCTTCACCAACATTTCTGCGCTCGTTGGAAAAATGAATATTTAAAAGAGCTCCATAAACGCTATAAGTGGAAATCCCCTTCAGAAAATATTCAAGAAAATACTATGGTCATAGTTAAGGAAGATAATCTACCGCCAAATGAATGGCGATTAGGTAGAATAAAGAAAATATATTTCGGTCAAGACAATAAAGTCCGAGTTGCTGATATTGCAACTGAACGTGGATTGATAAAAAGACCGAATGTAAAACTCGTTGTCCTTCCAGCTTAAAAATTCAACTCCTATTTTAATTTTTCACTAAATTCTTACACACATCATATTAACACATTTTACAGAACATAATGGTCAAAGAAACTAAAATATCCAACAAAAGCCGAGACCACCAGCGTCATTCAAGAAAACCAAGCAGCCTCAAATCCAAGTTATTCCAGTGCAAAATATGTCCTCGTCATCATGCGCTACGATTTTGCGAAAAGTTTTTAGCGATGAACACCGAACAACGAATGCGTGTAGTCCTTTTACACAAATACTGCTCTAACTGCTTGGCTCATCAACATTCCGGAGATTCATGCCGTAGTGGATCTAAATGTCACTATTGTAAGGAGAATCATCATACACTTCTCCATCTTCATGAGCGACTGAGAAGCAAATCATCCAGAACAAGCGCAGAATTTTCCAAAATTCCACCATCATTGTCATCGATTTTAACACAACATTCTGTTAGCCTATTTCCAACGGCTTTCATCAAACTTGATGACAACAATGAACTTCACTATGTCCGTGCTCTTTTGGACTCTTGTGCAGCACACAGCAGAATTTCCAATTCACTAGTGAAGAAATTGAAGCTTCCAACAACTTCAATCGGAACCGAAAAAGTGTGCTCTATCGTTATTGGCGCTCGTTTCGATATTGCAGTTAAAATTGAGGCTATCCTACGAGTTGATGACCGCATCACCATGCGTACTCCAACGAAATATATCGATGAGAAAATAAGAGAAAAATTTTCCAATTTACTGCTTGCAGATTCCAAATTTTATAAGTCTGCACCCATATCCATTGTTTTAGGTGCCGACCTTTATCCAAAAATACTAAAATCCGGTGTAATACCTAGCACAGGCGGCCTACCAATCGCTCAAAACACAGTGTTTGGGTGGATTCTTTCCGGTCCTTGTGCCTTATAAATTTCCATTTTTGTATTTTTTTTTTATCCACGTATACGCACTTATGTACTATTATATTGAATTATTGAAATTATATGCAAATGCACATTTTTACATATATTTTTTTCTATGAAATTTGTATTATTCCTTATTCTAAGAAATACTATACATTTAATTATATTCATTTCTCATCTTATCATGAGTCTATAATATTATCTACAAAATTTGAATTACCTATTTGAATTAATACATTTTAATTGCATAAATATTTCATACATTTCGTTGACAATTGTATCTATACATAAATCTTATTGCAGCCGTACTGCAAGGCGGGCGGAATGTTTAGGTGAACATTTTACATTATATTTATATTTAAGCTAAGCTTTCATTTAATTTATCCTTACGATAAAGTTATATTGAAACCTAGATGGCGCTTCACGTTCATCTATACAAACTACAATTTATCTATTTCCTGTCGCTTTAATATGTCAAAATTACTTATATTTAATAATGGTTAACTTCCTTTCTTGTATCAAGATTGGTACTCGTTCACTTTTCGAGCAACCACATCCTGAGTAAGTTCATCCACAAATCTTTGTAAATAAATCCATTGTTTCAGAAAACTAAAACTTACACCCACTTCTTTCATTTCGCTAAACTCAAATTAACTTGATTTGAGTATTTCATTTATAGATAAATCTCTTGCTTCACCATTTCACTGGCATCCAATACTCAGTCATTTCTTCAAATGGTATTATTGTATGATGTGTTTTGGGTGAAGAGGGTTGAAGAAGGTTTTTAAATTTTTTCTGTTTAATTAATTTATTAATTTGTTAAATATTAAAAAATGCAACCTAGGAGTTTTTTTCTTGATAAATATTTATAGCAATAATCTTTGTTATTTTGAGTACAAGTTAATTGTTTGGTTCTTCTTAGGTACCGTTTTTTCATAATCTGTTATTACTTTTTTGTTTTTGTTGGTTTGTTAAAAGTTCAATGTCCATTTAATTTTCACTTCACATAATTTATTTATATTTGCCAAAATTAAGTTGAACATTTACTTTGTTCTTATTTATTTATTTATTTATATATGCTGCTTTAGCAAAGCAACTTGTGCCGCTCTTTCGTGACATAAGAAAATATAAGAAATTATCCTCTCTCTGTTTATGTTTTCCGTGTTTCTACTTTATTCTATTTACCAGACTTACGTTGCTTTGTTATAAGTCCAGATTTTATGTAAATTCTAAGCCAAAATGTTTTTGCAATTATTTATTTTTAGATACATACATTTAATAATTTAAGCATTGATAATGTGTTTCCTTTTGTTTTAATGTCAGTCACGCGTATTGCGCTGAAGATGATCGGTCATTACCTTAAATCCGGTTGAAATGCATTCTTGTATTTAAATAAAAGTTAAATTGAAACCTTACAAAATTATATATCGTTTTATTTAAATTTTATTTTTCAATTGTTGCGGTCTATAAGAATTTGTGACATCTAAATACATATTTATAGAATTTGTATTTACATAAATTTCATTGAATTTCATTTACATTATTTTCACTGTTTGCGTCATCAATAATTGAATTATATTCTAAAAAAGATACTCTAGGCGTATGGTAGCTGAAATAAGAAACAACAAATTTTTTGTCGATGCAGTCCCAGTCATGATAAAATTATTATTAGGTAGCTTCGACAACTACTTAATTTCTTACGAGCTGCGACCATCGAATTTCACACAAAAAAAAACAATATAAAGTGCGTGTGTCACACACATTGGCAGCCTTCAGCGGAGTCAATAGTTGGCAACTGCTTTATTTTTTGATTGAGAAACCTTTGCAATTAAATGATCCATTCACAACAGCTGACTCCTTTGAATGCTGCCAATGTGCGTGACACACGTTCTCTATTTTGTTTTCTTTTGTTTGACATTCGATGGTTAAAAAACGAAATGTCACTCCTACCTATTACTTACTATACCATGGTCCCAGTCAGAGAATATGCTGACGACATTTATAAAACTACAAATATTTTTATGTTGGTCATGAAACTCAAACACACGCTCTTGGATATTGGCTACCAGGCGCTCAGCAAATGCAGCAAGCATGGCAAAATTAGACAAGTTGTGCTAGGGTGGAGAGCCGGTGACCGAAACTGTCAAAACGAAGTTGACCTTTCATACAAAATCTGCAACTAATGAGAATGCAATATGAAAGCAAGAATTGGCAAAAATACCAAAATGGATGAGTTTGACAGTTATAGTCACTTAGAAAGAGAACAAATTCGGCCCTAACACTACCTTATCTAGTTCTACTATGGCAGCAAGCAACCATCAATAAGTATATCTGCTGACAAATCGTTCCTTCATGAAGAAATCATGAATTATATTTACTGTTTTTCTGTTAATGTGTGTGTAGATCCGTAGCTAAACTGAAATACATTTACAACAACAATTACCAATCAAATCTACTACAACGACGAACAGAGAAGAGCATTATCATGATAGAATGAGTTGAAAATAGTATTAATCGAGCTGAAACAGCTGTTCAGCGTGGGCATATATTGTCAAAATAAGGTGATGACATTTAACGATGTTGTTTTTCTTAATTAAAAAAGGGATTTTTCTTAAAAGGGAAATAATAATTTTTAAAACGGCACAATTTTCGGAACATTTAACCTTTAGCAAAAATGGTCTTTTTTATTTATATTTTTTTCAAAATGTGTATTTGGAGCTAAAAAAGGTAGTAGTGAAAAAAATAAGAGCCGCTCTCAAGTCGTTCAGAAATTATAGGGGTCCAAAGTTAGAAAAAATGGCCTCAAAACATGTGATTTTTTCAATTTTACAACAAAAGTTATATATATGAGAATCAAAAGAAAGGCAAGTATCTATTCAACGAAGTATAAATCTTGAAAATCCATGCATATCTCTTGAAGATATAGCTCTTTTTGGACTAAGAAAATTTTACATATGAAGATTGTGATATAAAATTGTTGTCCTTGAAATGATCCCAAATTCATGTAAAATCGAAGTTTTTACAATAAATAAGTTTAGTGTATAAATATCATTGTGAACATATTGAGAACAATATGACGCCAAAATGCTTGCTTTAAAAAAAATCCATTGTTATTTTAGTTTCGGTGTACATCACTTGTTTTTGACATTATATGCCCACAGCTTGGCAGCGCAGTCGCTATTAATAATACCTGGTCATTGTATCATGAGCATTATCACATCAGTTGCGCAACGTTAGAGGGGATGAACCGCAAAATCTCAAGTGGAGCTAGAACTAGGCAAGGTATTGTTAGGGCTGAATGTGCTCTCTCTCTTAGTGACCATAACTGTCAAACTCAGCCATTTTGGTATTTTCGTCAATTTTTGCTTTCATAATTCGTTCTCATTGCTTGCAGATTTTGTATAAAATGACAACTTCGTTTTGACAGTTTCGGTCACCGGCTCTCCGCACTAACACTACCTTGTCTAATTTTGCCATGGAGGCATCATAAGAGACTTCACGGCCAGTCAAACAAAAACCAAATATCAAAAATTTTAAATTTATTTTATTTTAGCCTACAGCTACCCACCAGGAAATGTGAGCATTCCCGGATGTTACCAGGAAACATTCCATGGAATGTAGGAAGCATTCCCCTTTGTTGCACACTCCATTGCTTTTTTAACATAGCATGTCATTAGAGGGAAACATTCCTCCCCGCTGTGTTAAAAAGTCATGTGGAAACATTTCTCTCCGCTGTCCATAAAGTGAATTGGAAGCAGTCCTCTCCCCTGTTTTAAGAATTAATGTGTAAACATTCCTCTCCCTTGTTATGAAAATGGATTCGGCCAGGATTCGAACGCGGGACCCCTGAGCGAGAGTCGAGCGCGCTACCACTAGACTATCGAATTCTACAATAAGTGGCTAGAAAACAATGATATTAATATTTGCTATTGTCATTGCTTGACAATAAATAAAAGTTTCCACATGCATTCTTAAAGAAGCGGTTTGGAAACAATATAAATACAAAACTACCCTTAAGCTTCCAAAAGAAGCGGTGGGGAAACAATATAAATACAAAACTACCTTTAAGCTTTCAGAAGATACGGTGGGGATTGTTTATTTATCACTTTAAGATGAAAGCCTTCCGATTTTTCCTGGAGGGTAGCTCTACATATACATTGAAAAAACAGTAACATTCAATGTTTCGCAGCGGAGCAAAGGGAGGGGAAAGAACGAAGCGTCAGCAGAGGAACTTATTGATGGTTGCTTGCTACATTTGCTGAGCGCCAAGGCATACATATTAACCAGATAGGCTCGATAGAAGAGATACTCGCAAAATTTAAAATCTTGTTCTTCTTCACATTGTGAATTGAAATGCTTGTCACAGTTAGCTGTTTCACAAAATCAAGATCAGGTCGCGTGCAGTATTTCGCCTTAGTTCAATACATGTGTTAATATGGGTTGCCGTGCATACTTTTTGTGTTTAAATTTAAAAAATTTTATTGTTCAAATGCGGAATTAACTTAAGAACTAAGTACTTAAATAAGCGCCTTAAAATTAAAAAACAACAAAAAACTTTAGAAAATAAAAAGACTATCAAAAAAGTTGCAATAGCAATAACATCCCACTTTTATTTCAAGGAAGTTCACTTTAAATAATTGCGAATATTATTTATTGGGGAGATTCCGATTATCGGGGCGCCAAGCTCTGAAAATGCCGTATTGAAGTACTCATTGCGAAAATAAGATTCACCGATGGAATTATCGATACATCGATTTGTTATCGATTTATCGATTTTTTAAGACATTTTTCTTTTTTATAAGATCCTAAGAAAGCTGGCTATATTTTTCTTAATATATAACCGGTATTGATGGTTATGCTTTATTGGTGCTACTTAGA